>CM053029.1:502108534-502135065 GCA_028564925.1 Lithobates sylvaticus | reverse complement strand
AACATTGCGTGTACAAGGCCCTTCACCTACAAGGTTACGAATAGGAGTTATAACACTGGGGATTATCACCTGTTCTACTAAAATTGTTGTGTATCTCCTTCAGTGCCCGTGTGGCCTGCAGTATGTAGGTAGGATCACAGGGGCTCTACAAAACGAGAATTGGAGAACACATAACCCACATTAATAAGGGCTTTACAGGGCATAATCTGTCCAGACATTATGCCCTGCACCACAAGAAAGATCCCTCTGGAATTAAGGTTATTGGGATAAATTTTCCCCACATTAGAGGGGTAGTAACATAAAGAGAGGGATCTCACAATTATAAATCTGGTGGAATGAATTTAGGACTTACCACTCCTGGGGCTTGAACATAAAATGGGATCCTAACTGTTTTATTAGTAATTACATAGTAGGTAAGGTTGAAAAAAGACACAAGTCCAACTTATGCGTGTGATTATATGTCAGTATTACATTGTATATCCCTGTATGTTGCAGTCGTTCAGGTGCTTATCTAATAGTTTCTTGAAACTATCAAAGCCCCCGCTGAGACCACCGCATATGGAAGGGAATTCAACATCCTTGCCGCTCTTACAGTAAAAGAACACTCTAAGTTAGAGTAGTTTAAGGTTAAACCTCTTTTCTTCTAATTTAAATGAGTGGCCATGAGTCTTCTTAAACTCACTTCTGCAAAAAAGTTTTATCCATATTGTGGGGATTTGTATATTGAAATCATATCCCCTCTCAAGCGTCTCTTCTCCAGAAAGAATAAGTTCAGTGCTCGCAACCTTTCCTCATAATTAATATCCTCCAGACCCTTTATTAGCTTTGTTGCCCTTCTTTGTACACACTCCATTTCCAGTACATCCTTCCTGAAGACTGGTGCCCAGAACTGGACAGCATACTCTAGGTGAGGCCGGACCAGAGTCTTGTAGAGCGGGAGAATTATCGTTTTAGCTCTTGAATTAATCCCCTTCTTAATGCATGCCAATATTCTGTTTGCTTTGTTAGCAGCCGCTTGGCATTGCATGCCACTGCTGAGCCTATCTACTACTAGGACCCCCAGGTCCTTTTCCATCCTAGATTACCCCAGAAGTTCTCCCCCCAGTGTATAGATTGCATTCATATTTTTGCCACCGAAATGCATTTTACATTTTTCTACATTGAATCTCATTTACCATGTGGTTGCCCACCCCATTAATTTGTTCAGATTTTTTTCAAAGTTTCCACATCCTTCAGAGAAGTTATTGCCCTGCTTAGCTTAGTATCGTCTGCAAATACAGAGATTGAACTGTCTACCCCATCCTCCAGGTCGTTTATGAACAAATTAAACAGGATTGGTCCCAGCACAGAACCCGGGGGGACCCCACTACCAACCCCTGATCATTCAGAGAACTCCCCATTTATCACCACCTTCTGAACTCGCCCTTGTAGCCAGTTTTCAATCCATGTACTCACCCGATGGTCCATGCCAACGGACCTTATTTTGTACAGTAAACATTTATGGGGAACTGTGTCAAATGCTTTCGCAAAATCCAGATACACCACGTTTACGGGCCTTCTTTTATCTAGATGGCAACTCACCTCCTCATAGAAGGTTAATAGATATTTGGCAAGAACGATTCTTCACGTATCCATGCTGATTACTGGTAATGATACCGTTCTCATTACTAAAATCTTGTATATAGTCCCTTATCCCCTCCAAGAGTTTACATACTATTGATGTTAGGCTAACTGGTCTGTAATTCCCTGGGATGTATTTTGGGCCCTTTTCAAATATTAGTGCTACATTGGCTTTTCTCCAATCAGCTGGTACCATTCCAGTCAGTAGACTGTCAGTACAAATTAGGAACAATGGTCTGGCAATTACTTGACTGAGTTCCCCAAGTACCCTTGGGTGCAAGCTATTTGGTACCAGTGATTTATTAATGTTAATTTTCCCAAGTCTAATTTTAATTCTGTCCTCTGTTAACCATGAAGGTGCTTCCTGTGATGTGTCATGAGGATAAACATGGGATGCATTAGCTAATGCCCTTATTTAATATGCTCTTAAAGCAAACCCATCTCTCCTCCGTGTTCTTTGTTCCTAAGATTTTATCCCAATTTATGCCTTCTAGCAAGGTTCGTAGTTTAGGGAAGTTGGCTCTTTTGAAATTCAGTGTCTTTGTATTCCCCTTATGTTTCCCATTTGTGTGATTTATACTGAAGCTAATTGACCTGTGATCGCTGTTACCTAAATTGCCCAGTATTTCCACATCCGTGATCAGGTCTGTATTGTTGGTAATCAGTAGATCCAGTAACGCATTATTTCTAGTTGGTGTATCTACTATCTGACCCATAAAATTGTCCTGCAAGACATTTAGGAACTGGCGAGCCTTAGATGAATGCGCGGTTCCCTCCGCCCAGTCTATGTTTGGATAGTTAAAATCCCCCATTATGATAACACTTCCCATCCTGCTGCTAATCCAAATTGTGATAGATCTGTCTCCTCTTCCTCCCTCAGGTTAGGGGGCCTATAGCATACTCCCAGTATTTTTTTTTTTTATTCTTTCCAGTCAGTTATGGCAATAATATAGCACTTTTATTTTTCTGCTTTTATTTCTGGTCCTAAAATGTTCTTTAAATTATTTTATTTCTTTAGTGTTGAAATATTATTATTACGTGTATTATGTAATTAATAATAATTTTGTACATTAATTGAATTGCTGTTTTTTTATAGTGTAAACAACATTTTTGTAAGAATATTGTAGGAATACCTATACATTTACAATGATATTTTTCATTGTAATTAGTAATTTGGCAACTAAATAGCAGTATTCCTGTCCATGTTTTTTTTTTATATAATTAAATTCTTTTAAAGATTTGTGCATTAGATGTCTGGTGCTGGATTGGTCAAAATGTTTTGCAGTTTTAACATTGGTTTTCAAGTTTTGCCATTTCTTAGGCTGGACTCTCCCCTGCAGTTTCCGCACAGTACAGTATATGAGAAAGTATGGACACTGTTCCATTTCCCCTGAGGAAGTCTGAGGACGAAACGCGTAAACGCAGAATTTTGGTGCCGACGTCAACCTGCCCATCCTTTGTAAATACAATTGAGTTGAATAAAATTTTATTTGAAAAAGGTATTTGAAAAAGGTAATACCACTTGAAAAAGGTTCCGCCACTCATTTTTCTATGATGAATTGGATATTGTACTGGGGCCATTATCAATGTGAGCCTGTTATCTCCCTGACATCTGAAGCAGGGGAATTGAAGATTTGGCGTTTCTTGCTGCATGGTGCTTAGCCTGTTCTTTGGGTTTTATCCCACATCCAAGTACTGATGACCTTTTGGGGTATATTTTTCCAGTAAGCAGGTAGAAATTCATCTGTGGTGATGGAACACTGGAACAGCATCAAGGATGCTGGCATTGTGGTTCACCTGATACAAGAATGTGACACAACATGTAACCGATATTGAGGATTATTCACTGCACCATTTGTCTTGGGTACTTGTACCGCTATATATAGTGTTATTATATGTTATACTCAGTGTAACGTAAATTACAGGGGTAGTATATATTTATTTTAAAATGAGAGATATAAATTAAAGGGACAGTGCATCTATATTTTTATTGCAATTTTAGTTGTGTTTGGTATCCTGACACTTATTGTGTGCAGCGTCCTGTCTATTTCATACATCGCTGATTTTTATTGTATTAAAGCTCATTACTGATTTACATACATCGAGCGGGAGCAGTATAGTTTATATGGATACACAATAATCCATACCTTTGGATTACCTCCACCTTCCTTAGCAGCGTAGAGCATCTGTAATGCAGACTCTGCAAGTGTCTTAGTTTGATCCAGCACAGTCATCTGCTGTTGATGGTCAAGAATTTTAGACACTAGACCAACAGCAGCTTGGATTAGAGGTTCAAAATAGCGAGCAAGTTGAATGACCTGTGTAAACAAAGAATGTGCTCAAATGAGTGAACATGTCCATGCAGTTAAATAAAAGTCATATTACATTTGCAGAAAAAGATGACAGTCCATACTTCATCTGTATAACCCTTATTGACATAAGCAGTTTTTTTAATACATGTTAATAATGTAGGTGATGAGTATTTTTTAATGCGACAATTACAAACTACAAAAATTAACAAAAAAAAAAAAAAAAAAAAACAACACACAGAAAAGTTCATATATAAATTTTAAAAAGCCAGCTAAAATTAACACAAAGAATAAATGGAAAGGAATGATTTCAAGGGGACTGGTTATAGTTAGACTATATATAGTTAGACTAAAGGTTATTAATGGAGTGAACGTTATTTTAGAGGCTGACTTTTTTTTACCTTCATGTATTCTACTCATGAAGGCAAAAAAAAAAACGCCCCCCCCAAAAATGTACTTGATGTCTTTCAGGATATTAAGATGCTGCGTGCCCCCGGAGGCACGCATCGCAGCGATCGTTGTTGCAGCGTGTCAGTTTGACACACTGCAACTACGATCTAGGTAAAGAGTCTCTGTTAGACACATGATCAGCCATGTCCAATCATGTCCATGTCCAATTCCTGTAAACAGGAAGAGCTGTTGATTGGCTTTTCCTCACTCGCGTCTGATAGACGCAAGTAGAGAAGAGCCGATCTGCTGCTCTGACAAGGGGGGTCTGTGCTAAATGTTTATCAGCGCAGCACCCCCTCGGATGCTGGCCCAGGACCACCAGGATGTCGCCAGGACCACCATGGATGGCCACCATACTGGACCACCAGGTGTGCCACCCTAGACTAGCCAGGCTAATGCCAGTGCCCAGGCAGCTGCCAATCAGTGCCAAAGTAAAATGCCTGCCAATGCCACCAGTGATGCCCATCAGTTAAATCCATCAGTTAAATCCATCAGTTAAATCCATCAGTTAAATCCATCAGTTAAATCCATCAGTTAAATCCATCAGTTAAATCCATCAGTTAAATCCATCAGTGCCCAAAAGTGCCGCCTTTCAGTGCCCAAAAGTGCCGCCTTACAGTGCCCAAAAGTGCCGCCTTACAGTGCCCAAAAGTGCCGCCTTACAGTGCCCAAAAGTGCCGCCTTACAGTGCCCAAAAGTGCCGCCTTACAGTGCCCAAAAGTGCCACCTTACAGTGCCCAAAAGTGCCGCCTTACAGTGCCCAAAAGTGCCGCCTTACAGTGCCCAAAAGTGCCGCCTTACAGTGCCCAAAAGTGCCGCCTTACAGTGCCCAAAAGTGCCGCCTTACAGTGCCCAAAAGTGCCGCCTTACAGTGCCCAAAAGTGCCGCCTTTCAGTGCCCAAAAGTGCCGCCTTTCAGTGCCCAAAAGTGCCGCCTTTCAGTGCCCAAAAGTGCCGCCTTTCAGTGCCCAAAAGTGCCGCCTTTCAGTGCCCAAAAGTGCCGCCTTTCAGTGCCCAAAAGTGCCGCCTTTCAGTGCCCCAAAGTGCCGCCTTTCAGTGCCCAAAATTGCCGCCTTTCAGTGCCCAAAAGTGCCGCCTATCAATGCCCATCAGTGCCGCCTATCAATGCCCATCAGTGAAGGAGAAAACTTATTTACAAAATTTTATAACAAAAACAAAGAAAAACTAATTTTTTTTATTCGTTTAGCAAAAAATTAAAACTGCAGAGGTGATCAAATACCACCAAAAGAAAGCTCTATTTGTGGGAACAAAATAATAAAATTTTAGTTTGGGTACAGTATAGCATGACCGCGCAATTGTCATTCAAAAAGTGACAGTGCTGAAAGCTGAAAATTGGCCTGGGCAGGAAGGTGCGAAAGTGTCCTGTATTGAAGTAGTTAAAAAAATAAAAATAATAATTTTACCTTAGCCCATCACCATGCAAATCACAGTTTTACAACTACGTATATGGGAACTGTTTACTTGCCTTGTATTTTTGTCCATGCAATCCTAAGATATACAAAGTCTAGCCAGACAGCAGTGAGCCTGGTTATCTGACTTTTCTTTAATGCAGGTAAGCAACACTGTTAAGTCACCTTCCGCTCCCCAGCCAGTGTTTGACCAGTAAAGGAGCAGCAAAAGATTGATGAGTTTTTTTTTCTCTGTTTTTTCAGTCACCTTAGTCCTTGTTAGCACATGTGCATGCGGGTAATCTTAGTGTAGCCCTCCCTCCCTCTCCTAGTTTGAGTGCACTACAGCAGCTCCTAAGAGCAGGATATATATTTTTTTTTTTCTTTGAGTCCACTGAAGGTTTTTGCTTTGCTTCAGTTTTCTTGCAAAGCAGAATCAAGAGCATGATCATAAATACAGGGTAAAGCCTGTGTCCCTCAGGGGCAATACAACAAACCACTGCAAACAGACCCAAAGTAAGTACTGGGGCTGCTTAAAGCTCAAAAAGCTCCCTTAAAGACCTGGTGTCTAAAGCAAGCATTCGAGTAGGCAGAATAGTCCACCTGGTAGAACGCGTGAACAGAAGACCAGGTGGCAGCCCAACACATATAGGAAAACAGAAGCCTGATGCCAAAAACCATACCACTGTCATAGTGGTATAAGTTTTCCCAGGGAAGAAGAAGAGAACCCAATCCTTGAGACCATTAGCCTGTAGGATAGTCTGTCAGTGGCATCTATAAATAGCAAAAATTATCGATTGTGGAAAAGCCCAACATGATTTTAATTTCAGCGGGTCTTGCTGAACCGAGCAAAATTCGACCCATATATGGCCAGCTTAAGTGTAAGCAGGACAGTCACGCGCAGAGAGCAGTGATAGGGGGAGGCATATTCCCGAGTCCTGTCCTGACCACCTCTGCCTCCCCATACAGTGCAGTACTCAGCAGTGTGAGTGCAGGTACAGTAATGCAGTTTTTAAAAAGGCTATATTGTATGTGTGTGTTTGTATGTAAGTTTATATGCATGTGTTTATGTATGTATGTATGTAACTTTTAATCCTGACCTATAATTGTGTACTGGATTTTTGGGGCTCATTCACAAAAGCGATCAGAGGCATTTGACAGGCAATAAGGAGGCAATGATGTTGCCTCCTAGCTGCCTGTTTTAACCCCTTAAATGCAGCACCAGCGTGCCACAACCACTGTAATGTATGCAGTTGCAGCACGGCCCCATTCCCCTTGGGGTATACTTCATGGTGCAGCCACAGCATGAGCTTGAACCTGGCTGCTGCATCCGCAGTTGGAGGGTGACTGCAGAAACAGAGAGAAAGAAGATCCTAACCCCTTTTTTCGAAATCACGCGCATCGTTTGCTAATGTATGGGGTACCAGTAAGAATTAATTGCACCACTGTGCGTCTGATAAAGATCAGCGTGTTGGTTTGTAGTAATGTAAACCAAGGCTTAGACTGGGGAGCCTCTAGACTGAAAATACTTTTCAAGGGTGCCAAGACTGGAAAAAAAAAAAAAAAAAAGGTAGAAAAACACTGCAGAAAATAGAATCCATTCAACTGGAGACACTCCTGGTGTAAAAGCCCCTGACTCAAACAAAGCAAAGTGAGCCTTACCAGTCCAATTAAAAAAGAAAAATTGGGGGAAGTAGACTTTCTAGCTCTGAGCATGGTATGAATTGGATTCAGAGGTGCCTCTGACCCTTAAACCCTGGGCTTCAACAGCCATATCTTTAAAGTCTGTGACCAGTAAGCAGAGTGGTAGAATTGGTCCTTGGGACTGCAGTTCTGAGTGGTCTGGCAGAGGCCATGATGGGTCTGCGGGAAGCCTTACCAGGTCAGCATACAACTAATCGACTTGCGTAATTTCAGAGAAATGTGGATCACCAGAATGCACTCCATCTCAATCCTACGGATCAGATGAGGAAGACGTTTTAATAAAAAATAGTCATATACTGATCCCACAGAGCCACTAGTGCAATCCTTTACTTTCATCAACAGATCCCAGGACAAACATGTCCAGTGCGTTGCTGAACATTAAGGTCTATATGTGGCATCTGCCACCTGTGACAGGTCCTGGAACCATTTACTCTCCCAGGTCTAGAAGCAGGAAAAAAGGAGATGATTTAGCAGTCAGTTCTTTAGGCTTCTTCTGCAGGGGAAGATAAATTATTTTGCCCCCATTAACATACTTGATGTTAGCATCCAGAGCCAGTCCAAGGAGACATTGACCCTCATTGGTCATAAAAACCAATCGCTTTTTACCTGAATAGAGTTATTGGAGTTAGGGGAAAAAAAAAACTAAGAGTTCCTTACGAAGCGATTGTGTGCATGCCAACGTGGTATGTCTTCTAGTATAAGGATGTAGTGTATACTACACAACCATAACAAATAAGTCAGGAACTGGTATGTATAACGGTACAGGGAAACCCTGTCCACCTCGTTGGTCCCGTTTATGGTCCAGGCTTCACCCCTCAAGGTGGTCATACCGCCAAAGGGGTCTTCAGGGTCTGAATGCCATTGGAATGGACCACAGTCCTTGACCTTCAGGTGTTGACACTGGTATACCCAATCAAGGAAGTTCACTCCCTATATAACCCCTCCTCCTTCCAGGAGCACATCAGTTTTTGTAGAAAAGCAATATACTTAAATCCCAAGAAGAGGGGAGGGACCTCTGTGTCCAATGATGTACTCCAATAAAAGGATTTTACAGGTAAGCTGTAAAAAAATATCTTATTTTCTTTATCGTACATCATGGGACACAGAGCCTTAAGTAATTACTTAATGGGACGTCCCCATAGCAATTCTACTTGAGGGGAGGGAGACTTGAGGACTTGTAGTGCTGCCTGCAGCACACTGCGCCCAAAGGCAACATCCTCATACCTCCTTACATCGACCTGGTAAAATTTTTGTGAATGTATGCACTGAAGACCAAGTTGCGGCCTTACAGATCTGAGCCATGGAGGCCTGGTGACGCACTGCCCAAGAAGCACTAACCGCCCTGGGTAGAGTGTGCCTCAACTTGAAAAGGGGGAATCTTATCCCTTAAATTTATACGTTTGAATTATAACTTGCAGAATCCACTTAGCGACAGTGGATTTCGACGCTGCCTGTCCTACCTTAGGACCCTCTGGCAGAATAAATAAGACATTAGTCTTCGGAATCTGATCTGAGCAGTTGTCTTTAAATATATTCTCACTGCTCTCACCACATCAAGACAATGTAGTGACTTTTCTTCCCTGGAACATGGTTTTGGAAAAAACTAAGGTAGGACAATATTTTGGTTCAGGTGAAAAGCTGAAACCACTTTTGGCAAAAAGCCTGGACGAGGGCGTAACACCACTCGGTCCTCATGAATAATCAAATATGGCTCTTTACAAGAAAGAGAAGCCAATTCCAAAACCTTCCTTGCTGAGGATATAGCAACCAAAAATACCAGCTTCCTTGTCAGAAGGACTAAGAGAATATGCTGTATCGGTTCAAATGGCTGTTTTTGTAACACTGACAAAACTAGATTCAAGTCCCAAGGGCTTAAAAGTGATTTAACTGGCGGATTAATCCGCATCACCCCTTTTATAAAACCCAGGACTAAAGAATGCGTATAGATCGATAAAGCTGAGACTTGGCCCTTAATAGTACTCAGGGCCAATTTCATCTCTACGCCTATTTGTAGAAAGGCAATGATATATCTCAGAGGATTCACACCAGGAAACATAAGCCCTCCAGACTATAATATATAGTTCTGGAACCTGGTTTCCTTGCATTAAAGTAAAGATAACTGACCCGGAAAACCCACGTTTCTTCAGAATGTGGGTTTCAATAGCCAGGCCGTTAAATTTAGCGTTCGTCATGTAGGATCGGCCCCTGTGAGAACAGGTCTGGCCTTAGTGGAAGCGACCACGGACCCTCCACTGCTATCTTTACGATTTTTGCATACCATGACCTTCTGGGCCATGCTGGTGCTGCCAGAATTACCGGTTTTCTTTCCAGCTTGATCCCGCAAAGAAGTCAAGGCAGCAATTGAACAGGGGGAAAAGCATAGATCAGTGAGAACTGATCCCACGGTATCACCAACGCATCTGTTCTGTATGCGAATGGATCCTTTGTTCTGGACACAAAGTTGACTAACTTTATGTTGAACTGGATGCTAGAAGATCTACGTCCAGAGTCCCCCATCTTTGACAAACAGCCCGAAAATATGTCGGGTGAAGAAACCATTCCCCTGGGAATAATCTGCTAGCAACTTAAGTAGTCTGCATGCCAATTCTCTATTTCCGGAATGAAGACTGCCGATGGGCAGAAAGAAATATTCCGTGCCTAAGTTAGAACATGGTACCTCTCTCTGCGTTGAGAGATACTTAGTGCCCCCTTTGGGAATTGATATAGGCCACAGCCGTGGCATTGATGGATTGGATCCTGTCAGGACAATCCCTTAGCCTGGAAGTCCAGGCTTTCAGAGCCAGACGCACTGCCCGAATCTCTGATGTTGATGGGCAAGGCACTTTTGGTTCTTGAACACTATCCTTGGACAGTTGTCTTCTGTCTTTACCACTTTCCAGATAAGTGGTCTGAAGGATTTACCTTTTAGCAAATTCTTTAGTAACCACCAATTGAGGCTTTGGGACACCCTTGGGGACAGCTGCATTGGCAAGTCCAAAGCTTGGATCGTTTTGTTCCAAGCAGATATAATACTGTTTTGCAACAGTCTCGATTGGAACTGGGCATAGGGAACTGCTTCGAATGAAGCCACCATATTTCCTAACAACCTCATGCAAAGGCAAATGGAGGGATCTCTCCTTTTGACCTAACCCTCCGCAACAACTCTCTTATGGAGTTGTTTTTTGCCTGGGCAAGAACACCCTTTTTCTGGGCTGTATCTATGATCAGACCCAAATACTCCATCTTTTTTAGCGGTTTTAAGGGAGACTTCTCTAGGTTGAGAATGCAACCCAGACTTTTCCAGGTGACTGGTTGTAATGCGTACACTTTGCTCCAAACACTGATAGGTCTATTAGTAATAGATCGTCTAGGTATGCCAAGACTGTTTATGCCCTGTGCCCTTAACCTGGTTAGAGGTGGGGCTAGCACTTTTGTGAACACTCGGGGTGCTGTAGCTGGCCCGAAGGGCAAGGCTATAAACTGAAATGCTGCTGTTCTACTTCGAACCGCAGAAACCTTTGGTAAGCGGGAAATGTATGGACATGCAGATATGCATCCCTGATGCCGATAGACGCCAGAAGTTTTCCTCCTTGTAGGATAGAAACTACTGACCTGATAGACTCCATACAAAGGAGCGGATCTTCAGGAACTGATTTAGATTCTTTTAGATCTAGAATGGATCTGTTGAATTTCTGCGTGGATCTGTACATGTACAGGAAACGCATGAAAAAGGCAGTGAAGGGTTTAAGGAACCTAAGAAAAAACAGATCAGCTGACTCTACTAGAGGTAGCTTGAAAGAGGCACGAACCATCTCTGTAAGAGATTTGTACCAGCAATCTCTCAGATTGCGAAGCTGAAAAAAAGGTTCAACTCCAGTTGTCTCCTCCATAGAAGAGTAATCGGTTTGCCTTTCTTCCTGATCACCTGAGGGTAACCCTTCATCCTCTACCCACTGTTCCCTTGATAAGGATCTAAGGTGGGGGATCTAAGGTGGGGGATCTAACACGCTTCCTATCCTTGGATAGCGGATGCGGTTAAAGTCGCTAATTTTCCTTCTATGCCCTGCAGGGCGGAGGAAAAAAAACGCATTTTCAATCACGTATACAGGGGCTGAATGTTTTTCTCCTCTAGAGTCTGATGGTGGAGGCCGTCGCCACTGCCTAGAGGCAGCTGCCCCTGGAGCAGGGAAAGGAGTCAGTTTTAAATAGAAGGATGTTTATACCTTCTTTTGGGCAAGAGAGTACCTTTCCTGCTAGAAATCATTTGGATGTATTTGACCAAATTCTCCCCAAATAGTCGCTCCCCATGAAAGGGGAAACTAGTCAGAAGCTTTTTTGCAAGATGCTTTGGCTGACCAACTTTTTTTAACCACAGGGTCCTACATGTGCCCTTGGTAGTTCGGCTACTCATGGGCCTGTTGTGCAGGGACGCTTGGTGGATAGAGACCTTTTATGGCGTCTATGGCAAAACATAGTGCCCTTGGTAGTTCGGCTACTCATGGGCCTGTTGTGCAGGGACCTCCCTAAGGGCCTCTTGAACTGGTCCTTTTGGAAATGGCAGATGCCTATTGCAGAGACTGCAGGCTGAGAAATATAGGTGGACTTTTCAGTTCCTAAGCTTTTCTCTTACCTTTTCCTCGCTGCAGGATACTGCTGAAAACAGACAGATCCAGACTTCACTCATCACGGCCGCGTGGTTAAACCATTAAAGACCGGGTCCCTTTTAATAGGGGTTCCACTCCTTTGGACCTATATAGCACCCCTCAGGACAACTTTAGGTAATGTAGCAAGACCAAAAAGAGTCCTGGTTCCTAGGGTCCAGCTCTCAAAGAGAAGCGTTACAGGAAAAACCTCGTTCTTCTATGCGAGGCCCGGGTACCATCATGTGGTCGCAGTGGCGTGGATGGATCCGGTTGTGGAGGCTTTTTTAAATCCAGCATGGATTCCTCCTGGAGCTCCTCGGGGCACATCTTCACTCGTGACCAACACCTTAGACACTGGCAAAAAAAATGATGTGCTCCTGGAAGGAGGAGGGGTTATATAAGGAGTGAACTTCCTTGATTGGTTATACCAGTGTCAACACCCGAAGGTGGCCCATAACCAATTAATTACTTAAGGCTCTGTGTCCCATGATGTACGATAAAGAAACATAATTTTTATAAATAGATTTGCTGGCTTTCTCCTAATAGCATCTTCCAGTTTAACTGTATTGCATTGTGTAAATCCAGAGTTGTGCACTATAGTTACGATGCTTAAATAAACTAGGCAATGGCAATAATATATATACCTTGTGCCCAAGCTGAGCAGCTTCTCCTCGTGCAGCTGTAGTAATAGGATCAACAAGGTGACCAATCTCTTGAACCACAGATGTTAGTTGTTCTTGGAGCGCCTAAAGAATAAGATAAAAGTCAGAGCAAGTTCTAAGACAATGCAGTTGTACTAAATGGATGGTAACCAGGCACATGAAAGTAAAACCTACAATTTATGTTACTGACAATCTATACCTCCATTTAAATCCACAACTAAAATATCACAGAACATTTCAAGTCATGCAATACATTCACTTGTGAATTACATCCTAAAATGTACAGGAAAATTTCAAGTCTTGCCAAAAGTATGTGATCATCTACCTATTTTTATAACACATTAAAAGAGTTAAGGATCATGTGAAGGAACAAAAGAAGAAATGTGTGCGCTTCCATTTGGTTGTGCTTAACACCCCATTGCATCAGAAAAGACTTGAGCCCTATAGAGAGAATGCACGTACTGTGTACATCTCCAGATCACAGCTGGGCAGAACAAAACAAGTGCAGGGTGGTTGCTAAAAAAAAAAAAAAAAAAGTGTACCAAAGAACAAGATGTAATTTAGACAAAAATTACTAATCACATAAGCTTTACAGTGCAGAATATATTACCTCATAAGAAAATTCCAATGTATTTAGTAAGATGCATTGTGAGGTTTTTGATGTTGTCATTCTTTTCCACAATTCTTTGCAAAATTACTATTTTTTTCCCCCGCAAAATTGTCGTAATAGGTTATTTCTCTCACATGGCATGTGTATACCACAAATGACATCCCCAAATAAATTCTGCTGCTCCTCCTGAGTATTACGATACCACATGTGTGGGACTTTTTCACAGCCTGGCCACATAGAGAGGCCCAACATTCAGGGAGCACCATCACGTGTTCTAGGAGCATAAATTACACATCTAACTTGTTGACTGACGTGGCACTGATGACAGGTGGCACTAATACGTGGCACTGATGACAGGTGGCACTGATACGTGGCACTGACGACAGGTGGCACTGATACGTGGCACTGACGACAGGTGGCACTGATACGTGCCACTGACGACAGATGGCACTGATACGTGGCACTGACGACAGATGGCACTGATACGTGGCACTGACGACAGATGGCACTGATACGTGGCACTGACGACAGGTGACACTGATACGTGGCACTGACGACAGGTGACACTGATACGTGGCACAGGTGACACGTGGCACTGACGACAGGTGGCACTGATACGTGGCACTGACAGGTGGCCACTTTATTTTATTTTTAATTTTTTTTGTTTTTTTACTAACCGCTGCAGCGGTTCATCTCTCCCTCCTCACACGCTGTCTCTGTGTGAGGAGGGAGAGCCGGCGATGAGAGATGATCTCATATGTTTACATATGAGATGATCTCTCATTGGACACGCCGATCGCGCTGTAAACAGCCGCTGTGATTGGCCATTTACAGCGATCTGTGACTGGCTGTGTCCAAGAGACACGGTTAGCACAGAACTTCCCCGATGTGCCCTGTGGAAGCGCGCATTGCGGAAGTAAACAGGACGACGTCCAGGGACGCCCTCCTGGCAATTGGCGTCCGCACTGCACACACAAATCCCTGTTCTGTTCTGAGAGTAGATGCAGATCGTGAGTTTTTAATAGCTAGGAACCATGATCTGTCATCTCCTATAGTCTGTCTCCTCCCCCTACAGTTAGAACTGATCGCCCCTAGTTTTAAACCCCTTCCCTGCCAGTGACATTTATACATTAATCAGTGCATTTTTATAGCACTGATCGCTGTATAATTGGCAGTCATTCCAAAAATGTGTCCGCCATAATGTCGCAGTCACAATAAAAATCGCAGATAATGTCAGATAAGGGGCACCAGACAACCCTCCATTCAGTTCTGTATGAGTCTTCTTGGGAGGATGGTATCCTCCTTCGGGGTGGTGCCCTATGCCCAGTTCCATTCCAGGCCTCTACAACAAGACATCTTTATTATGATTATTGTTCTTATCTTCTCGGGCACGCTTAAAGCCTAAACTGGTATTTACAGGATCAGATCCTGCGAAAAGGAAGATCCTTCCTACCCGTAACTTGGAGAGTACTGATTACAGATGACAGTCTCTCAGGCTGGGGAGCGACCCTAGAGGGACTCGCAGCTCGAGGGAAATGGTCAAGGACAGAACAGATCCTGCCCATCTACGTCCTGGAATTACAGGCAGTGCTACTGGCTCTACGGTCATGGATGGTGGAGCTTCAGGACTTCCCTATCAGGGTTCAGTCCGACAATGCCACTGCAGTGGCCATATATAAACCACCAAGGTGGTACCACATACTAGCCTGGGCAGAAGGACATGTGCAGATTTTATCGGCAGTCCGTATCCCGGGAGTAGAGAACTGGAAGGCAGGTTATCTTGCCACCAGCAAATCTGCTGGGGGAATGGTCCCTACACCCAGGAGTGTTCCAGGAAATTTGCCAGTGTTGGGGATGGTCAGAGGTCGACCTTCTGGCATCCAGGTTCAACAACAAGCTACAGCCGTTTGTGTCCCAAACAAGAGATCCTCTGGCAACCTGAGCAGATGCTCTGGTAGTTCCATGGAGCCAGTACTCCCTGGTTTATGCTTTCCCTCTGATCCCTCTCCTTCCACATTTGTTGCGCAGGATTCAGAGAGAGGGAGTTCCAGCCATTCTGGTGGCACCAACCTGGCCCAGAAGGCCCTGGTTCCCGGAGATTGTGAGACTAACAATAGACGGGCCATGGACGCTTCCACGGCGCCCCGATCTACTGTCTCAAGGTCCTATATTCCACCCCAATTTACATTCTCTAAATTTGACGGCATGGCTATTGATGGCAGGGTGTTAAAGGACCGTGGCATCTCGGGGACCAGTGGTGTCTACCCTAGTGTATTTTAGAAAAGCTGTTACTAGGAAGGTCTATCATAAGGTTTGGAAGACTTGTATTGCTGGGTGTGAAGCCAAAAAATGGCCTCCTTGGAAATATGTGATTGGGAGAATTCTCTCTTTTCTACAGTCAGCTTTGGAAATCAGATTGGCTTTGAGTACAATCAAAGGTCAAGTTTTGGCCCTATCAGTATTCTTCCAAAGGCCTTTAGCCTCCCATTCACTGATCTGAACCTTTATGCAGGGGGCATCTTGCTTGCTTCCCCTATTAGGTCACCTATGTGTCCTTTGGACTTGAACTTGGTGCTGTCTGTGTTACAGAAACAACCATTTGAACCTATCAAGGAAATGCCATTAGACTTGCTGTCACGCAAGCTAGCCTTCCTGATGGCTATCACCTCGGCTAGAAGGGTGTCAGAGTTGGCGGGCCTTTCATGCAGGGAACCATACTTGATCTTCCACCACGACAGGGTCGTGTTAAGACCTGTTCCATCCTTTTTGCCAAAAGTGGTGTCGGCCTTTCATTTAAATCAGGACACTATTTTGCTGCCTTTTTTCTCGCAGCCTTGTTCGGCGGAAGAGAGACGACTGCATTCTTTGGACGTTATCTGGGCAGTCAAGGTTTATTTGTCGAGATCTGCGGAGATCCGAGTATCAGACTCCTCTTTTGTTTTACCAAAGGGACCCAAGAAGGGGCAGGCAGCTTCCATTGCCATTTGGGTCTGTCAATTGGTCATTCTACCAGGGGTGTAGGAACCTGCTGGGCTTTTCGCCATCAGGTATCTGTGGCTCAGATTTGTAAGGCTGCTACCTGGTCTTCAGTGCATACGTTCACAAAATGTTATCAAGTGCATGTTCAAGCAGCCAAGGATTCGGCTTTCAGCTGCAGTGTACCGTGGGCTGCCGTAAAAGGTCTGTTGGCTATTGTTGGGCAGGGTGTCTCCTCAGGGCTATTGCTCTGGGATGTCCCAGCAGGTAATGAATATTAGCCTGACTCTGTGTCCCATGATGTATGAAAAATAAAATAGGATTTTTTTCTTCATACTTACCTGTAAAATCCTTTTATTTGAGTACATCATGGGACACAGTGGTCCCTCCCCTCTTTTTGAGGATTCAGTGCTTGCTACAAAACGGAAGTACTTCCTGTATGGAAGGGGTTATATAAGGGATCACTTCCTGTCTAAAGACCTGTTGCGGGAGCCAGCTCCGAGCTATGTCACTCCTCCCGCTCGCCGCCACCAATACATTCCTATGGATGCACGGCATCTCGTGGGGGCGGCAAGCGCGAGAAGCACAGCTCGCAGCAGATCCCATCGCACTGGAAACACAATATCGGAGGCACCTACTGTATGACACAAAAAAACGTATTTTTCCCCTTCACTTCTGTTTTTTGGAATGAGCAGTGCATGTGAGTCATGTACATAGCTCTATGCACACTACAAAGTTCACCGTCCGTCTTGGCAGCAAGCAAGAGAGGGTGGCTGCTTTCTATATACAGTGGGACCATGCAGAACAAAGGTAGCCACCCTCTGACAGGAAGTAATATCACAGCACCACAAGCAAAGGAATTTGGAAAAGCTGAGAGCAAGAGGAGGTGCTTTTTTACATTGGCAATACATACTTGGATTCAATTTTTAACTTTTAAACCAGAATTTATTGTCACTTTAAAGTAAATTGAGTGACACTCTTGCAGAGTGCTGAAACCCTTTATTTCCTCATTGATCAATTTCACTTTGTAAATTTATATTTATCCTCACTAAAACAATACATTTTATATTTATGGGATTTTAAGTAGGCTTTTCAACTGGTTAATCTAGATTTGTTTCATTTATTTATTTTTTGTCCTGTATTGCCTTTTTTCAGGTTGGGTTTCAACTTAAATCTAGGATCCAGGATTTGGGACATGGATGTATATTTTTGGTGCAGAAAGCTGGAGCCTTGCAAATTTGTCCATCCGACAGTTATACCAAGCGGGAATTAATTGAATGTGCCCGGGCTGTGACAGAAAAGGTGATTTACAGTAGTATTTTGTCCTACTGACCACATACACCTTTGGTCAGATTATTTTTTTGTTTTTTTGGGGTTACCAATTTTACATCATGATTCCATACAACTCCTTAAATATGACTCAGTCTATGTTAATAATAATAAATAACTATAAACGTATCTATCCTGTTTACGGCTGTTTCTTTTAGAGATGAGCCTTGACACAGCTAATATTGATGTGGTAATCAATACAATTAAATCATTACATGTGCAGGTCTTTTGTAAATATAAACTAATACAAATCTGCTAGTGTAATTTATCATTGTATACCACTGCCATCATAAAACCATTTTAAAACCAAATTACATTTTACAGAAACCTCGTCATTTTGAAGTCAGTATGCCATTTTATAAAATTTGGAACACTAATATCTTTGTATCAAATACAAGCCTCTGTTAAATATTCACCTTATTTATTAATTTTGGTTGGTCAGACCATTGGGTATGTATAATATTTTGAAATGTGTTCTATTAAGCAAAGACTTACTTATGATAAATTATGAGCAGTTTTCTTGCCCTTTATATGTAGAAATTCCCTATAGCAATTATCAGTGCCTACAACTTTGCTTCTCTTTTACATTTAGGTATCCCTGGTTCTGACTGCTTTTCAAGCAGGTAACAAAGGAACGCAAGCCTGCATTACTGCAGCTAGTGCAGTATCTGGGATCATTGCAGATCTGGATACCACCATCATGTTTGCCACTGCTGGCACACTCAACTCTGAAAACAAGGAAAGCTTTGCTGACCACAGGTGCGTTGTCACAGGGACGTACATCATACACAGACACAATGACATGATCAGAATGTAATGAGACAATAGAGAGGAGACTGTATCTTTTCAATTTTACAGTTCTCAACATACATAGAAGCTCTGTGGGGAAAATGTTTCACAGCCTTACAAACCTGCATATTTATTTTTAGATTTGCTTCTGTTTCAATGAATTGTGTGCATCATTTATGACTGTTTTGTCTGCACAGGGAAAACATCCTTAAGACTGCCAAGGCTCTCGTAGAGGACACCAAGCTGCTGGTGTCAGGTGCCGCATCTAGTCAGGACAAGCTGGCACAGGCTGCCCAGTCGTCAGCGAGCACTATTACACAGCTGGCAGAGGTGGTGAAATTGGGTGCAGCCAGTCTAGGGTCTGACGATCCTGAAACCCAGGTGAGAAAAACAAATGTTGGCAAAGGCCTTTTTTCCTTAGATCCTCAGAACTTCAGCTCTTAGGGCCCTTTAACTTCTTACCTTTGCTCTCCTTTATACGCCCTTCAGCTCTATATCTATCTTCAAATAAGACGTCCAGGCTTGGAAACGATATTCCAAATGAACACGGAAAATTGTCGGGTATAGTCATTTAACACTCTTGGCCCGTGTGTCTCTCCTTTCCCTTTCCCCTTTTTTTGCTATTCAAAGCACTGGAAGATCTGGAGAAACATGAACGACTCCATGACACTGCAAGGCATAAGTAAACACTTGCTTTTCATGGTTTCCACCAGTAAAATCCCATATAACATTGTACCTGTTTGCTTCTAACTTCACTTTGCCTCTCACAAAAGCAGCAGTATGGTATTCCACTTCATTTGCAACCCTAGTTTGTCCTTTCACAAAGTTTTTTATATTAGGGGCTATATTAACTACCAAGAGTGGACATCTAAATCTTTAACAACAAATCAGAATTGTACATCTATTTGTCTTTGTGTGATGGATAAGGTTGCAGGGAATGTGGGGAAATTTTAAATAGATGTGGGGGCAGTTGGGTTAAGTCCCCTGTTTTGACGTGGTACGTGGCAAAAAAATTGCAAGACAACAGGTTACTAGGTACACTGGTACAAATATGGGTGCATTGCTAGGCAGTGATATGCCCCGTGCACACGGTCGGATATTCCGATGGAGAAAGTCTGATCGGATTATGTTGCCGGAAAATCCGATCATGTGTGGGCTCTAGCGGGCTTTTTCCGTCGGAAAAAGCAGGATCTCAAATTTTCCGACAACAAAATCCGATCTGACTTTTTCCGATCGTGTGTTGATAATTCCAACAGACAAAGTGCCATGCATGCTCAGATCAAATTACGAGACCGAAGCTATTGGCTACTAGCCTCTACGTATGTTCGGAATGATTAAATTTTCCGACAACTTTGTCCGACCGTGTGTATGCAACACCATTTTCGGAAAAAAATCAGTCGGAAAAAATCAGACGGATTTTGTGATCGGAATTACCGACCGTGTGTACGGGGGCATAGATCTAGGTGTTCAACTTTGTGTGTTGGGTCCTATTTTTCATTGCCAACTCCAGCAATTTTTTTTTCTTTTTTTTACGAGTGGGAAAGAAATAGATTTTTATTTTAATTTTTTTCCTTGCGATTTGCCTTGGAAAGTCTCCTACTTAGTACAGATACAGGCACCATTAAAACCTGACAGAGGTTTTTAGATTTGTATTGCTATCCTTAGCTTCCTTAGCTCTATGGGTAATACTTCTGCCATTCATGGCTCGAATTTTAGCCAACTCCTACTAAATCACCTGAAATTCGAGCTGTAGGTGGACCTGTTGGCGCCACTTGGCTTGACAAACCTCAATTTGAAGGCGCTCGGCAAGAAATTCCTTGATGAACAGTTAGTGCAACCAGTCAGATACAGTCACTTTTGGGTATTCTGACAGCTCCTGTTTGCTTCGGACAGAGAAACCTTCACAAGTCTTATTTCCTGTCTGAGTGACAAGAAGTGAAGGGGGTGTCTTCAACAGTGACCCTGTGAAAAGTCCAAACCCTTCTTTTCTATAAAACAAAAGAAAGAACATGTGTTTTTTTTCTCATTTTTAATTCTTGGGCCCCAAATGATTTCTTTGTGATTTTTAGTCTAATATGTTTTTTTTTTTTTAAGAATCACATGTTTTTGGCTTCAAGGAAAATGCCAAACTGTAATTTAATGTCTGGAAAAATTCTATATCCCTGGTATAGAAGGGATTGAGCACCTGTGAAAAAGTGAGTAGTTTATGACTTGCAATAAAACAGAAAGGGATGTAATGGGGTGTTGGGTCTTAACCATGACCTATTACTATACAGGATGATGCATAAGTATCACGAAGGCCCCCGTGGGAGAGTGCTGAAGAACAAGCAGTTATGGAAAGAGACATCAAGTTTTTCATCAGAACCAAAACATTGAAGCATCTTCAATATTACAAGTCAATGAACTTAAGATTCTGAATTTCACAAGGCAGTAAAGAGCACGGTCTCTCAGTGCAGGTCTATATTTCCTAGTCCCTTGTAACACTTGGACAACAGTGGACTCCTTTCGCACGACTCGTTATTGTTCAGTTTGTTGTTGTTGAATTGCTTCCTTTCACTAGCCATAACTGTTGCGTTTTATGAAAGCAGTCCAGTAAATAAGCCCATATCGGCTTTAGTTTCTGAACAGTTGTCATTTTTAGCACTTTTCCTTCTCTTCTTTTTGTTGAAGGGTGATCTTCATGAAAGAGGGGTTTGATGTTGCTACCTGAAGTAACTGGACACTAGGTGCATCCAAAACTAAAATTATATAAAAGGGGCGGCCCCTGCAGGTGGTCAACCCCCCTACCCCATCTGCAGCACACAGCTCGTTTGTTTGTTTTTTGTTTAGGACTTAGGACCTAGAATATTTTTCTTTTTTTTTTTTCTGTAGGACATTTGTTCCTGTAAACAGATTTCTTTTTGTTCCCATTGATGGATTTTTGTTCTGCAAGAAGACTTTTTGTTCCTGTCAACTGATTTTTTTTCCTTCCACAACAATGTTGGGTGACAGGCCTGATATAGATTCAGGTAGTCCCCACAACACTGGAGAGGCTTCATCAGTGGAGGGCTACAAGTTCAAGGTGTGCCTCAATTAACCATGAGTACTCTCCTTTGAGTCCTGGTCTGCTCCCTTTCTGCAATTTGCTATGCCGTGTCAGGGCGGGCGGGGTCGCAAAGCGGCAGGGACCCCCATTGTTAAGGCAATGTTGTTACCTGTGCTTCCTGTGGGTCTACAGGTACTTTTTCCCTGGCAGATCCCCTCTGCTTAGCTTGCCAAACTTCCGAGGGCCTCTGCTACCTCCTCGTGTGAGTTTAGCGGTGTTGGGGTCATTCGGGCCCCCTTTATAAAAAAATGTTTTTTTTTTTTTTATTTTTAATCCTTTTTTTTCAAAAGTAAAAGAAAACAATAAATAGGTGCCAATCATTAGAACATACGTATTTAAATACTAATTACCACAATGTTGAGTAGTGCATGCCACCAATCTAAAGCTATTTAATCCAGTAATATAATATCCTCTCTCATCAAACTGTTTAAAATAATATCCACTATCGTCAAGTTATTCGGAATGTCTTTCCCTTCTTTGTCATATATTCAAAGGAAAAAGAGAAGAAAAAAAAAAAGAATAATGGAAACCTAAATGAATAAGTAAATCGATTTTTCTCTCTCCTCCTCCCCTCCAGGTCCCACATGAGCTGACGCATGGAGTTGCATTCATTCACTAGCTCGATCTGTCTTAAAGAAAAGCTTACATTTCCTCTTCAATTAATAAGATTCACATCTGAGAGTCTTTCCCTCCTCTGAGTTAATAAAAAGGTTCCATGTGGTCCATGTTTTTACATATATCTCTCGCTTCTGCCTGGTTGTCAGGACTAAATCTTCCATTCTGTTCACTTCTTCCACCTTCCTGAGCCATAGGCCCACTGAGGGTGGTTGGGTCGGCTTCAATGTAAGAGGGATGCAGGTCTTGGCTGCGTTCAGGAGGTGGCAGAGAATGGAGTTTTTATATGTCTTGCCTGGTATTTTAAAGTTTTGTAAAAGGAAAACAGTTGGGTCCTTCTGTATCTCACGGTCACAAATTTTTTGGGTAATCCTTCGGACCGCTCTCCAATAGTCCTCTACTCTGGAGCATGACCAGAATACTTGTAATAACGTCTTCTGCTCCTTCCGGCATCGTCAAAATCTATCCAAAACATTCGGATGAAGAAGGGTCGGAGTTCGGTACCATTGAGAAAAGATCTGGTAATTTCTTTCCTGTATTTTTGTACAGATTGAGGCTTCAAATATGGAGTGAATTATGTTAACTCGCTGTTCCTCCGTAAACGTATCCAGATCCAGTTCCCATTTTCGAAAAAAATGCAACTTGAAATTTTCAGAAGGTGTTACCAACAAAGTGTATATCTTTGAGATGGTGTGAGATAGTAATCCTCTCTCCAGACAATATTCTGCGAGGGGGAGTAGATTACGCTCAAAGACATCTGGGGCAGGTAAAGTATGTAAAAAATTTCTGATTTGAGCTGCTCTCCAAAAATCCAATTTGTACTGGCCCATTCCTGAGATCAACATTTGAAATGTGGGCCATTCCCCAGATGTTATAAAGTGAGCGGCCTGGTATAACCCCAGTTCCATCAATCTATCAAAAGTCACCCCCCCCCCCCCCCCCCCCCCCCCAGGCACAGTGCAAGTTGTGGGTTCCCCAAAATAGGGAATAATGGAGATTCTAATGTTGAGAGCTTACCCCTAGAGAAAAGCCCTGAACATTGCCGCAAAGTAGGTCCTATCAAGGGATGTGGCTTTGTTGAAGATGGAAGGTCTCTGAAGCACCGAGGTGCCCTTTTTAGTGGAACACTGCTTTGTGCCTGTTCCAACTTTGGCCATATTTTCATGTCCTCGTGCCTACACCAATCTATCAGGCGGCCCAGATGGGCCAATTCTCCAGGTTTTTTGGGGGGAGTCAATAGGGATCTTCTGATCTTCGGGTGCTTGTATGCCCAAATGAATCCGGTAAAGAGTGTGTATATCCGTTTAAAATATTTTATAGGTATAGCCATTTTGATGATATTACACCTCCCAAACCAAGAGTGAAACCCCTTATGCCATCTCTCCAGGAGGGTCCGTACCTCCTGAAAGAGTGGTAGAAAATGAATCTCAAATATTTGCGAGAGGTCTGCTGGGATCAAGGTCCCGAGGTACTTCAAAGCCTGATCAGTCCATTTGAATTTGTAGCTTGTTTTTAATGATTTCTTTAGATCGGCAGGGACCGCCAGTCCCATCAACTCTGAATTAGAGAAGTTAATCTTAAAGTAAGATAAAGTACTGTAAGTTTACATTTCATGACATAGATTAGGGAGGGATATCCTTGGATTGGTTAATGAGAAGAGCATGTCATCAGCGTAGGCCGAGATCTAATATGTAGTTCTTTGATATCAGTGTTTCATCGAATCTTACACAGTAAGGGCTGGTGACAGTGGACATCCCTGCCTGGTTCCGTTAGTGATCTTAAAAGGGGGGGGGAGGACAACACTCCATTTATTTTAACTTGTGCGGTTGGTGGAAGTGTTGATGCTTGCATCTCTTAGGCCTATATGTTTCAAGACTGTAAATATGAACTTCCAGTTGTCCCGGTCAAATGCCTTCTCTGCATCTGTTCCCAGAAACACACGCAGGGTCTTACATGTTTTTAGGAAGAAAAGAACGGCTGCACACCACAGGAACATTCCAATGATTTTATTCCAAAAATAGCAATAAACAGCCAACAAAGACAGAGTGTCCAAACCCAGGAGGCGACGTGTGCGTTTTACACTGACCTCAGTGCTTCTGGTTTGAAGAAGCACGGTGGTCAGTGTGAAACGCACGCGTCACCTCCTGGGTTCGAACACTCTGTCTTTGTTGGCTGTTTATTGCTATTTTTTGGAATAGATGCCCTTTGTGGGTGGCCACCTCTTCGGCCCATCTCTGAATGAGATCATCAAGAACATCACCAGTGACAAGAGTACCTTTCTACCTGAGGGTCGGAAGCATAAGCAGACACAATGTAGCATCTTCCGGATACCAGATAGAGCTTTCAGTCTTTTCTGATGGATTATTTCTTTCCCTCCAACCTGCACCTTTCCCCTCAGCATCTAGCTGTCCTGCATTCAGTGGTTCCAGGGATCCTGAATCGGGGGGTAATGGCCCCCTATTTCATCCTCCAAAAACCTAAGGGACTTCTATTCAATTTTTTCTCAGTTCCAAGTATGTTGGTTTCATATGGAGTTGGCGCATCCAGTGGTAGCTTTCCTATATCAAGGGGCTCTATTGGCCTCAGTCGAACTCAAGGGCGCTTATCTCCAAATCCCCATTTGCTGCCACCACCAATAGTTCCTCTGGTTCATGGTGGGGGAGCTTCATTACCATTTCGTGGCCCTTCCCTTTGGTCAGATGTTGGTGCCATGAGCTTTCACCAAGGTACTTGCTCCAGTATTGGCTTTGCTTTGGTATCTTGATTGTAGGCTATCTGGACAATCTGCTTCTGTGAGCACAGTCTGCATCGGATATGGAACACGATCTTTCTATCATGAGCAAGTCGCTGGAAGACTTCAGATGGACACCGAATCCTCAAAAATCAGTCGTCCTGCCATCGCTTCGTTTGGAGTATCTAGGACTAATTCTGGTCATCTCTGTGGCCAAGATCTTTCACCACAGTGAAAACTGCAGAAACTGCATCTTCATGTCCTTCATTGAATTCCACTGTGAACTGCATTGGTGGCTTTCTTCTCTGTTGTCCGGGAACGTAATTCTTCCCTTCAGTTGGCAGATAATTGCCATGGATGCCAATCTTTTTGGGTGTGGACATGTTGGATCATATGATGGTTCCTGGAAAAAAACTTTCTCCCCATCAACATTCTGAAGCTTGAGGATCCATTTTCTTTTTCTATTTGGTCAACTTAATTCGAGAGTTGCCTGATTTAGAGTCTTATCGGATAATGCCATGGCCGGGGCCTATGTCAATTACCAGGGTGGAACCAAGAGTATAGCAATGGCTCTGGATTCTCAGTTAGGTAGAGCTTCATCTTCCAGCCTTATCTGCAGTTCACATTCCAGGAGTGGACAACTGGCAAGCCAGACGCTGAATCAGTGAGAATAGTTTCTGCAACCAAAAGTATTTCTCTGAATTTGTCCAAGCCGCCAGACATAGATCTCTTTGGGTTTTTGCATCCTGACTAAAACCTAAGGTTCCCACTTTTGTAGCCAGGTCAAAACACCCATAGGCAGATGTGTTGGATGCTCTGGTTGCCCCTGTGGCACTTCCTGATGTATGCCTCCCCAATTTCCACGATGCTTCAAGCCTAGTCCACTTCTCCTGTTGTCTATTATCGCACCTGGAAGGTCTATTTCACTTCTTTGAGTCATTAGGGTTCCTTCATGGCAAGTTCTCGGTTTCTTGTATTTCGGCCTTCCTTCAAAGGGGTGTGGGTTGCCATTTGTCCCTAAATATTGTGAAGGGCTAGGTCTGCTGGGGCTATGCTTTTTCAACAGCCCCTGGCTTCTCTCCCACTGGTGTGTACTTTTATCCAAGGGGTCACACACGTGGTTCCTCCTTCACCACCATGGGACCTGAATATAGTCTTGTTAGCCTTACAAAATCCTCCCTTTGAATCTATCGCAAATATCCCCCTCTGGATCCCTTTCCAAAAGATGGCCTTCCTAGTGGCCTTCACGTCAGCAATTAGGTTGTCCGAGCCTGCAGCTCTTTCTTGTTGGCAGCCATATCTGGTGCTGTATAAAGATAAGGAGGTACCCTTAAACAAGGTTGTCCTTTCTAAGGAAGGTGGTGAAAGGCCTTCCATTTAAGCAAGCACAGTCTTGCCATCTCTGTGCCCTATCCTTCTCATCCAAAGGAAGTGGCTCTTCATCATTTGGATCTGGTAAGGGCCATTACACTTTACCTGAGCTCCACTGCCTTGATTCAGAAGACTAGTTCTATTCGTTGTGCCAGATGGCCCCAAGAAAGGAAAAGCTGCTTCACCCTACATCTTTTCTGGGTGGGTTAGCCAAACCATAGTTCGGGCA
>CM053029.1:501707232-502108066 GCA_028564925.1 Lithobates sylvaticus | reverse complement strand
TCGTGTCTGCATGAAGGGAGGTAAGAACGAAAACATTCCTATTATCCCTCCACTTCACAGCGAGCAAGTTATTACACTTCAAGCAGGCTCTCTCCCCCAGCCTAAGACGGGAATCTACAAGCCGCTGGGGAAAGCCCCGGCGATTAGGTCGCACGGTGCCACATGCTCCAATCTGATGATCAAACAAGTGACTAAACAGTGGCACGCTCGTGTAATAATTGTCCACGTACAAGTGGTACCCCTTTCCGAATAAGGGTGACACCAAGTTCCACACTATCTTGCCAGCGCTCCCTATGTAATCTGGACAGTTCTCCGGCTCTACGTGACTATCTTTTCCCTCATAAACCGAAAAGCTCCACGTATAGCCTGTTGCCCTGTCACAGAGCTTGTAGAGCTTGACCCCGTATCTGGCACGCTTGCTGGGAAGGAACTGTTTGAAAGACAAGCGGCCAGAAAAACTTAATCAGGGACTCGTCAACGCAGACAACTTGATTGGGCGTAAACAAGGCTGCAAAACATTGGTTGAAGTGGTTTATGAGGGGCCGAATTTTGTAGAGCCGATCAAATTCAGGGTCTCCACGAGGACGACAAAGTTCATTGTCACTGAAGTGCATGAAGCGCAAAATCATCTCGTATCGTGCCCTGGACATGGAGGCAGAGAACACGGGCATATGGTGGTGCGGTGAGGTGGACCAATAAGACCTCAGAGTCGGGAATTTGTGTATGCCCATGTTGAGGGAAAGGCCCAGAAAGGTCTTAAATTCGGAAACCGTAATTGGTTTCCAATCTCTGGCAAGGGAAGGCACTTGGGGATTAGCGGCGATGTGTTGACCAGCGTATATATTACTTTGGTCCACAATAGATCTATAGAGATCTTCCGTGAAAAACAGCGAATAAAAATCGGATGGCTTAAAATCAGCTGTTTCCACCTGAATACCGGGTTGGCCAGTGAATGGGGGAAGTACGGGTTCTGCAGAAGTGGTGGGCACCCAATCAGGATTGGCGAATTCTGCAGGAAGGACACTATGTGATCGACGGACCTGCCTTTGTCTTCTTCTTGGTGGCAGCGGGACACTACTTGTGCTTGCCACCTCGCCAGCTTGAACTGCACTTATGGGACTCGCCACGTCACCAAGTGTTACTGCAGTGCTGGTTTGACTACGTCCAGGGTGTACTAGGCCGCTGGTGCTTGCCAGTTCACCAGAAGGAATAGCGGCGCTAGTACTTCTCTGCTCCATACGAGAGACCTGCGGTTCCTGCACCTCAACAACATCAGAAGATCGGGATCGGGTACGCCTGACCTTAGCAGGGACCACACCTTCGTCGCCAGAGCTATCTGTCATGGAGCCGCTGTCGTCTACTGGATCGTATTCTGAGCCTGATTGTGACAGATGAGTGACCTCCTCTTCACTATCTGACATACTCAGAAACAAGTAGGCCTGTTCACTAGTGTACTTGCGATTTGCCATTTTGGGCTCTAAATTTAGTAGTACACTAGTGAGATTCACAGGAAAAAAAGCTCCTAGGCTGCTGGCGAATGAATCAAAACGCTACCAAAAAAACTGTTAGCGATCGCAGGGATCAGGCCTGACTCTGCGAACGCTGCAGTTATGTGTGCTTAGTGTTTTGGAAGTGACAGTGATCGATCGATACTGCACTTGGGTGGGCTGGGCTGGGCTGGGCGGAGGGGGAAAACGCAGGTGCTAGCAGGTATCTGGGCTGATCCCGCTAACAATGCGTTTTTTTTGGAACCCTAAACTGCTGGGACGCTAGTATAGATCTGATCAGATCAGATATTGATCTGTTCAGATACTATACCACTAAGGGAGGTGTATGCTTTGCGCGTGGGTGTTTGCGGTACTGGCACTAACCTGGGCGACGCAGACCTTATTTGACCCTAAAACCTAATTGATATCACCCGCCGGGCGATCAGGGGGTTAAACCGATAGTTGGGTAATAAATGGCGGGTGCCCTGACAGTATAAAAAAACAAGCTAACTAACCAGCGTCACCCGTAACAGTTATACGGTGATCACTGGTGAAAGGGTTAACTAGGGGCAATCAGGGGTTAAAACCTTTATTAGGTAATATATGGGGGTACCTGACACTATATAAAAACCTGACGGGGAACCTAAATAACTAAATAACTAACTGGCTAACCAGCGTCACCAGTGACACTTATACTGTGATCACTGGTGAAAGAGTTAACTCTAGGGGCAATCAAGGGGTTAAAACCTTTATTTAGGTTGTAATATGGGGGTACCTGACCTATAAACCTATTTATAATCCTATATAAACCTGGCGGTTACCTAAAAAAAAAAACTGGCTACCTAGCGGCACCAGTGACACTAATAGAGCGATCAAAAAAACGATCGCTTAGTGACACTGGCAAAAGGGGGTGAAAGGGTTACCTAGGGGGCAATCAAGGGGTTAAACCTTTATTGGGGGGGGGTAGGGGGCTACCTTGGACCTAAAGGGGCCTAAAACTAACTGCCCTGACAGTTATTGCAGTCACACTGACACTAAATGCAGTGATCAGTAAATAAATGATCACTGCAATCAGTGACACTGTGACAGGGGGGGGGGGGCAGGGGGTGATCTGGGGGGTGATCAGGGGGTGACAGGGGGGTGAAAAGTGTGCCTATGTGTGCCTGGTGTCAGTGTAGTGTTGGTGCACTAACCTGATGTCTTCTCCGCTCGGCGTCCCGGTCAGAAAGACCGACACGAGGAGCGTGACATCACTTCCCCTTGCCTGTGTTTACAATTACACAGGAAGGGGAAGGAAGGGGAAGCATCTCATTGGCCAGAGCGATCGGGAGGGGGTGGCCAGAAACGACTGGCCGTTACCTCGTCCCGCATCGCTGCTGAAGCCATCCCGACCGTCCCCGCCGGCGGAGGGGGGTCCGATCGGACCCCCCAACCGCCTGAAGAATGGCACGTACAGGTACGTGCTTCTGCCTGTACGTGCCATTCTGCCGACGTATATCTACATGGGGCGGTCGGGAACTGGTTAATGCATGCCAATATTCTGTTTGCTTTGTTAGCAGCAGCTTGGCATTGCATGTTATTGCTGAGCCATATCATCTACTAGGACCCCCAGGTCCTTTTCCATTATAGATTCCCCCAGAGGTCCCCCCCCCCCCCCCAGCAAGTAGATTGCATTCATATTTTTGCCACCCAAATGAATTATTTTACATTTTTCTACATTAAACCTCATTTGCCATGTAGTTGCCCACCCCATTAATTTGTTCAGATCTTCTTGCAAGGTTTCCACATCCTGCAGAGAAGTTATTGCCCTGCTTAGCTTACTATCGTCTGAAAATACAGAGATTTAGCTGTTTACCCCATCCTCCAGGTCGTTTATGAACAAATTAAACAGGATTGGTCCCAGCACAGAACCCTGGGGGACCCCACTTATCACCCCTGACCATTCTGAGTATTCCCCATTTATCACAACCCTCTGAACTCACTCTTGTAGTCAGTTTTTAATCCATGTACTCACTCTATGGTCCACGCCAACGGATCTTACTTTGTACAGTAAACGTTTAGGGGGAACTGTGTCAAATGCTTTTGCAAAATCCAGATACACCACATCTACGGGCCTTCTTTTATCTAGATGGCAGCTCACCTCCTCATAGAAGGTTAATAGATTGGTTTGGCAAGAACGATTCTTCATGAATCCATGCTGATTACTGCTAATGATACTGTTTTTTATTACTAAAATCTGGTATATAGTCCCTTATCATCAATCCATTGATGTTAGGCTAACTGGTCTGTAATTCCCAGGGATGTATTTTGACCTTTTTTTAAATATTGGTGCTACATTGGCTTTTCTCCAATAAGCTGGTACCATTCCGGGCAGTAGACTGTCAGTAAAAATTAGGAACGATGGTTTTGCAATTACTTGACTGAGTTCCCTAAGTACCCTCGGGTGCAAGCCATCAGGTCCCAGTGATTTATTAATATTAAGTTTCCCAAGTCTATTTTTTTTTTTTTATAATTGACAATTTTTATTACGTTTCAGTGTGAACAATACAATTGTTTAAAACAACATTATGGGAGAAAGATAATGAGAAAGCAGTAATAGTAACAAACAGCTCTGGAAAGGGCATAGTGGTCCCAATTCCCAAGTCTATGTCTAATTCTGTCCTCTGTTAGCCATGAGAGTGCTTCCTGTGATGTGTCATAAACACTGCAGTTTTGGTTACTGAAGCCCCCCGATTCCCTTGTGAAGACTGAGGAGAAGAATAAATTCAATACCTTCGCCATCTCCCCATCCTTTGTAACCATATGTCCTTCCTCATTCTTTATGGTGCCAATATGGTCTGTCTTCCGTTTTTTTACTGTTTAACCTCTAGCCGACCGCCCACTGTCTATTGACGGCGGAGCGGTGCGGCTCTTGTGGCGGGACGCCGTCATATGACGGCGTCTACATTTTGGCCACTAGGGGGCGCGCGCGCGTGCCCGCCGCGTAGCTGGGGACCCAATGCGCGTGCCCGGCGGCCGCTATGTCCGCTGGGCACCCGCGATTGCCCGGTAACAGAGCAGGACGTGGATCTGTGTATGTAAACACACAGATCCACGTCCTGTCACTGGAGAGGAGACCGATGGTGTGTCCCTTGTACATAGGGACACCGATCAGTCCCCTCCCCCAGTCAGTCCCCTCCCCCCACAGTTAGAATCACTCATATAGGGAACACATTAACCCCTGCAGCGCCCTCTAGTGTTAACCCCTTCCCTGCCAGTCACATTTATACAGTAATCAATGCATTTTAATAGCACGGATCGCTGTATAAATGTGAATGGTCCCAAAAATGTGTCAAAAGTGTCCGATATGTCCGCCGCAATGTCGCAGTCATGATAAAAATCGCAGATCGCCGCCATTACTAGTAAAAAAAAAATAATAATAAAAATGCTATAAATCTATCCCCTATTTTGTAGACGCTATAACTTTTGCGCAAACCAATCAATATACGCTTATTGAGATTTTTTTTTTTACCAAAAATATGTAGAAGAATACGTATCGGCCTAAACTGAGGAAAAAAATTTGTTTAATGGATGTTTATTATAATAAAAAGTAAAAAATATTATGTTTTTTCAAACTTGGTGCTCTTCTTTTGTTTATAGCGCAAGAAATAAAAACCGCAGAGGTGATCAAATACCACCAAAATAAAGCTCTATCTGTAGGGAAAAAATGATAAAAATTTTATTTGGGTACAGCGTTGCATGACCGCGCAATTGTCATTCAAATGCGACAGCGCTGAAAGCTGAAAAATGGCCTGGTCAGGAAGGAGGTGTTCGTGCCTGGTAGGCAAGTAGTTAAATACTTAAAGTAATTTGGGGGATTTTTTTTTTTGCTCTCCTCCGTTATGTGTCCTTCATGTTTTATCTTAGCTGCCCTAATTGCACCCTTACATATCTTGTTGCATTCTTTGTAAAGTCTGAATGCTGATCCCTCAGCATTGTATTTTTGAAAGTCTTCTCCTTTGCTTTTATATGCATTTTTACATTAGAGTTAAGCCATCCAGGACTTTTGTTCACACTTTTAAATTTATTTTAACAATGGGATGCACGGGCTAATGCCCTTATTTAATATGCTCTTAAAGCAAACCCATCTCTCCTCCGTGTTCTTTCTTTCTAAGGTTTTATCCCAATTTATATCTTCTAGCAGGGTTCATAGTTTAGGGAAGTTAGCTCTTTTGAAATTCACTGTCTTTTTGTTCCCCTCATATTTCCTATTTGTGTGATTTATACTGAAGCCAATTGACCTGTGATTGCTGTTTCCGTGATCAGGTCTGTATTGTTGGTAATCAGTAGATCTGACCCATGAAATTGTCCTGCAAGACATTTAGGAACTGGCGAGCCTTAGACGAATGCGTGGTTCCCTCCGCCCAGTCTATGTCTGGGTGATTAAAATCCCCCATTATGATATCACTTTCCATCCTTGCTGCTAATCCAAATTGTGATAGGAGGTCCGTCTCCCCCTCCTCCCTCAGGTTAGGGGGCCTATAGCATATTCCCAGTATTATTTTCCCCTTAGCTTCATCCCTTTGGAGCTCTAGCCATAAGGATTCCACCTCCTCTTTAGCTCCCTTATTGATGTAATCTCTCACATTCACTTGTACATTATTCTTGATATATACCCAGGACGAAGTCAATCTGTGACAAAACTAGTCGAGCGGATGAAGTCCAGGAAGCGCGGGCATTTCGATTTTAGTACCGGCCGGTATATTATTCTTTTGTAAGGGAGATGTTCTTCTCCTTTTTAAAAAAAAAAGTATTATTCTGAAATAAAAGCGTTGGATTTTATGCTATGTGGGACATCCGTCAATACCCACAAGTGTGAGGACAAAAGAGAGAGTGTTTACTGGATCCTGGTGTGCCGAGCAGACTGCAGTCTAAAGGCCCTGGCAGGGCAATCAGCCATAGGCGTTTTGACCTTTTTACAGGTCAAATCTATCTGGTAAGCAGGCATTTCTCTCTGGTGATGGTCACATGTGGTGTGGATAACATATGGATATCTGGAATGCATCTATGTGACTTGGGAATTCAGGAGTGTGATGCCTCTATCTTCTCACTACCTCAGTCCTGCACCTGCCCTTCTACTATCACATAAGACTGTTGAATATTTTTTTTATCCAATTTTTTTTTTTATTAAGTTCAACACAAACAAACAGAACCAGACTTCATCGACACACAGTTACATAGCATATCTTGCAAATTCTGAGTACAAATCGACAATAAGCACATCACAGGTGAGGCCCACCAAGGTGTATCCCTGCCCTCAAATCCATACCCCTCCCATGCCACCCTATATCACTTCACCTTTATTATTCAGACCAATAATCTATACAAGTGTAATTAACCAGCATTCAGACCTAGAAATCTACCCATCCCCAGATCCACCTGGACGAATCTGGGTACATCTAGCCACGAGCCCCAAAGTTTCTCAAACTTTCAGGTGCAACCCCTGTGTTGATACACTATTTTCTACATTCTAAGCATTTTCCGAACTGTGGAAATCCATCCCTTAACTGTGGGAGGGTCCTCTGACTTCCAGTGGAGGATTATCATCTTACGTGCTAAAAGCAGAGTTCTGGTAACTTCAATCTGATGCATTCCTCCCATTCAAAGATCTCCAATACATTTAGTAAACAGTGTTTTGGGTCGGTGAGCATAGAGATCTGGAATACCCTGTTTATGGTGTCCACCACTCCGCTCCAAGCTTCGGGCACCTCCACAGTAGATTGATCAGATCGCCATGATCTATTTTGCATCTAGTGCATAACGGGGTGGGCCTGAGACCCATTTTGTGTAATCTATGCGGGGTATAATACACTCTCAAAATAAGATACAGTTGTGTTAGCCTCTGTGATACATTCAGCGAGCTTGTGGGCACCACCTGTAGGATCTCGTCCCACTGGTCTCCATCTATCTGCCCCACATCTCTCTCCCACTTATCCATCATTCTCAAGGGATGTTTGTTCAGAAAGCTCTGCAGGAGCATGTTAAAACATTGGGAGATGAAACCTTTGGTGTTGGATGCTCTCAGGACTAAGTTAAATAATGGCGTCTGTGAAGGAGACCATTCAGAAGCACTGCTCTGAGTCTTCACAGCATGTCTCACTTGCATATAATGGAATCGAATAGAGAGTGGCAAGCCTTGTCTCTCCTGCAGAGCCTCGAAAGACAGTAAAATACAGTTTTCAAAAATATCTCAAATGTATATCACCCCATATCTTTTCCATAAGGCTCCATGTTGTAACTGTGCTATTTCAGGATAAGTCCCATTAGACCATATCGGGCTAAACTCTGTGTATCCTGTCACTCCCTGTAGGTATCTGATTTTGTTCCAAACTTTCTGGAGAAGATTATAGGCCAGGTATGTCTAATTTGGTTTCCCAAAGGCTAAAGCTTCAAGTGCCGCTGGCACCAAGTCTCTTTTTTTACCGTGTGTAACCAGGGCAGCCATCAGAAATTTTTGGGCCCCTTACACAGCTTTAGGCCTGCCCCCCCCCCCCCAAGCCTGGCCACCAACATTCCCCAGGGCTTGCCTATGGGCCATCCTACCGAATCCACACACCAGCCCCCTCACCTGTACGCATTCAGACCCCCCTCAAACCTGTATATATGTCAGCCCCCCACACACCTGTATATTTGTCAGCCCCCCAAACCTGTATATTTGTCAGCCCCCCCACACACACCTGTATATATGGCAGCCCCCCTTACACACACCTGTATATATGTCACCCCCCCCACACACACCTGTATATATGTCAGCGCCCCCACCACACACACACACACACCTGTATATATGTCAGCGCCCCCCCCACACACACACACACCTGTATATATGTCAGCGCCCCCCCCCCACACACACACACACACACACCCGTATATATGTTTTCAGCGCCCCCCCCCCACACACACACCTGTATATATGTCAGTACCCCCCCCACACACACACACACACAGACCTGTATATATGGCAGCCCCCCCCCACACACACCTGTGTATATATAGCAGCCCCACATACACAAATCTGTACACACACAAGCCTCTGGCCCATCCCTGTACACAAACAGCCCCCCTCCCTTACCTTCACAGCCCCTACTTGTAGCTTCCTACCTTATCCCAGCTCATTTTTACAAAGCTGACATGTTGCTGAGAAGCGTAGTACAGGCAGATCACTGTCACACAAGGGGTGCACATGCACATAGTAGCCAGAGGTGGCAGTAACGAGCTTGATGTCTGAGTCAATGACACGAGAACTGCAGAAACTGTGAGATCATTTCTATACTGCACAGCACAGATCTCCTTCACCTGTCCTGCCTTCTTCTGGCCCGGGCGGGCCCCCTGGGGCCCCTTACAGTTGTAACGGCTGTTCCCGTTACCCGTTCATGGCGGCCCTGTGTGTAACATCACATTCTCTGAAGAGCTGCGGGTAGTACTCATCCTGTCAGCTTCCCCACCCATAACTCCTATTAGGTGCTGAAGCTGCGCTGCTAGATAGTATAACCATTGGATTCGGCAGGGCTAGTCCCCCCTCATCTTTAGGGGGCTGTAAGTGTTCAAGCTTAATCCTGGGGGGGGGCGATTCTTCCAGATGAGCAGGCGAAATAGAGAGTTCACAATTCTGAATGTTTTCAGAGGGACCAGTACTGGAGAGTTGTGGAGCACATAAAGCAGCTGGTGCATGAGGATCATCTTGATCAAATTCACTCTACCAGCCATCGACAGGCAGAGTGAGTTCCATGTCTTAATCCGGTCTTGGAATCTTTGCAAGAGTGGGGAGATGTTCAGTCTCCCATAATCTCTTACCGTAGGGGTCACCTGGACACCTAAATACCTAAAGGATGCAGTTAAGGGTATGGAGTTATTGTTGGGAGGCTTACCCCCTTCATGAGCATGACTATTAGGGAGGATTTTGTCCAGTTGATCTGGAGCCCTGAATAAGTGCCAAATTCTGTTATGGCTGACATGGTTCCCCGGAGGGAGCCTTCGACGTCCCCAAGCAGAATCATAGTTTCATCCGCGTAGAGCATCAATTTCTCTCGTCTGTGACCATAACGGAAGCTGGTAATACCCGGGTGGTTTCTAATTGTGATTGCCAGGGGCTCAATAGCTAGCGCGAAGAGCAGGGGAGACAGTGGGCAAGACTGTGTAATATTGGATGTATTTTTAACCTTTCTTTCTTCCTGGAATAAGGAATAGTATGTTCTACTAAATGCTATGCGCGACTCTGTTCTTAGATTCACCCATCTTGTCTGCCAGGCTCCTGGCATTGGTGAACATGCTACGTAGTTTAGACCGGTCGCATACTGTCTTCTTATTGGGTATTCGAGGTTGAAAAATTGGACTTGTTACTATACTTACCTTGGGTTTATGTGCTTTAGTCAACCTACCACTAATGCTCCAAATACTACCCTCTGGAATATATTCCGTGCTGACTATCTCTACCTCTGGACCCTCCCTTACCCCGTCACCTAGTTTAAAAACAACTCTAACTTTTCGGCCATCCTCACTCCCAGCAGATCTGCACACTCCTCAACATGTAACAGAGAGTTCTTAGGTATAGGTTTTCTGTTATGCCACGTACACACGAGTGGATTTTCCATCAGAAAAATCTTGGATGGTTTTTCCGACGGAATTCTGCTCAAGCTTGGCTTGCATACACACGGTCACACAAAAGTTTGCTGAACTTTCGACCGTCAAGAACGCGGTGACATACAACACTACGACGAGCCGAGAAAATGAAGTTCAATGCTTCCGAGCATGCATCGAATTGTTTCCAAGCATGCGTAGGAATTTTGCCTGTCGGAATTGCTACAGGCGATTGAAATTTCCGATCGGAACTTTTTCCGACCGAAAAATTGAGAACATGCTCTCAATCTTTTGCTGTCAGAAATTCGGCCAGCAAAAGTCCTATGGAGCATACACACGGTTGTATTTTCCGACCAAAAGCTCTCATCTGTCTTTTGCTGGCCGAATTTTCGATCGTGTGTATGCGGCATAAGTCTTAGGGGGAATCCCTCTCACTGAATTCCCTTGGATCACCAAACAAAAATGTAAAACTTAAATTGAGATCATTCATGTTCAAGTAGTCCAAAAACTCTGGGCATCCAAGTCTGCATCCACAGTAAAGATAGATTATTTTCTCCCTTTTCTTTGTTTCCTTTTATACCCTCTTCTCCTTCCTTTCCTCTTCTCCTTCCCCTACCACCTTATTCAGGTGGACAGCTTTCGAAGCATATCGATAAATCTATGATGAACCATAAAAATACCAGATTTCCCATCTCATTATGGTGTCTACTAATATTTTATGTTAATATGTTGTACTAGTTTTTAAATTTTATTTTGGAATAAAGATGTTGATTTTAAGTGTAAGTATAACCATTGGATCGATGCTTACGGAAGTGTGACGCAAAGGAAACTTGGTTTGAAAAGACTTAATTACATAATTTAGAGGTGCAGTTTGCATTGACTTATGGGGCTCTAGATATTGTCTATTGTTTCCTCTTCTCCCCCACTGCTCCCCTTCCCAAAACTGTATAGTCACACCATAGTATGAAATTTCTCATTATTTTAATTGAATATATGAAAAACTTTGTTCAGGGGTTTGTCATAATGTAGTATGTCTCAAAATGTTTAACATTTCAGAGATTTTGGAAACAATGTATCTGTTAAAGTGGTTGTAAAGGCAGAAGTTTTTTTTATCTTAATGCATTCTATACATTAAAGGGGTGTTCCGGCCAATACATTTTTTTTTTAAAAAAGTCAGCAGCTACAAACACTGTAGCTGCTGACTTTTAATAAGGGCACTTACCCGTCCAGCGATCCCGCTTGTCGGCCACCCCAAGGCCGATCCGTCCATCGGATCAGCTGCCGGCGCCTCCATCTTAATGAAGGGAAACAGGCAGTGGAGTCACGTGGCGCTTTGTGAATGGCCCCATTATTTTCTGGGACATACACATGTCCCAGAAGGCAACGGAGCCGCTCACCAAATAGGAGGAAGCCCCCCGGAATAGGAAGAGGCAGATTAGGAAGACTGCCTAGCAACAGGGGTTTCAGGTAAGTGAAAACATTTTTTATTTTTTTAAGATTATTAATGCATTATTTTTTTTTTTGGGTGTCCCTCCACTTTAAGATAAAAAGCCTTCCATGTGCAGCAGCCGGGGCAATCGCGTGACACGAGGCGCTGCACTAGGAAGTGGGAGCTCGGGTCTGAGGAGTGGGTGAGAGTATCCCCAGCTACTGCACACCTAGGGTCCACCCTGACCACAATACATCACTTTGCCAAATTGCATGGAAGTTGTCTTTGCTGTGATTCAAATCTGCTTGAATTATATTTGATACATGTGAGTTTAATGGCGATAGAATACAGAATATTTTAATAAAAAATGGTTTTACGTTATCACACTATTTGAGCACTTCTTTATCATTAACAGTGGGGACAGAAAGTATTCAGACCCCCTTACATTTTTCACTTGTCTTTATATTGCAGCCATTTGCTAAAATCATTTAAGTTCATTTTTTTTCCTCATTAATGTACACACAGCACCCCATATTGACAGAAAAACACTGAATTGTTGACATTTTTGCAGATTTATTAAAAAAGAAAAACTAAAATATCACATGGTCCTAAGTATTCAGACCCTTTGCTCAGTATTTAGTAGAAGCACCCTTTTGATCTAATACAGCCATGAGTCTCTTTGGGAAAGATGCAACACGTTTTTCACACCTGGATTTGGGGATCCTCTGCCGCTTAGAATTAAGGCCAAAAAGTTCTATTTTGGTCTCATCAGACCAAAGAATCTTATTTCTCACCATCTTAGAGTCCTTCAGTTTTTTTTTTTTCTAGCAAACTCCATGTGGGCTTTCATGTGTCTTGCACTGAGAAGAGGCTTCCGTCGGGCCACTCTGCCATAGAGCCCTGACTGGTGGAGGGCTGCAGTGATGGTTGACTTTTTACAACTTTCTCCCATCCCCACAGTGATCTTTGGGTTCTTCTTTACTTCTCTCACCAGCTAGCTCAGTTTGGCCAGACGGCCAGCTATAGGAAGAGTTCTGGTCATCCCAAACGTCTTCCATTTAAGGATAATGGAGGCCACTGTGCTCTTAGGAACCTTAAGTGCAGCAGCATTTTTTTGTAACCTTGCCACAATCCTGTCTCTGAGCTCTTCAGGCAGTTCCTTTGACCTTATGATTCTCATTTGCTCTGACATGCACTGTGAGCTGTAAGGTCTTATATAGACAGGTGTGTGGCTTTCCTAATCAAGTCCAAACAGTATAATCAAACACAGTTGGACTCAAATGAAGGTGTAGAACCATCTCAAGGATGATCAGAAGAAATGGACAGCACCTGAGTTAAATATGAGTGTCACAGCAAAGGGTCTGAATACTTAGGACCATGTGATATTTCAGTTTTTCTTTTTTAATAAATCTGCAAAAATGTCAACAATTCTGTGTTTTTATGTCAATATAGGGTGCTGTGTGTACATTAATGAGGAAAAAAAATAACTTAAATGATTTTATCAAATGGCTGCAATATAACAAAGAGTGAAAAATTTAAGGGGGTCTGAATACTTTCCGTCCCCACTGTACATGTTGAGTAGGGATGGGCCCGGTGTTCGATTCGAACCCATGTTTGAATCGAACATCGGGCGTTCGCCCGCTCGGCGAGCCCAGAACTATTTGGGCCGCTCGCATCAAATTCGTGTGATGCGAGCGGCCCGCAATGCACTGCGCCAGTCGCAGTGCATTGCTGGCTGATGATTGGCCAAGCATGCACTGTGACCCGCATGCTTGGCCAATCATAGAGCCAGCGGCGAGGAGAGCAATAATTGGCCACAGGCAGGATGCCTGTGGCCAATTATAGCTCAGGGGGTTTAGTACATGCCCCACATTATAAAAGGCCGCCGCGCCGGCGGCCTCGTAAATTGTGTTCCAGTGTCAGTGTGCTGACTGCTGACATTATGTGCTGTGATTCTGGGGATTAGTGTGTGCGTGCTGTTAGTACAGCATTGCAGTATCACATCTGGGGGGGTGTCTATAGTATGCCTGTGAAGGGGCGCATGTTTCCTGTGCTTAGAACTGTCCCTGCACAAAGTGTCATTTTTGCAGGAAAAAAAGCTATTTAAAATCTCTCGCGGCTAATGAATTGACGGCTCCCGTAACACAGAGAACAGTCATTCATTGAAAGTCATTGATAAAAAAAAAGTCATTGATAAAAAAAAAAAAAAGCGTGGGGGTCCCCTCAAATTCAATAACCAGGCCCTTCAGGTCTGCTATGGATTTTAAGGGGAACCCCGGCCAAAAAAAAAATGGCGTGGGGTCCCCCTCGAAATCCATACCAGACCCTTGAGGTCTGGGATGGATTTTAAGGGGAACCCCAGCAAAAAAAAAAAAAATGGCGTGGGGTCCCCCTCAAAATCCATACCAGACCCTTATCCGAGCACGCAACCTGGCAGGCCGCAGGAAAAGAGGGGGGACGAGAGCGCCCCCCCCCTCCCTCCTGAACCGTACCAGGCCACATGCCCTCAACATTGGGAGGGTGCTTTGGGGTCCCCCCCAAAGCACCTTGTCCCCATGTTGATGAGGACAAGGGCCTCTTCCCCACAACCCTGGCCATTGGTTGTGGGGGTCTGCGGGCGGGGGGCTTATCGGAATCTGGAAGCCCCCTTTTAACAAGGGGACCCCCAGATCCCGCCCCCCCTGTGTGAAATGGTAAGGGGGTACTTTACCCCTACCATTTCACCAAAAAAGTGTCAAAAATGTAAAAAAGACAGGAGACGGTCTTTGACAATTCCTTTATTAAAATCTTCTTTCTTCTGGTCTTCCTTCTTCTTCCTTTCTTCATCCTTCGGTTTCTTCATCTTCTCCTTCCGGCATCTTCTTCCATCTTCTTCTTCTTCCATCATCTTCTTCCTCCGATCCGCATCTTCTTGCTCTGGTCTTCTTGTCCGGCATCTTCTTCCACGGCGTCGGTGTCTCTTCTGGGCCGCTCCGCACAATGGGAGGCTCCCGCTGTGTGAGGCTTCGCTGCGTCTGATAGGTCTTTTATAACGGAGGGCGGGGCAACCTGGTAACCCCAACCCCTCTGACGCACGGGAACGTCATGGGGAATTCCCTATGGCTTTACCATTTCACACAGGGGGGGCCGGGATCTGGGGGTCCCCTTGTTAAAGGGGACTTCCAGATTCTGATAAGCCCCATGCCCGCAGACCCCCACAACCAATGGCCAGGGTTAAGGGGATGAGGCCCTTGTCCTCATCAACATGGGGACAAGGTGCTTTGGGGGGGACCCCAAAGCACCCTCTCAATGTTGAGGGCATGTGGCCTGGTACGTTCAGGAGGGAGGGTGGGCCACTCTCGTCCCCCCCTCTTTTCCTGCGGCCTGCCAGGTTGCGTGCTCGGATAAGGGTCTGGTATGGATTTTGAGGGGGACCCCACACCATTTTATATTTTTTGGCCGGGGTTCCCCTTAATATCCATAGCAGACCTGAAGGGCCTGGTAATTGAATTTGGGGGGACCCCCACGCTTTTATTTATTTTTTATTTTTTTTTGTTTTATCAATGACTTTTTTTTTTTATCAATGACTTTCAATGAATGACTGTTCTCTGTATTACGGGAGCCGACAATTCATTAGCCGCGAGTGATTTTAAATACACTTTGTGCAGGGACAGTTCTAAGCACAGGAAACATGCGCCCCTTCACAGGCATACTATAGACACCCCCCAGGTAAGAAATTTTAAGGAATATTACACTTTTATTGTTTCACTTTAAGCATTATTAAAATCACTGCTCCTGAAAAATGTTTGTTTTTAAAAAAAAATTTTTGCATTGATACATGTCCCCTGGGGCAGGACCCAGGTCCCCAAACACTTTTTATGACACTAACATGCATATTAGCCTTTAAAATTAGCACTTTTGATTTCGAATGTTCGCGTCCATTGTAATTAATAGGGTTCTAATGTTCGCAAGGACTTTAGGTCCGTTCGCGGCTTCTGGTGCGAACCGAACCGGGGGGTGTTCGGCTCATCCCTAATGTTGAGCTACTTTTGAGATTCACGGCTGGAAGCTGGAGTTTATCATAAAACCCATTTGTGTGGTTAAAGGTGATTTTAGCCAAACATGAGTGTGCGGCAACTAAAGCTGGTGAGTTTGTTTCTTACGGGCAGTGGAGGCACGTGCACAGAGGTGTGGTGGATGTATAGAAGAAAGCCCATTGGAGTCACTTCATTGGACTGCTTTTTCTTGTCAATAGACTCTTCTTTTTTTCACAGAATTTGTTCACAAAGGAATGTTTTTGGATCATAAAGAAAAATATTTTTTTGGTCACTGGTCACAGGGTGATATTAGTGAAATAATATTGCATATCATTATAGCACTATTGAAGTTCATATATTTTTGTTATTTTTTCTCACAAAGGGAGCTTGCTGATTAGCGCTGATCAATAAGTTTGTCACTAGGTCACTCTTTATAGGGTGGTGTGAATATTTATGTCAACATTTTTTCACAAAGGGAGCTTGCTGATTATCGCTGATCAATAAGCTTGTCACTAGGTCACTCTTCATAGGATGGTGTGAATAATTATGATAATATTTTTTTCACCTTTTTTTCCTTATTGTGTTTAGCGCCACTATTGGGTTCACAATTTTTTTAGAATAGAGGATACAATATTGATCACATTTATACACCTTACATGAAATGAAAAAAGCTAAAATAATTTCAATAAGGACAATGAGAATAACCTTATATGGATAATGATAAATGTCCACCATGTTTAACAGGGACATAGTTTGCACCGACAAGATGGACATTAAGGCCGGCTTCACACTGGGGCGGTGTGGGCGGCGACGGTAAAGCAGCGCTATATTTACCGCTGCTTTACCATCGTTTTAGCCGTGGTATGCGGCCGCTAGCGGGGTCATTTTAACCCCCGCTAGCGGCCGCTGCAGCGGCGCTTTGCCGGCGGTATCCCCGAGGTGTCCCATTGATTTCAATGGGTAGGAGCGGTATAGGAGCGGTGAATACACCGCTCCTTCACCGCTCCAAAGATGCTGCTAGCAGGACTTTTTTTACCGTCCTGCTAGCACACTGCTCCAGTGTGAAAGCCCTCAGGGCTTTCACACTGGAGACACAGCAGCAGCTGTTTCGGGTCGGTTTGCAGGCGCTATTTTTAGCGCAATAGCGCCTGCAAACCGCCCCAGTGTGAAAGCAGCCTAAGCAAAACTATCCCAATTATGGTCATGAGTGATGCCAGCATGAATGGCTATAGAGAGGCATAATCTGAAAAAAATCTGCATCGGTCACCAAAAATAAGATAACATAAAATAAAATAAAATAAATAAAATGAATGAAAAAAGAGGAATGTAGAGTGGGGACATCAAGCCCTATTAATAAAGGCATTAATGTCCCACTCCACATTCATACCATTTGGAAAATAAGATTTTAACTCGTATATCCAATACATTTCGGTGGGACAAAACACATCGGATGATGTTCGTGGCAATCTCTCTATACTTTTTAAAAGACAAGCTTGTTTTTATTTGATTTCATGTAAAGTGTGAACCCCTCTTTTTTTAAATAAAGAGATCATACAGTGTTACACTGTGCAGATTTTATTTATCTTACATGTTTGATGTCACGGAATAACTTCACAATTGAGATATACTTGCTGTTTCACCACAGAGTTTATCGCTTAAGGAGGGATTATCTGTTCCTTATTGAAGTTTATCCTCCAACCACTGCCTCGTATGGATGATTTTCTTTGAGGATTTTCCTCAATAAAGCCTGTTTGATCCACATGCTATACAGTACGTGGGTCCACCTTGTCTGGTAAGCGTGCCAACCTTACTTTTCTTCTGTGTGCACTTCATGATTTAAGTATTCACCAAGATTATCACATAGTTACATAGTTAGGTTGAAAAAAAGACACAAGTCCATCTAGTTCAATCATAAAAAATAAATAAAATAAAAAATATCATACAATCTCATATACCCAATCCTATATCCACAGTTGTGAAAAATATATATCTAAATATATCTTGCGCTGAGGAAAAACAAAATCAGACTTGAATGAAGCTGCTATACACAAAGTGCACTTGAACATAATAAAAGGAATAATACAACGCTTAACAAACATGTGTCCATATAAGTGAAAACAAATAAACAATGATATATAATATGTAACAAAAGTCCATGTGAACCGTGGAAATAATAAACTAAATAGGTGCTTCACATCCAAAGTGTAAAGTTGCAGGGGATATTTCACATCTAATAATCAAAGATGCAAGGCAGAAAATCGCAGACAAGTTCAGGTGTGACAAAACACCCCCACATGTGTCCCCACTCACCGGATCACGATGACACCCATATTTGAAGTCTGGGAGTCAGATTAGACTTGTAACAGTATCCACCGGGAATTGCTGGATGGCAGGAATGGCTGATGAAAATTAGGAAACTATCGATCCTTCCACATTAATTCTCAATCATGAGAAAAGCAGGTACCCATAAAGGAAAGAAAGGGACCAATAGTGAAGTATGCTAGGAAAAGGTATTTATTGCACATACAAGGGCATACTTACAAATGTAAAAAGGTCCTTTGATGACGCCCTGTGGGAGGGCGAAATGCATTGACGTGACGTACTTTCGATTCTGGCGTTACTTCCGGTCTCGTGGAACACCGATAACGGCGCTTGCTGCAGTTTAATACCATTTCCAATGCCTACTTTTAACTTATGCCCTTGTATGTGCAATAAATCCCCTTTCATAGCATACTTCGCTATTGGTCCTTTTCTTTCCTTTATGAGTACCTGTTTTTCTCATGATTGAGAAATAATGTGGAAGGATCGTTCGTTTCCTAATTTTCATCAGCCATTCCTGCCATCCAGCAATTCCCGGTAGATACTGTTACAAGTCTAATCTGAGTCCCAGACTGCAAAGCTGGGTGTCATTGTGATCCAGTGAGTGGGGACACATTTGGGCGTGTTTTGTCACACCTGAACTTGTCTGCGATTTTCTGCCTTGCATCTTTGATTATTAGATGTGAAATATCCCCTGCAACTTTGCACTGTGGATGTGAAGCACCTATTTAGTTGTTTATTATTTCAATTTTTCACATGGACTTTTGTTACATATTATATATCATTGTTTATTTGTTTTCACTTATATGGACACGTTTTGTTAAGCGCTGTATTATTTATTTTATTATACCCACAGTTGATCCAGAGGAAGGTGAAAAAAAACCAGAAAAGCAGGATCCAATTTGCTACAGCAGGGGCAAAAATTCCTTCCTGATCCCAGAGAGGCAATCGGATTTTCCCTGGATCAACTTTACCTATAAATGTTAGTACCCAGTTATATTATGTGTATTTAGGAAAGAATCCAGGCCTTTCTTAAAGCAATCTACTGAGCTGGCCAGAACCACCACTGGAGGGAGTCTAGTCCACATTTTCACAGCTCTTACTGTAAAGAAACCTTTCCGTATTTGGATATGAAATTTATTTTCCTCTAGACTTAAAGAGTGCCCCCTTGTCGTCAGTGTTGACCGTAAAGTAAATAACTCAACACCAATTTCACTATAAGGAATGAGCATATCCCCCCCTTAATTGCCTCTTCTCAAGAGTGAATAAATTCAGTTCCTCTAATCACTTCAATTTTTGATTCATCACTTATGGCCTTCCTTTTTTTCACCCATTTTATATAGTCTATTTAAGATGGACTAATATGTTATACTTGATTACATTTTTTCACTACGCAATTAATGTTCACATTTATTAATTTTGAGCGCTACATTATTTGTTTTTGTGGAGGATGGGATAAACAGCTCAAATTCTGTATTTGCGGACGATACTAAGCTAAGCAGGGCAATAACTTCTCCGCAGGATGTGGAAACCTTGCAAGAAGATATGAACAAATTAATAGGGTGGGCAACTACATGGCAAATGAGGTTTAATGTAGAAAAATGTAAAATAATGCATTTGGGCAGCAAAAATATGAATGCAAACTACTCACTGGGGGGGGAGAACCTCTGGGGAAATCTAGGATGGAAAAGGACTTGGGGATCCTAGTAGATGATAGGCTCAACAATGGCATGCAATGCCAAGCTGCTGCAAGCAAAGCAAACAGAATATTGGCATGCATCAAAAAGGGGATTAACTCCAGAGATAAAACAATAATTCTCCCACTCTACAAGACTCTGGTCCGGCCGCACCTGGAGTATGCCGTCCAGTTCTGGGCACCAGTCCTTAGGAAGGATGTGCTGCAACTGGAGAGAGTCCTGAGAAGGGCAACAAAACTAATAAAAGGGACTGGAGGACCTTAGTTATGAGGAAAGGTTACGAGCACTGAATTTGTTCTCTCTAGAGAGGAGACACTTGAGAGGGGATATAATTTCAATGTACAAATACCGTACTGGTGACCCCACAATAGGGATAAAATTCTTCTGTGAAAGAGAATTTACTAAGACATGTGGCCATTCACTAAAATTATAAGAAGAGTGGTTTAACCTTAAACTGCGTAGAGGGTTCTTTACTGTAAGAGCAGTTAGTATGTGGAATTCTCTTCCACAGGCAGTGGTTTCCGCGGGGAGCATCGATAGTTTCAAAAAACTATTAGATAAGCACCTGAACAACCACAACATACAGGGATATACAATGTAATATTGACATAAAATCACACACATAGGTTGGACTTGATGAACTTTGTGTCTTTTTTCAACCTCGCCTACTATGTAACAGATGTTGATTGTCTAAGGCCCCTTTCACACGGGCGCCTCCAAGAAGGAGAATTTGCTTGCTCAGCAGGAGATCTCTCATCAGGCGGGTGGCAGGTCTGTGTCAGCTCCGCTATGCAGAGTGGACACAGTCCCGCTCTCCTCTATGGGGCAATCATGATGGAAATGCACCACCTGTCTGTTTCCATCCGATCTCATCCCCCAGATGGGTGGGGAAAAGGACCACCATCCAACTGTTTGGCAGACAGGATTGGATTGGATGGCGGCGGGTGTCAACGGACATGTGTTCGCTGACATCCACAGCTCCATAGAAGAGACTGGAGGGTCCGACTGAGAAAGTGACAGGCGGAGCTGATTAGACAGCCCATGTGAATGGGGCAAAGAGAATGATGGGAAATGTGAAAGGTTGAGTAAGCAATGTTCCAATTACATAGTTCATTCTTTGACTTATTTATTACAGGTACTTATTTCGAGATGTTAATTTTCACAGCACTTTACATATACAGTATATTGTACATTCACATCAGTCCCTGCCTTCAAGATGCTTACAATCTAATGTCCCTAACTTACGGTCATACATACACACACTAGGGGCCAATTTAGACAGGAGCCAATTAACCCACCAGCATGTCTTTGGAGTGTGGAAGGAAACCCACATGGGCACAAGGAGAACATGCAAACTCAAGGCTAGTAGTGCCTATAAGATAATCCTTCGATATTGGAAGGCGACGGAACCTCCGATGATGGGGGAATGGATAACCCAAATGGGGGACACCATTAGGATGGAAAAGTATGTCTTTCAACATAGGGGACGACCGGAAAAGTTTTACAGACTATGGGCACCCTGGTTGGATACCCCTGGACTTTCTCCAGTTGATCTGGTCATGGATAGAATGCTGCTCTAAAAGAGGGGGGGGGGGTACGAGCTAGGGGGGCATTAGCTGCAGGACACCTACCGTAGATGACTCAGTATATATGTACTATAGCAGAACCATGATGTACAACCCCAAATCCACTGTGGATAGGAAGATATGGTACAGGGATATATCTGTGAAAAATGCTTGTTTGTTCCTCTTGCTTGAATGTATCCTATGGTATGACAAGGATACATGTTAGAGATGTGAGCTGTAAATTATGTTGTATGTTTTGTTATTCAATAAAAATCCGATTTAAAAAAAAAAAAGGCGAGTAGTGCCATTGTTGGAATTCGAACCAACAACCCTAGTGCTACTAGGTGGAATTGCTAACCGCGTAGCCACTGTGCTGCTCAATCCAATTACCATGGCACCACAGGAGGTCCTAATTGCTTAAGCTACATAATCTCATAATAATATCTGAAAATAACTTTCATTAAAAAAATTGGAAAAGGAGGGTTTAATGCTGGAGGAACCTGTATTTTGTATGTCCTTATTAGTTTCACAGAAATATTTAGCCCCAGATAAATAGCTTTACTATTTATTATGATATTTTTGGTTAACATGGAGTTTCGTTTTAATGGGAGAAACTTCTAATATAGCATGTTTGCATAAATGAACCAGCCAACCAGCCATCTTTAACAGATGCTACCCTCTAGATTAACAATAGTCCTCTCAGCTTTCCCTGCATGCACTGTGCTCATCGCTTACTCACTGTGAGCTTTCTTTTTTATCCTCTGCATTATCACATAGTCATGTGCACCAAAGTTGCTGACAGGAAATCCATTGCTTCAAGAGACTGGAGTACAGAGGATTGTTCCCGAGGGCTCCTGTTGGCATATCCAATACAATAGGACTATGGATAGCACATGCTTGGCATTAGGGGAGTTAGCAGTTACTCAAATAGATATTGAGAACAGTTTTATGAGGATGTTTGTAGGAAATGTGGATGCTAGTGGTGGAGCAGACAAGCTTGGTTAACAAGACTAAAAGTACTTTGAGGTTGAAGGTGTGAAAGCCCTTCTCATTAGAGCTTTGAATACTTGATATCGTATTACTGTATGTTTTAATGGTATACCTGCAAAAACCAGAACCAGAAAATACTTGTGTTGTGGTGACATCTTTGTCTATTGATGTGATAATGTATATGTCACTGTTAAGTCTGTGGACATTGCTATGGTTCAGTGTTTGGACCCATCTAGTGACCAAATCTGGTATTGTACTGATATGATTATTACATCAGAACAAGCACCAAAGACTTTTACAGGAAGTTCTGTTGTTTTGATAAGAAGTTTGACCTTGTTACCCAGGAGTCTGTGTGACCTACCCATGAACACTCTCTGATGCAGTGCATGCTGGGTAGGAGATAAAAGGAGCCCGAGCGGCCATTTTAGGTCTCTTGGGACCACGTTGCCTGCATGTGCAGATCTGTGAGGAGGTTTCCCGGAGACAGCGACAGACAGTCATCACGGAGTGCAAATCTGCTTGCTTGCGAGGTGATCTGACGGAAACCAAGAGCCGGTGACCGGATTGACAAGACCCAGCGACGCTCATCAGGATATCGGAGGACCGGATCCATTCAGCAGAGTGACACCAAGCATCCGGCCCAGCTGATACAGAAGCAAGTTGCAGTTACCGGATCAAAGTCATCATCCAGAACTCTGATCCAGTTGGTGAGCGGGTTATGGCCCACCGTTTGTTAATTTGCTGCACGCAGTTAGACTCATTTACAGGCCCCACTGGAATCAGTAGTTCCACGGAGGAGCGCCAGAACAACTGACACTGAGCAGGCTTGAGGCCTACTTTACTTTAGTGCCCAGGTGTTGTGTATAAGTTCTTGGAGTTATACCTGGAGCACTTTAAGTTAACTCTCACCTACCTTTTGGATTACAAATATCAGAGGAGTCATTTCTAGCTAGCGAAAAAAGAAGATATGGGAGAAAGTACTTTTAGTGAGGCCTTACGTAAAACTTTAAAGTAACAGGAGCTCCCAGGTTTAGATGCATAAAATATATATATATATATTCACAGCGATTCTGATTGATCTGCGCCAGCATTGAGCATAGCTGTGATCCATCCCTGGAGATCCACCCAAGGACCGCTCCACTGGCTGTGTGGTGTCAGGATCAGAGGGGTTAACAAGCAGCTGTGAGACAGTTCAGTCAACTTAAAAGGTTTTATTCAGCAAAAAACTAAAAATGGACAGGCTTTCTCTTTATAGGCAGTTCAAACAACACACAACCTCTTCTTAGCAGTATAAGACAGTCCTTTTAAATAATGCTCAGCATCCCAGCCACAGCATATAACATAGAAAAGTCCCAGTTCAGGCAAGCTCACCCAGCAGGATCAATTAGGAGGCACAGGTGTCCTTCAAGCTTCAAGCTCTCTTCAGCTCTGATAGCAACACACCAATTCCTCTCTGACCAGGTGCCCAATAAGCAGGCCCGAAAGGGAAGTACGTGCCCTGTTTTATTAACCTTCTCCAGGCTGACTCTTCACAGTGGGCACTGACAACTCATCACCCATGGAGGTAAGTACAGCGTGGATCAGGGTGGGGAGGATGTAGGGCGTTAATTCACCTTTTAATTTTTTTTCTTAAAAGGTTAACTAACCCTTTAAAGGCACTAGAAACATTGATACCTGCACCTAATGTTTTCTTACCTGTATAAGTAGTGTAATGATCACCCATTTTTCCTCCATGTTTTTTGTTCCTAGGATTTTATCCCATTTAATATCTTCTAGCAAGGGTCGTAGTTTAGGGAAGTTGGCTCTTCTGAAATTCAGTGTCTTTGTATTCCCCTTTTGTTTCCTATTTGTGTGATTTATACTAAAACGAATTGACCTGTGATCAATGTTTCCTAAATTGTCCTGTATTTCCACATCTGTGACCAGGTCTGTATTGTTGGTAATCAGTAGATCTAGTAATGCTTTGTTTCTGATTGGTGTGTTTACCATCTGACCCATGAAATTGTCCTGCAAGACATTTAGGAAATGGCGAGCTTTAGATGAGTGCATGGTTCCTTCCACCCAGTCTATGTCTGGATAATTAAAATCCCTCATTATGATGACACTTCCCATCCTTGCCGCTAATCCAAATTGTAATAGGAGGTCTGCCTCCTCCTCCTCCCTCTGGTTAGGGAGCCTATAGCATACTCTCAGTACTACTTCCCCTTAGTTTTCTCCCATTGTAGCTCTACCCATAAGGATTCCACCTCTTCCTTTGCTCCCTTAGTGATGTCATCTCTCACATTGATCATTCTTGAACAACAATATTTAAAACCTAATCAATGCCAGGAATATCCCTGAGCATGAAAAACTGGGAATACAGTCATAACACTGTTATACTTAATGTGTTAGATGCGCAAGAGAACATCTAGTTGTGGCATTTGTAACATAATGAAAATTCTTGTTTTGGAATGTTAGTAGATATAATTATTATTCTTTTTTTTTACCTGTAAAGGGCTGATTTGTTAGGGATGATGGGCCTCCCCTTATCAAATTAAATCAGTCTCTGATTATCTGTCTGTCACTCAGTGATAAACAAACTTACCTTACAAAAATCAGCTGGGATTTGATCTTCTCTTTCCACTTTGCCATGCACTTGTAACTACTGAATCGTATGGCAGGCCATAGAATATGCAATTTTCTTTCCATCCACCATAGTCAGTGTTGATGGGGGACTCCTCCCATAGTGCTATTGTATACTGCCCGTGGGGAGCCTTCCTTGCCAGCAGAACACAATGATTAGTGTTGGTGGCTATAGCTAGTGGCACTAACAATTGAGGAGAAACTTGACAGGCTGGTTAGACCGACTTGTGTACAACAAGGGTGCCCATACATGGATTGAAATTCATCCAATTCCTGCTGAACTGGCCTAATTTCGATCCATGTATGGATATCTTAAGTAGTGTTGTGAACTATGGATCACAATGGCGCTACATTAATTATTTAGAATGGTACCCTGAAACATTACGATCACTGATTAATTATAAAGATTAGTGGGCCATATCAGCAGAGTACTATGTCTGCATTGCAGATGGTTCTTTTTTTAATAAATGAAGCACATGGCATACTGGTAAAATGATCAATACACGATAGCACATTTATATGTATATACATGTAGCTGTACCCCTGTAGGAGCTGCTAAGAAGTGTGGTTTGTCTGTCGCCCTACACAGCCCTGCATTCTCTCAGGCACTCCAAGACATAAAGCAGTCATTGAACATTTTTATTTTGTTTTATTTGTTTTATTAAGGGGCAGGGCCGGACTTACCATTGGACTTGACTGGGCTCAAGCCCATGGGCCCTGCCGAGATACATTGCCGAGTGTACTCGGCTCGGCTCCGCTCACAGTCACATCCAGTCCTGCCCTATGATGGACATAACACAGAGACTGGGCGTGACTGTGAGCCAAGTACACACGGCTACTCTCGGCTCCGCTCAGGACTGCGAGAGGACCCGAGAGCCATTTTTAAACTTCAAGACTGCAATGACAAGGCTGCAAATGACACTGGGGCAAGGTTGCAAATGACAAGGCTACACTGACAAGGCTGCAATGACACTGGACAAGGCTGCAGATGGATGGGCAAGGCTGCAGATGGACACTGAAAAGGCTGTATTGATGGGCATTTAAATGTAAGTTTTTTTTCCTTAAAATTCCCCCCTAAACTTGGGGTGCGTGTTATACGCCGATAAATATGGCAATGTATAGAATGTAGGGCCCGAAAGTGACTCAAGCCCAGGGGCCCCCACCACCCTAAGTCCTGCCCTGTTAAGGGGTATAACCTGGATGGAGATAGGAGATATGGGATGCCCAACATGAATACATAGCAATTCGTTTTGGGACAACTATATACACTCCTTTTACATACTCCTTCAGCTCCTGCACAACTTGCTTGAAGCTTCCACTCCTCACTCCACCAGCACATCACTTTCTGCAGACTGTTACTTCTGACCACCTCCAGCACATCACTTGGTTCCCCATGGACAGCTAGCACTATTTGTTGGTGAGGCCTGATGCTGACTCAGCCGGGCTTCAGCAAATGCCCTTTGCAGGCTGGGACCGCGGGCCCCACAGGTGTAGCTTTGTCCTTGTGCCATCCACCCTATATTGGGCTACTGTCAGCCCTCCTGGCTGAAACTGCCCATTCCACCACAGTCCACACTTCTGCTTCTGCACCCATCTCAGACTGCAAGCTCCCAGTCCTCTCAGGCATGCCTCCCCAGTCCTCCTGACTGTGTTTCACTCACCAGCCCTCCTGGCTGTGACCAGTTGTCCTCCCTGGAGTCTCTTATCAGTGCTCTCTCCCGCTGCCCGCTTCTTGCTCTCTCTTGATCTCTGGTCCAGAACCTCTTCATGTGTCCTTGAAGGTGGTCCCGACTGCACCCAAGCCCAAGGTCACCCCCCCCAGACTGGGGAGCTCCCTCAAAAGCTCTGACAGCCTCCACACTCTCTCACTCCAGCCCTTCCACCCGACTGACCCTGGGTATTTAAGGAGTTCTGCCCCCTTCCAATCCAGGTTGAGGATTGGTCAGGGCTCCCTAAAACACCCCAGGCAGCTCCACTTCTCCTCTCCTCCTCTCTTTCCAGATTCTTCTAGCAAACTCTGGAAAAAAGAGGAAGGTCTCAGTGATGCTCCCTGTGGTTCATCAGTTGCTACCCTGAGCCACTCCCAGCCCAGATCAGATTAAAACAAACAGGCCTGGCTGCCAGCCAGGCCTGCCTAAATTTACCTGTCCTCCAAAAATCCTAACTCTTGCACCTACCTACCTAGAGGGTGGTACACACGCATACATTTACAGAGTCTTGAAAAAGTATTCATACCCCTTGAGGTTTTCCACATTTTGTTATGTTACACACAAAAACATAAATGTATTTTATTTGGATTTTGTGTCATAGACTAACACAAAGTGGCACATAATTGTGAAGTCGAAAGAAAATTATAAATGGTTTTCAACATTTTTTACAAATAAATATCTGAAAAGTGTGGCGTGCATTTGTATTCAGCACCCTTTTACTCTGATACCCCTAACTAAAATCTAGTGGAACCAATTGCCTTCAGAAGTCACCTAATTAGTAAATAGAGTCCACTTGTGTGTCATTTAATCACAGTATAAATACAGCTGTTCTTCGAAACCCTCAGAGGTTTGTTAGGGAACCATAGTGAACAAACAGCATCATGAAGGCCAAGGAACACAACAGACAGGTCAGGGATAAAGTTGTGGAGAAGTTTTAAAGAAGGGTTAGGTTATATAAAAAATACCCCAAGCTTTGAACCGCTCATGTAGTACTGTTCAATCCATCATCCGAAAATGGAAAGAGTATGGCACAACTGCAAACCTACAAAGACATAGCTGTCCACCTAAACTGACAGGCTGGGCAAGGAGAGCATTAATCAGATAAGCAGCCAAGAAGCCCATGGTAGCTCTAGAGAAGCTGCAGAGATCCACAGCTCAGGTGGGAGAATCTGTCCACAGGACAACTATTAGTCATGCACTCCACAAATCTGGCCTTTATGGAAGAGTGGCAAGAAGAAAGCCATTGTTGAAAGAAAGCCATAAAAAATCCCGTAGTAGTTTGCGAGAAGCCATGTGGGGGACCAGGGCCGTCTTTAATATTGATTAGACCCTGGGCAAAGAAATTATTGGGCAACCCCCTCCATGCAACACTGGCCACCAATGTAATAGGAGTTTATACTGACCACTAATGTAATAGAAGCATTCACAATAACCACCAATGTAAGGAGGAATTTACACTGACCACCAATGTAAGGGGGGCATTCACACTTGCAACTAGTGTAAATGAAAGGAATCTACACCAAGCACCAATGTAATGAGAAGATTTACACTGACCACCAATGTAACCAAGACATTTAGCCTGCGTTCACATTTGTGTGTGTCGGGAATGCATGCAAAATTGCTTTCTGACACCACAGAAACACGCTGCCCTTAGCAGATACACAGCGGTGCCATTAATTGTAAATGACACCCTCACACATTTGGTGGCATATGCCTTGGCACCGTGTGATTTTGAAAAAGGGTTTGGGACTTTTTTCTGCATGTTTAGCGCATAGACTAGCCCATTGAAATGAATGGGCTGCCCTACACATGACCTGCATTTTTATCCACCCTGTCAGTACACCTTTGCAATCCTAAAACCCCTGCTAACCTCTGCACTCCAAACCTCCCCCATCTCCAAACCTCCCCCATCCTCTCCACTTTAACTCCCTTCCCCTTTAACTCTACCTGCCTCCTCTGCTCATCTTTGCACCCACCTTCCCTCCATACATCCCCTCCTTGCTTAACTGTGCTTTTCAAACTGTAATTCCTTCTCTGCCTACCTCTGCACACCCCACACTACCCCCCCCCCCCCCCCACCAATTTGCTTACCTTTGCAGAGCAGGCTGATGGTAGGCTTAATGACCACAGTTGTAGGCAGGACCTTCGGGCATGCCCCTTTATCTCCCCAGTGGGCAGCATTCAGAATAGGTGATGGTGGCTATGACCTCAGGGGGGCATGATATACATATGAGTACCACATCTATTTACATATCAATGCTGCCCGTATTTACATATGAATGCTGCCCGTATTTACATATCAAGTGTCTGCAGGTGAATCATCTGTACACAATAGGTCAGAGCTGGGCAGCATTAGTAACAGAACTTCAAACTGAGATATCAGGACACAGCATGGGACTAAAACCTCAAGGATGGAGGGAATTTAAACTGGGAGAGTTGACAAGTATGAGGCAGCTGCTTTGGGCCCCACAACAATGACAGGTCCCAGAGCAGCTGCCCTTTTTGCCCTACCTTAAAGACGGCCCTGTGGGGGACACTGCAAACATGTGGAAGAAGGTGCTCTGGTCAGATGAGACCAAAATTGAACTTTTTGGCCTAAAAGTAAAACGCTATGTGTGGCGGAAAACTAACACTGCACATTACCCTAAACACCCCATCTCCATAGTGAAACATGGTGGTGGCAGCATCGTGTTGTGGTTATGCTTTTCTTCAGCAGGGACAGAGAAGCTGGTCAGAGTCGATGAGAAGATGAATGCAGCCTAATACAGGGAAATCTTAGAAGAAAAACTGTTATGCCGTGTACACACGATCGGAATTCTTGTCAGAAAAGCCTTGGATGTTTTTTCGAAAGGAATTCCGCTCAAGCTTGTGTTGCCTACACACGGTCACACCAAATTCCAACTGTCAAGAATGCAGTGACGTACAATACTACGACGTGCCGTGAAAATGAAGTTCAATGCTTCCGAGCATGCGTTGAATTGTTTTCGAGCATGCGTCGGAATTTTGCGCATCAGAATTGCTAGAGATGATCGGAATTGAAAACATGCTCTCAATCTTTTGCTGGCCGAAATTGGATGCGGGTCCATTGATTTCTATTACATGCAAAACGTTGCATTTTGCATGAAAAAAAGTCCCCAACCCTTTCCAAAAACGCAGAGGCACAAAAATGCATTGATGTAAACATGTTCCATAGGAACCCATGTTAAAAAATTTCCCTGCATTTCTGCAAAATGCATAAAAAAATGCGCTAGTGTGAATGGAGCCTTAGAAAGGCCCAATCAAAGTTCAGACCTAAATCCAATTGAGAATCTGTGGCAAGACTTGAAAATTGCCGTTCACAGATGCTCTCCATCCAATTTGATAGAGCTTGAGCTATTTTACAAAGAAGAATGGGCAAAAATGTCTCTCTAGATGTGCAAAGCTGGTAGAGACATCCCCAAAAACACTTGCAGCTGTAATTGCAGTGAAAGGTGGTTCTACAAAGTATTGACTCAGGGGGGCTGAAAACAAATGCACACCAAACTTTTCACATATTTATTTGAAAAATATTTGAAAAGCATTTATAATTTTCCGTATATGTACGGGTTTCATCATAGCACAATACAATATATAAATGTCTTGTGTGGATTTGTAATATATATTACTCTTTGATCCATATCAACAAGTTACATTAAAAAATCATTCATGATTACAGAAAGTTCATGTATATGGTTTGAAAAGCAAACGCATAATTGTAATAAAGCTGCATCCGAAAATCTTGACGCGTTTCATGCAATTCTCTCCACTTCCTCAGGAACAGGTCAGCTCTGAATTCAACATGTGGTACTGAGGACTGAGGGCTGCAGTACAGCCTGTGGAAGCCAAAGGCAAAATAAACAGACTTCCAGGGGAATGCAAATCCTCATATCGTGATCAATAGTGATGCAAATAGCAATTCAAAGGGTTTTCTTATAATCCCACATATTAAAGCCATGATCCAAAGTGTAGTGCACAGTATCCCAAAGAAAAGAGAACAGGAGATTTATTTAATATAGTTGTTAGAGAAATTTAAAGCAGAACTTCACTCTTCCAATCAACATTGACTATTTGTAATCCTTGTACTGCTATCATTAGTAAATAGATAAGAAGCTGTATTATATTTACTTGTTTTAAACTTTTTTTTTTACATTTCTTCAGCTACTTCCTGTTTTCTATACCTAGGCAAATGATGTCATGCATCCCAGGAGTCTTCAGGAGAGGAGGATTCCAGGAAGTAAATGCTACATGAATCATCTACCCTTACTCAAGATGGCCACAGCCAGAAATGCTAAAGTAATGTTTTTCAAAGTGATTTCTCAGCAAAATAAAGAATAGAGACATGGATGGATGGCTGAGTTTGCTTTGAAAGTTAAAAATTAATTAAATTGCATTTTTGGTTTGTAGTCCATCTCGTCAAAGCAGAAACTCTCAGTTTTGTTCATTAAGCTGTTTATAAGAAATTCTCAGCCACCAGCAGATTCAGGGGAGAGGAGGGAATGCCAATAACAGATGGGCCATTGAAGCCTATGGATGACATTGCTGCTCCAGGCTTTACCAGCTGTCAAGCGCGCTCTCCCTGCAGCTGGCCACTGACTCACACAGGGGAGATCACGTGACTGGACTGCAGCGGCATGAAAATAGTTAAGAATACACGTCTTTCTTACTCTTTCTTAGGTCAACAAGCATAGGTGTTGGGAAGGGGGATGCAGTATTTTTAAGATTAGTCAGAGTTATCCTGGTATTCTACTTTAAACCCTTATTGCAGAACTATATTTTAACTGTAGCTGCACATATCTAGCTGTAAATGGAAAGATTTTTCCTTCATTTTGTTGTAAACCCATATCTCCATATCTAAGTACCGTATTTATCGGCGTATAACACGCACCCCAAGTTTAGGGGGGAATTTAAAAGAAAAAAAGTTTTAGGGGGGAAGTTTAAGGAAAAAAACCTTACATTTAAATGCCCATTAATGCAGCGTGGTCAGTGTCATTTGCAGCCTTCCATTGCAGCCTTGTCAGTCATTTGCAGCCTTCTCATTAATTTGCAGCCTTGTCAGTGTCTTTTTGTTTAAAAATGGCGCCGCCGAGGTACAGAGCGGATGTCCTGTGTATCTTGGCGGTGCTCGGTAGTTCTCGGCCGTTCTTGGCAACTTTCAGGTATTTTCGGCTACACTCGGCCGTTCTCGGCTATTTTCGGCCGCACTCGCCCGTTCTCTGCGACTTTCGGATGAAAATAGCCAAGAACGGCCAAAGATAGCCGGGAGTGGCCGAAAATACCCTAAAGCCCCGAGAATGGCCGAAGATAGCCGGGAGTGGCCGAAAATACCCGAAAGCCGCAGAGAACGGCAGAAGAGGTTAGAAACGATTTCCCCCTGATTTTAAGGGGAAAAAAGTGCATGTTATACGCCGATAAATACGGTATGTCTGCGTTACCTTTTGCAAAAGAATAATGCAGCCATATCAAATAATGTGCAATATTAATAATGCAGTATGCAATAGTTGTTTATCAATAAGAATATTGCATGATTACCTTGTGTAGGCAGAATTCACAGCTTTAGCCAAGGAGATCTCACAGAAAAGGGTTGCTGGCAGTCTAGTGTCAATGGATTTGAAATGAAGGATGTGGGTTGATGCAGGGAGAATCAGCACATGAAGTTGTTCTGGCCGCAAGTTCATGCAATAGGATGGCTACACTGGGCTCCCACAAAGGCCCTGCAACGCAGCATAACTAACTATCCTAGAGATTAAAATGATATACACCAAAAGTAAAATACTGTTTTCAATTAAGAAAAGCTGTAAATTCTGAGATCTTATGTAAAGCAGTAAGCGCCACGGAATACATCCAGCAAGAGATCCAACAAGCAGATGTGATGTCACCAGAAGTCTTGTCCTACGCATTTCATCATCAACACATGCATCGTCCTCGTGAGCAAGCTTTTAACTTTTTTTAATAAAAAGCAGTACTGTATTTCACTATGACATGTTCTTCTTTTTCACCCCACAAACTTACCATATGATTTTGGTCTGTATATGAGTAAATAAAGTTCCGCTAAAATCTACAGATTGCCAAGTGGGTGTATAGCCAGGTGGAGGTCCTTCTGGTACATTTTAACTTGCTTGCTAAACCAAGGAGCCAATTCTATATGGTAAGTGGTAAATTTTGGGGATACTGAGTAGAAGACATCTATATAAAGTTGTCATCTATATGTTGATGTCTTTGAAGTGGCAATGAGCATGATTACTTTGGACTTATTAAGTAATGTGGGATTTGAGTGTTTTGCACTGAAATAGAATTAAGGACATATGCCATTTTTCTTGAAAAATTGCTTTATTATTATTTTTATGAAATTGCTTTAATATTATCTTTGTCACAACACTGTGACCCTATATACAGTGTGGAAAATAATTATTTGTAAGTTTGCCCACCTACAAAGAAATTAAGAGTCTATTATTTTTATCATAGGTGTATTTTAAATGATAGAGACAGAATATCAACCAAAAGTCTAGAAAAAACACATGATATGATACAAATTATATACATTGGAGTTGCTGTTCAGTGAGTAAAATAAGTATTTGATCCCCCACCAACCAACAATAATTCTGGCTCCCAAAGATTGGCTACAGTATGTGTTCATGTGGTACACAGATTAGTCCTGTTAATTTAAGAAAGTGCTCCTAACAACAACTCGTTATGTGTATAAAAGACACCTGTGAACAAAATCTTTCCTACATTCAAACCTCAACATCATGGGCAAGACCAAATATTTGTCAAAGGATGTCAGGGACAAGATTGTAGACCTGCACAAGGCTGGAATGGGTTACAAGACCATCAGCACGAAGCTTGATGAGAAGGAGACAACTGTTGGAGCAATTATTCTACAAATGGAAGAAATACAAATAACCATCAATCACCCTCAGTCTAGAGCTCCATGCAAGATTTTGCCTCATGGCATAAGGATGATCAAGAGAAAAGGGAGGGATCAGCCCAGAGCTACACGGGAGGAGCTTGTGAATTATCTCAATGCAGTCGGGACCACAGTCACCAAACAAACCATTGATAACAAAATACGCCGCCATGGATTGAAATGCTGCAGAGCCCGCAAGGTTCCTCTTCTCAAGAGGGCACTCGTACAGGTCCATCTGAAGTTTGCTAATGAACATCTAAAATGATTCAGAGAAGGATTGGGAGAAAGTGCTTTGGTCAGTTGAGACCAAAATTTAGCTCTTTGGCATTAACTAGACTCGCCGTGTTTGGAGGAACAAATATGTTGACTATGCCCCAAAGAACACCATCCCTACAGTTAAGCACAGAGGTGGAAACATTATGCTTTGGGGATGTTTCTCTGCTAAAGGTACAGGCTGACTTTGCTCCATTGAGGGGCCAATGGACATGTATTGTAAAATCTTGGATGAGAACCTTCTTTAGAACACTGAAGATAGGTCGTGGATGGGTCTTCCAGCATGTCAGTGACCCAAAACATACTGCCAAGGCAACAAAAGAGTGGCTCAAGAATAAGCACATTAAAGTGGAGTTCCACCCAATTTTGAGAGGTGATCTTAAACGAAAGACCACCTCTCCACCACTTGTTTTTGGATATTTAAAAATGTTTTTTTTCTTTCTCTAGTACCTTTTTTGGAAGTACTAAGAGTACTTCCGATCCAGCCGGGCCGCTGCCCAGGACGTCACATCCTCTTCTGCGGCGAGCCCCCCATTGTCTTCTGGTGTGTCCCAGAAGACAACCTGGCCATTCACAAAGTGCCACGCGACTCGCACATGCACAGTCGGAAACCAGCAGTGAAGCCGCAAGGCTCCACTGCTGGTTTCCCTAAGTTGGAATGGCGGCGCCTGCACCCAATCCGATGGACGGATCGGCCTCGGGGGGCCGACATTGCAGGCTCCCTGGACAGGTAAGTGTCCTTATTAAAAGTCAGCAGCTACAGTGTTTGTAGCTGCTGATTTAAAAAAAAAAATATGTTGTGGCTGGACCACTCTTTTAAGGTCATGGAGTAGCCTAGTCAGTCTCCAGACCTTACCCCTATAGAAAATTTATGAAGGGAGCTGAAACTTCGAGTTGCCAAGCAACAGCCAAGAAACCTTAAAGTGGATGTAAACCCAAATCATGAAATTTGACCCAAGCACATATTTCTGTAGGGTTTCCTTATCTCTCTCCAAAGCCCTATGTCCTGTGTGTTTGTGCTGCTCCATAGCTCTGTTATCAGCATGATAACTTTTGACAAGCTCTCCGAGACTGGAGATATAACCAGCCTGAAATGTGTGTCGCTTGAGGTTGCTATAAATAGATTAGCACAGAGCTTGCCTTGTAAAAGTACAGCTCTGAAAGCATTTTCATTCTTCTGCCAATGTGGAAGGGGGGTGCCTTTCCTCCAATCAGCTGTCACACAGAGTATGTCAGAAGGACACTCCTACAGCTGAATGAGGAAATGAAAAGTCTTACCCGATGTAAGAATTCTAAAGAATTTAGCAAGATGAAGACAACAGATATATGCATGTAAAACTTATGTAGGGAGATTCCTCCCTGTGTATCATCTGAGGCTCTTCACTTCACTGGGTATATGTGAGGGTTTACATCCACGTTAAGTATTTGGAGAAGATCTGTAAAGAAGAGTGGATAAAAATCCATCCTAAAATGTGTGCAAACCTGGTAACCAACTATAGTATCTCACAAAAGTGAGTACACCCCTCACATTTTTGTAAATATTTTATTATATCTTTTCATGTGACAACACTGAAGAAATTACACTTTGCTACAATGTAAAGTAGTGAGTGTACAGCTTGTATAAAAATGTAAATTTGCTGTTCCCTCAAAATAACTCCACACACAGCCATTAATGTCTAAACCGCCGGCAACAAAAGTGAGTACACCCATAAGTTAAAATATGTAAAAAATTGGGCCCAATTGGCCATTTTCCCTCCCCGGTGTCATGTGACTCGTTAGTGTTACAAGGTCTCAGGTGTGAATGGGGAGCAGGTGTGTTTAATTTGGTGTTATCGCTCATGGAAAATAAGGTGAGTAAGGTGAGGATCTGAAAAATAGAATTGTTGCTCTACATAAAGATGGCCTAGGCTATAAGAAAATTGCCAAGACCCTGAAACTGAGCTGCAGCTCGGTGGCCAAGACCATACAGTGGTTTAACAGGACAGGTTCCACTCAGAACAGACCTTGCCATAGTCGACCAAAGAAGTTGAGTGCTTTGGGAAATAGACATTTGAGTGCTGCCAGCCTTGCTGCAGTGGTTGAAGGGGTGGGGGGTTAGCCTGTCAGTGCTCAGACCATACGCAGCATACTGCATCCAATTGGTTTGCATGGCTGTCGTCCCAGAAGGAAGTCTCTTCTAAAAATAATGCACAAGAAAGCCTGCAAACAGTTTGCTGAAGACAAGCAGACTAAGGACATGGATTACTGGAAATGGGACCAAGATAAACTTATTTGGTTCAGATGGTGTCAAGCATGATGAGGAGTACAAAGCCAAGTGTGTCTTGCCTACAGTCAAGCATGTTGGCCGGAGTGCCATGGTCTGGGGCTGCACGAGTGCTGTTTAACCACTTCAGTTCCCCACCGGACCATTTGGCAGCCAAAGGACCAGAGGTCTTTTTTCAATTTTGCACTGCACTGCTTTAACTGGTAATTGCGCGGTCATGCAATGTTGTAACCAAACAAAATTTGCGTCCTTTTCTTCCCACAAATAGAGCTTTCTTTTGATGGTATTTGATTGCCTCTGTGATTTTTATTTTTTGCGCTATAAACGGAAAAAAGACCGCAAATTTTGAAAAAAAAAAGATATTTTCTACTTTTTGTTATAAGAAAAATCCAATAAACTCAATTTTAGTCAAACATTTGGGCCAAAATGTATTCAGCCACATGTCTTTAGTAAAAAAAATGCCAATAAGCGTATATTTATTGGTTTGCGCAAAAGTTATAGCGTCTACAAACTAGAGTACATTTTCTGGCATTTACACCGCTTTTAATTTATGACTGCCTATCTCATTTCTTGAGGTGCTAAAATGGCAGGGAAGTACAAAACCCCCCCAAATGACCCCATTTTGGAAAGTAGACACCCCAAGCTATTTGCTGAGAGGCATGTTGAGCCCATTGAATATTTTTTTTTTTAGTCCCAAGTGATTGAATAAAGACAAAAAAAAAAAAAATGCCATGGTTATATGTGGAGATGCACCCCAAAATACATTTTGCTGCTTCTCCTGAGTATGGGGATACCACATGTGTGGGACTTTTTGGGAGCCTAGCCGCGTACGGGGCCCCGAAACCCAAGCACCGCCTTCAGCATTTCTAAGGGTGCAAATTTTTGATTTCACTCCTCACTACCTATCACAGTTTCGAAGGCCATAAAATGCCAAAATAGCACAAAACCCCCCCAAATGACCCCATTTTGGAAAGTAGACACCCCAAGCTATTTGTTGAGAGGCATGGTGAGTATTTTACAGCTCTCATGTGTTTTTGAAAATGAAGAAAGTAAAGAAAAAAATTTTTTTTTTTTTCTTTTTTCAATTTTCAAAACTTTGTGACAAAAAGCGAGATCTGCAAAATACTCACCATACCTCTCAGCAAATAGCTTGGGGTGTCTACTTTCCAAAATGGGGTCATTTGGGGGTGGTTTGTGCCATCTGGGCATTCCATGGCCTCCGAAACTGTGATTGGCAGTGAGGAGTGAAATAAAAAAATTACACCCTTAGAAAGCCTGAAGGCGGTGCTTGGATTTTGGGGTCCCGTACGCGGCTAGGCTCCCAAAAAGTCCCACACATGTGGTATCCCCGTACTCAGGAGAAGCAACAGAATGTATTTTGAGGTGTATTTCCACATATGCCCATGGCATGTTTGAGCAATATATCATTTAGTGACAACTTTTTGTAAAAAAAAAAAATATATTTTTTTTTTTTTTCATTATTCAATCTCTTGGGACCAAAAAAAAAAATATTTAATGGGCTCAACATTGCTCTCAGCAAATAGCTTGGGGTGTCTACTTTCCAAAATGGGGTCATTTGGGGGGGGGGGGTTTGAACTGTCCTGGCATTTTATGCACAACATTTAGAAGCCTATGTCACACGTCACCCACTCTTCTAACCACTTGAAGATAAAGTCCTTTCTGACACTTTTTGTTTACATGAAAGATATTTTTTTTTTGCAAGAAAATTACGTTGAACCCCCCAAACACTATATATATTGTTAAAGCAAAGGCCCTACAGATTAAAATGGTGGGTGTTGCATTTTTTTTTTTCCACACAGTATTTGCGCAGCGATTTTTCAAACGCATTTTTTGTGGAAAAAAAAATACACTTTTTTTTATTTTAATGCACTAAAACACACTATATTGCTCAAATTTTTGATGAAATAAAAAATATGATCTTAGGCCGAGTACATGGATATCAAACACGACATGCTTTAAAATTGCGCACAAACACGCAGTGGCGACAAACTACATACATTTTTAAAAGCCTTTAAAAGCCTTTACAGGTTACCACATTAGATTCACGGAGGAGGTCTACTGCTAAAATTACTGCCCTCGATCTGACCTTCGCGGTGATACCTCACATGCATGGTGCAATTGCTGTTTACATATGACGCCAGACCAACGCTTGTTCGCCTTTGCGCAAGAGAAGGGGGGGCAGGGGTTTTTTTTTTTTTTTTTTTTTTTTTTTTTTTTTATTTAGCTTTTTTTTTATTTTATTTTTAAACTGTTCCTTCCATTTTTTTTTTCTTAGTTATCATTTTTATTGTTATCGCAGGGAATGTAAATATCCCCTATGATAGCAATAGGCAGTGACAGGTACTCTTTTTTTGAAAAAAAAGGGTCTATTAGACCCTAGATCTTTCCTCTGCCCTCAAAGCATCTGACCACACCAAGATCGGTGTGATAAAATGCTTTCCCAATGGTGCGGTGGGTATGCCCACCATTAGAATACCTCCCTTCATCCACCCACTTCTAATGATGGGCATACATGCACCATTTATATATGCCGAAGCATGGGGGCATCCTCCCGCAAAAAAGTTATGCCACGTACACATGGTCGGACTTTTTTCGACCATATGTATGTGGCATTAGGAGCAAAATCGCTCCTCCGCCCTCTGCTGCCCCCATGCTTCGGCATATATGCTCTTTTTTTTAACTGTGGTGGTGAAATCACCTCCTACAGCGTTGGAGTCGCGGCTTTATGTATCGTGGGAGCAAACGCTGTTGCTGTCAAGATAAATAAATCCACGCTGCAACTGAATGGCGTACCTGCTAAGCAAATAATGGTTAACATTAAAACAAAGTAACATTACAGTATAACAGTAAGACCTTACCATACCATACCTGCAAAGCAAATACCAAAAAAAGAAACATAGTAAAAAATAAAACATTTTGTTAACGCAACCGGTGCCTAAAATATATATATGCCGAAGCATGGGGGCATCCTCCCGCAAAAAAAGTTATGCCACGTACACATGGTCGGACTTTTTTCGACCATATGTACGTGGCATTAGGAGCAAAATCGCTCCTCCGCCCTCTGCTGCCCCCATGCTTCGGCATATATGCTCTTTTTTTTAACTGTGGTGGTGAAATCACCTCCTACAGCGTTGGAGTCGCGGCTTTATGTATCGTGGGAGCAAACGCTGTTGCTGTCAAGATAAATAAATCCACGCTGCAACTGAATGGCGTACCTGCTAAGCAAATAATGGTTAACATTAAAACAAAGTAACATTACAGTATAACAGTAAGACCTTACCATACCATACCTGCAAAGCAAATACCAAAAAAAAAAACATAGTAAAAAATAAAAAATTTTGTTAACGCAACCGGTGCCTAAAATATATATATGCCGAAGCATGGGGGCATCCTCCCGCAAAAAAGTTATGCCACGTACACATGGTCGGACTTTTTTCGACCGTATGTACGTGGCATTAGGAGCAAAATCGCTCCTCCGCCCTCTGCTGCCCCCATGCTTCGGCATATATGCTCTTTTTTTTTAACTGTGGTGGTGAAATCACCTCCTACAGCGTTGGAGTCGTGGCTTTATGTATCGTGGGAGCAAACGCTGTTGCTGTCAAGATAAATAAATCCGCGCTGCAACTGAATGGCGCACCTGAAAACAAAAAAATGGTTAACAATAAAACACAGTAAACAAAATTACATACCTGAAAAGCAAGCATGATAAAACATAATAAAACATTGCAGAATAGAATAGAGTAAAAAAGAGCAACAAAAGAGAGAGAGAGAGAGAGAGAGAGAGAGAGAGAGAGAGAGAGAGAGAGAGAGAGAGAGAACAATAAAACGACAACTATTTTTGGTTTTTTTTTTTTTATTTTATTTTTTTTTGGGGTTTTTTTTTTTTTGTTTTTTATTTTTTTTTTATTTTTTACACTTTTTTTTTTAAACTATAACTATAATTTTAACTGTAACGGTCGGGTCTCAAAATGCGATGGCATTCTTGAGACCCTGTAACTATAATTTTAACTAACGGTCGGGTCTCAAAATGCGATGGCATTCTTGAGACCCTGTGAAAGTGTATCCTAGCCTGTGAAATGCTGTACCCTACGCTAAAACCTCACTAGTGAGTGGTAGCGTTCAAAACATTCACCAACGCAGAGACCAGGATTGTCAGGACAGCGTGGACAATAATAACGGGTGTCACGCCTACATCCGCGCTTGGTACAGACACGACATCTTTTTTGGGGGGCTCGTTGGGTAGGGGTACTCGGGAGGACATAAGGATAATGCCTCTCATACAGCCGGCTAACTGCATTTGGTTCGGAATGGTGAGGTGCAGAACCGTCTGGAAACAGAAGGTCTGTGAGAACCTCTTCCAGGAATTCAAGGAAGGGTAACCTCCCGCCTGAAGCTCCGTATAGCACATGAGCATTCAGAAAAGCCAATTGGAACAAATAAATAGACACTTTTTTGTACCAGCGTCTAGCCTTACGGACAACTAGGTACGGTGCCAACAACTGGTCGTTGAGGTCCACCCCTCCCATATTAAGGTTATACTCGTGGACACAGAGGGGTTTTGTCACAACACCAGCCGCCGTACGAATTTGGACTGTCGTGTCTGCATGAAGGGAGGTAAGAACGAAAACATTCCTATTATCCCTCCACTTCACAGCGAGCAAATTATTACACTTCAAGCAGGCTCTCTCCCCCAGCCTAAGAGGGGAATCTACAAGCCGCTGGGGAAAGCCCCGGCGATTAGGTCGCACGGTGCCACATGCTCCAATCTGATGATCAAACAAGTGACTAAACAGTGGCACGCTCGTGTAATAATTGTCCACGTACAAGTGGTACCCCTTTCCGAATAAGGGTGACACCAAGTTCCACACTATCTTGCCAGCGCTCCCTATGTAATCTGGACAGTTCTCCGGCTCTACGTGACTATCTTTTCCCTCATAAACCGAAAAGCTCCACGTATAGCATGTTGCCCTGTCACAGAGCTTGTAGAGCTTGACCCCGTATCTGGCACGCTTGCTGGAAGGAACTGTTTGAAAGACAAGCGGCCAGAAAACTTAATCAGGGACTCGTCAACGCAGACAACTTGATTGGGACTAAACAAGGCTGCAAAACGTTGGTTGAAGTGGTTTATGAGGGGCCGAATTTTGTAGAGCCGATCAAATTCAGGGTCTCCACGAGGACGACAGAGTTCATTGTCACTGAAGTGCATGAACCGCAAGATCTGTTCGTATCGTGCCCTGGACATGGAGCGAGAGAACACGGGCATATGGTGGACTGCGAGGGTGGACCAATAAGACCTCAGCGTCGGGAATTTATGCATGCCCATGTTGATGGAAAGGCCCAGAAAGGACTTAAATTCGGAAACCGTAATTGGTTTCCAATCTCTGGCAAGGGAAGGCACTTGGGGATTAGCGGCAATGTATTGACCAGCGTATATATTACTTTGGTCCACAATAGATCTATAGAGATCTTCCGTGAAAAACAGCGATAAAAAATCGGATGGCTTAAAATCAGCTGTTTCCACCTGAATACCGGGTTGGCCAGTGAATGGGGGAAGTACGGGTCCTGCAGAAGTGGTGGGCACCCAATCAGGATTGGCGAATTCTGCAGGAAGGACACTATGTGATCGACGGGCCTGCCTTTGTCTTCTTCTTGGTGGCAGCGGGACACTACTTGTGCTTGCCACCTCGCCAGCTTGAACTGCACTTATGGGACTCGCCACGTCACCAAGTGTTACTGCAGTGCTGGTTTGACTACGTCCAGGGTGTACTAGGCCGCTGGTGCTTGCCAGTTCACCAGAAGGAATAGCGGCGCTAGTACTTCTCTGCTCCATACGAGAGACCTGCGGTTCCTGCACCTCAACAACAGCAGAAGATCGGGATCGGGTACGCCTGACCTTAGCAGGGACCTCATCTCCGTCGCCAGAGCTATCTGTCATGGAGCCGCTGTCGTCTACTGGGTCGTATTCTGAGCCTGATTCTGACAGATGAGTGACCTCCTCTTCACTATCTGACATACTCAGAAACAAGTAGGCCTGTTCACTAGTGTACTTGCGATTTGCCATTTTGGGCTCTAAATTTAGTAGTACACTAGTGAGATTCACAGGAAAAAAAGCTCCTAGGCTGCTGGCGACTGAATCAAAACGCTACCAAAAAAACTGTTAGCGATCGCAGGGATCATGCCTGACTCTGCGAACGCTGCAGTTATGTGTGCTTAGTGTTTTGTAAGTGACAGTGATCGATCGATACTGCACTTGGGTGGGCTGGGCTGGGCTGGGCGGAGGGGGAAAACGCAGGTGCTAGCAGGTATCTGGGCTGATCCCGCTAACAATGCGTTTTTTGGAACCCTAAACTGCTGGGACGCTAGTATAGATCTGATCAGATCAGATATTGATCTGTTCAGATACTATACCACTAAGGGAGGTGTATGCTTTGCGCGTGGGTGTTTGCGGTGCTGGCACTAACCTGGGGCGACGCAGACCTTATTTGACCCTAAAACCTAATTGATATCACCCGCCGGGCGATCAGGGGGTTAAACCGTTATTGGGTAATAAATGGCGGGTGCCCTGACAGTATAAAAAACAAACTATCTAACCAGCGTCACCCGTAACAGTAATACGGTGATCACTGGTGAAAGGGTTAACTAGGGGCAATCAGGGGGTTAAAACCTTTATTAGGTAATATATGGGGGTACCTGACGATATATAAAAACCTGACGGGGAACCTAAATAACTAAATAACTAACTGGCTAACCAGCGTCACCAGTGACACTTATACTGTGATCACTGGTGAAAGAGTTAACTCTAGGGGCAATCAAGGGGTTAAAACCTTTATTTAGGTTGTAATATGGGGGTACCTGACCTATAAACCTATTTATAATCCTATATAAACCTGGCGGTTACCTAAAAAAAAAACTGGCTACCTAGCGGCACCAGTGACACTAATAGAGCGATCAGAAAAACGATCGCTTAGTGACACTGGCAAAAGGGGGTGAAAGGGTTACCTAGGGGGCAATCAAGGGGTTAAACCTTTATTGGGGGGGGGGGGGTAGGGGGCTACCTTAGACCTAAAGGGGCCTAAAACTAACTGCCCTGACAGTTATTACAGTCACACTGACACTAAATGCAGTGATCAGTAAATAAATGATCACTGCAATCAGTGACACTGTGACAGGGGGGGCAGGGGGTGATCTGGGGGTGACAGGGGGGTGGATTGTGTGCCTATGTGTGACTGGTGTCAGTGTAGTGTTGTGCACTTACTTCTGCGTCTTCTCCGCTCGGCGTCCCGGTCAGAAAGACCGACACGAGGAGCGTGACGTCACTTCCCCTTGCCTGTGTTTACAATTACACAGGCAAGGGAGAATGTGATTCGCCAGGAGCGATCGCGAGGGGGTGGCCAGAAACCACTGGCCGTCCCCTCTTCCCGCATCGCTCCTGACACGATCCCGACCGTCCCCGCCGGCGGAGGGGGGTCCGATCGGACCCCCCAACCGCCTGAAGAATGGCACGTACAGGTACGTCCTTTTGCCTGTACCAGAACATATATAGATAGTGTACTATTGGCTTAAAGTGGCGGGACACCCTGAAAACAAAAACTTTTAAAAATGTTAGTAACAATTTCAAATGAAAAAAAAAATAATTTTTTTTTTTTTACTTATCAGAAATGGCTGTTGCTAGGCAGATTGTCCTAATCTGCCTCCTCCAGCGCCGCGGTAATCTTCTCTCCTTCCGTCTTCTAGTGAATGGGGCGCAGTGTGTTATGGGAACTGTGTCCCACAACACATTGCGTTCCCCATTCACAAATCCCACTCGCGCATGCGCAGTAGGCCGCGCGCCGACACGCGCATGCGCAGTAGGCCACGCGCCGACGCGCGCATGCGCAGTAGGCCGCGCGCCGACTCGCGCATGCGCAGTAGGCCGCGCAAAGCCATTTCCCTTACTGAGGATATCGGCGCTGGATCCGGAACGCCGAGGGACATCTCGGCCTCCACGAACGGCATCGTGGGTGCCCTGGGAGGGTAAGTGTACTTATTAAAAGTCAGCAGAGACTTTTTTTTTTAGCTGCTGACTTTTAATTATTTTTTTTTAAGCTGAAACACCGCTTTAAAGAGTAACTGTGGAAAACTGTGCCCAGAAAAGCAGGCAGAGTGCAAAGGACTAGTCACCAGTATTGCCCATGGGCTCCCTGCAGCTGATCTTTTCCCTATTGCCTTGCCATGCCCGATGTCACACAATGTCTATTTGTAGAGGCAGCCATCTTATTAGAAGATCAGGGGTTTGCTTCCCCATATCAGAGCTGCCTCCCTCATGGTGTTTTCACATCATAACAATATAATATTCCTCACACTGTTATGAACTGGACTGTAAAAATCATACCAAGACTATTTGTGACATCATGATATATATGTTGGCATTATGATAGTGATTCTGATATTAACCCCTTTTTGCCCCCGCCTGGTGGCCCTTTAACTGGGTCTAAATGCTGGGATGTGGGGAAGACTTCCCAAGCTACATGATCACTGTGATTGGCTGCCATAGTGGTCTCATTATCAGCAGCCAGTCCCATCATCTCCTGTTCACAGAGACCAAAAGCATGCCGGGGATGTGCGCAATGCTACTCCTCCATAGACAATAAGTGAGCATTGTCATCCAGGGTCTGAAAGTGTGTTAGTACCAAATACCTCTTCCTCCTCCATTTCTTTAGATTTCAGTGCAGAGGAGGCAGAGAGCACAGGAAATTACAAGCTCACTTCTGGCAGGAGAAGCTGTTTCTACAATAAAACTTTACAAACCCATACAAGTCACCTCATTTGGAAGTGTTCTTTTTGCCCTGGGATCTGTCTACCATCACCTGCAATATATCTTATCTAAATTTTTGTTCCATGGGAATTGCAAAATCTGAATATTTTGAAAGCCTAGACACCAAAAAAAGGTAATAACATAAGAGCTTGTTATATACAGTGCAACCGGAAAGCATTCACAGTGCTTCACTTTTTCCACATTTTGTTATGTTACAGCCCTATTCCAAAATGGATTAACCCCTTCATGCCTAAGCCCTTTTCTGGCACTTGTTGCTTACAAGTTAAAATCTGTATTTTTTTGGCCAGAAAATTACTTAAAACCCCCAAACATTATATATATATATATATATATATATATATATATATATATATATATATATATATATATATATATATATATATATATATATATATATATATATATATATATAATAAATCAGATTGGATCAATGCACTTAAATATTTAATCAAAAATTTCAGATTCCATTCAGTGTCAAATGCATGACGGTTTCGGGCTATACAGGTAACGCCCTTCTTTAGAGCAAGACACATACATTAATAGTGATCTTTACAAGCGTATTTATACACTTCTGTCTCATATAGGATCAATTAATTAATCAATCATTCAATACCAATCAGGACAATTAACAAATAAAAGAAACATATAGGCATGTATGGTATCATGGGTCATCAGGCACTATCATTTTTCCTATTACATTCAATGTGCGCTAAGAAAGAACAAAACACATATAGTGAATACATGTATATAACCAGCTGAAAAAACTAAATATATATACAATGGAAAACATTTTTTTTTAAAAGAAAAAAATTTTTTTATAAAAGAAACATCGCTAAAAATAAAAAAATAAATCAAAGAAATAAATATAAATCAAAATCCATTGGGCCATAATGTATTAAAACGGCGTATCCATTGAATCTCCCGCTTTCTAATGCTGCGTACACACGATCGGAATTTCGGGCAGCAAAAGACCGATGAGAGCTTCTCATTGGAAAATGCGACCGTATCCCCGCCAGCAAAAATTTGAGAGCATGTTCTCAATTTTTCCGACGGAAAAGGTTTCTATCGGAAATTCCGATCGTCTGCAGCAATTCCGACGCGCAAAATTCCTACGCATGCTCGGAAACATTTTGACGCCTGCTCGGAAGCATTAAACTTAATTTTTTATTCGGCTCGTCATAGTGTTGTATGTCACCGCGTTCTTGACGTTCGGAATTTGGTGTGATCGTGTGTAGGCAAGACAGTTTAAGCGGAATTCCATCGGAATTCTGTCGGGAAAACCATCAGAGCTTTTTCCAACGAGAATTCCGATCGTGTGTACGCGGCATGAGGGTTAATTCCCTGTTTCTGCCACGTCTGTTCTTAGGTATACCATCTATAACCATAAATCTTAATTGAGAAACATTATGTCCTTTCTCAGTGAAAGTGATTTCACTGAGAAAGGACATACTGTTTCTCAATTAAGATTTTTGGTTATAAATACATTATGGCCCAATGGATTGAACTCTGATTTTAATTTATATTTATTTCTTTGATTTATTTTTTATTTTTAGTAATGTTTCTTAATTTAAAAAATGTTTTTTTTTTCATTGTATATATATATTTCGTTTTTTCAGCTGGTTATATAGATGTATTCACTATATCTGTTTTGTACTTTCTTAGCGCACATCGAATGTAATAGGAAAAATGATAGCGCCTGATGACCCATGATACCATACATGCCTATATGTTTCTTTTATTTGTTAATTATCCTGATTGGTATTGAAAGATTGATTGATCCTATATGACACAGAAGTGTATAAATACGCTTGTAAAGATCATTATTATTGTATGTGTCTTGTTTTAAATGCTGTAATTTTTTTAAATCTGCCACCTTTAAGTCTTCAGTAGACCTCTTCAGTCTTCAGTGATGTCATGACATCGCTTCCAACTTACTAGATCCGAGACCCGATCAAAGCCGATTCCGACATTGTTCGGGTCTCCGGCCCACCTGGAGGACGTGGCGGCTGGTCACTGGGGCCTTCCCGTGGGACGACGTCCCCTGCTGCTGCTTGTAATAACAGCTGAGCCGCTGTTTAGCCGCTTCAATTGTTATTACAAGAATGCCGACTTTCTGCTCTAAAAAATGGTACTGGGGTGATGCCTGCAGCTACAGGCATCACCCCGGTAGAACCCCTTGAAGCTGAAGGCCACATATTTGTGTTGCGTCAGCGTTAAGGGGTTAAATCCGTAATTTTGCTCAAAATTCTACAAACAATACCCAATAATGACAATGTGAAAGAAGTTTGTTTGAAATCTTTGAAAATGTATTAAAAATAAAAAATGAAAAAAATCACATGTACCCACAGCCTTTGCCATGACATTCCGGATGCAATGTAGTTAAGTGCACCCTTTGCAAAATCTAATTAGGCAGAGTGTAATAAAACATTTCAGATTTTGCTTTTCATAGGATGTGTTGTGTATACTTATAATTAACAGTCATCAACCTGTATTCGGTAAAAGACCGTCATACTTCCATTAATGCCACACACTTTCCTGCTATGCCAAAATGATAGATCCTTGTTGGCTGACTGCGCTCAGTGGATGCAATGCTGTTCACGAGCTGGTTCAGATTCTGTTTCACCGATAAGCTTCTCTAGTCATTTGTGAAATAGTCTTCCTTAATATAGCTGTGACCTGTGTGTATGAACCAGGATCACCCATGTGTGCTAATTTTATTGTGTAACAACCACATTATAGCTTTATGAATGAACAAACTGTAGAACCATACAAGAAAAATGACTGCATCTAACATTTACTTTATTCCTATGATAAAGAATAATAAAGAAAATATAAAAACTATCAATCACATGTATAACTTGCTATTAATAAACTGTGTTTAAATGGATTGATACAAACAAGAATGCAGATATTCATAATTTTCAAATTTAAAATGAAACCGTATTATTTAGCACTATTATAACAACCAAACAACTTTAGACAAAGAACTAATTTGTTTTCTTTTAATCTGGAGCCCCACCAACTTTCTTTATCCTACCCGAACTAATGATTGCCAGTATACCAACCTTCTTTATCATATCAGAGCCTATGGCATACCTCCCAACACTGTGAGATGGGAATCAGGGACACCTACCAGCAAACTTATGTAGGCATAGGACACACCCCCTGCCACACCCAGGAGAATTAACCAAATAAAAAAAGTGAATTAAATCCACAAGGGATTTTTTTTACCACTACTATTCCTTTATATTGGCTTTTAAAATGCAGCAATTTAGAAATTAGATGAAAGGTTTAGCACCGGGAAAAACACTTTTTGAAATATAAATAGTGCATTTTATATACAACTATATAGATCAGACCAAAATGAGGGACAATGAGGGGGGGGGGGGGGAGAGGGACAGAGGGACATTGCTCCAAATCAGGAACAGTCCCTTGTAATCAGGGACAGTTGGGAGCTATGCTATGGTTGCCAGTATACCAACTTTCTTTATTGTACCAGAGCCTGTGGTTCCCAGAAAGACCAGTTAAAGCAGAACTACTGTAGATCATTAAATGTATTTTAAATGCAAGCATTTTAAGTGCCTGAATTAGATCTGGTATTAGCAGCTTGCATATCACTGCGCAGAAAAGCCAGACTAGGAGAGTGAGAAGCAACTCAAGCACGCAGTTTTGCGGCAGTGATCCTGTGCTAACAATGCATATGCTGAGAAGAGAGCAGAGTGACAGAGAAACAGAGAAATTAGCTCATTGGCATTTTGCTTCACCAACCAGTAGGTGTTCACCTGGAGTTTGGCTTGGACTCTCACCCAGGCATTCATTGTCACTGTACAGTCTGTACCTATCAGTGGCGGCTGGTGCTCGATATTTTTGGGGGGGGGGTTAAACCAACACCAAACCCCCCCATGTGAGACGGATGGGAGGGTGGCGATCACAGGCCTCCTTCCTTAGGAGGCAGATGGTAGGGCTGCTGCTCCTTGCTCCAGGGCAGTTGCTTTTCCACCCGGCCGAACAGGAAGTGGGTCCTGAGACTCGATGCAGTGCTCTGCGCCCCGAGCCCACCCTTTTTTTAAAGCCAATTAGAGCCTCAGACTCTAATCATGTGCTTAAAAAAACCCCATTGAAATCCATGTGTCCGGCACCCTGCATGTACATTAGGGGCCCGGCGCATGGATTGGGGGGGGGGGGGCGCCCCATACGGGCCACCACTGGTACCTATGATAGCATCGTGGTGTCTCGTTTAGAGGGCATTTTCACACTTCAAAGCTTATTATATTATGTGAGAGATTTATGTGAATTGGACAGGATGAAAATAACAAAGATGTCTTGCAATACTGAGATTGCTTAAGTGAATTCCTGGTTTTGAACCCACGTAGGCTTATATTTCCCTTGATGAATTATTCCCCCACCCTTCCCATACCAAAATATACTGCTGAATTAAAGGAACTGTCATTTGTAAAAATAATATTTAAAGATTTTTCTCTGAGATGTTCAGGCATCACTATATAGCTTTTCATATTTTATCTCTTATCTCCTAGCAACATTGTAGGTGTTTTGTATATCTGTCTGGACTGAGCTCAAATTAGCATTGGTAGTTAACTGTTTACCAAGACATTAAAATTATTTTAGTGTGAAGTGAGTGATTGTTGTATTCTAGAACTTCTGTGCTAGATTAGACTGAGTGGCTCCTGTCTAGGGATGGGCTGTCTGTTCGAGTCGAACATGAGTTCGACTCGAACATTGGCTTTTTGCCTGCTCGCGGAATAGCGAACAATTTGGGGTGTTCGTCGCAAATTCGAAAATTTGCGGAACACCCTTTAAAAGTCTATGGGAGAAATCAAAAGTGCTAATTTTAAAGGCTAATATGCAAGTTATTGTCATAAAAGGTGTTTGGGGACCTGGGTCCTGCCCCAGGGGACATGTATCAATGCAAAAGTTTTAAAAACGTCAGTTTTTTCCGAAGCAGTGATTTTAATAATGCTTAAAGTGAAACAATAAAAGTGAAATATTCCTTTAAATTTCATATCTGGGGGGTGTCTATAGTATGCCTGTAAAGGGGCGCATGTTTCCCGTGTTTAGAAAAGTCCCTGCACAAAATGTAATTTCTTAAGGAAAAAAAGTCAATTAAAACTATTAATGAATTGTGGGGTCCCGCAATACAGAAAAAAACGGCATGGGGATTCCTCCCATCCCATTACCAGGCCCTTTGCGTGGGTGTCCCCCCAAATTCCATTACCAGGGCCTTCAGGTCTGGTATGGCTATTAAGGGGAACCCTGCACCAAATTTAAAAAAAATATGGCGTAGGGGTCCCCCTCGAAATCCATACCAGACCCTTCAGGTCTGGTATGGATTTTAAGGGGAACCCCGCGCAATTTTTTTAAAAAAATGGCGTGGGGTCCCCCCAAAAATCCATACCAGACCCTTATCCGAACACGCAAGCTGGCAGGCCGCAGTAAAAGAAGGAGGACGAGAGAGCGCCCCTCTCCTGAACCATACCAGGCCACATGCCCTCAACATTGGGAGGGTGCTTTGGGGTAGCTGGAATTTTTTGTTTTGTTTTTATTAAAGGACTTGTGCCAAGCTGTGTGTGTGTTTTTTTTACCTTTTTTGTCACTTTTTTGGGTGAAATGGTATGAGTACAATGTACCCCATTACCATTTCACACGGGGGGGCGGGATCTGGGAGTGCCATTTGTTAAAGGGGGCTTCTAGATTCTGATAAGCCCCTCGCCCGCAGACCCCCACAACCACCGCGCAAGGGTTGTGGGGATGAGGTCCTTCTCCCCATCAACATGGGGACAAGGTGCTTTGGGGGGGCTACCCCAAAGCACCCCCCCAATGTTGAGGACATGTGGCCTGGTACGGTTCAGAAGGGGGGGCGTTCTCTCATCCCCCCTCTTTTCCTGCGGCCTGCGAGGTTGCATGCTCGGATAAGGGTCTTGTATGGATTTTTGGGGGGAACCCCACGCCATTTTTTTAAATTTTGGTGCGGGGTTCCCCTTAAAATCTATACCAGACCTGAAGGGTCTTTTTTAAATGACTTTTTTTTTTCCTTTAGAAATGTCATTTTGTGCAGGGACTTTTCTAAACACAGGAAACATGTGCCACTTTACAGGCATACTATAGACACCCCCCAGGCATGATATTTAAAGGAATATTTCACTTTTATTGTTTCACTTTAAGCATTATTAAAATCACTGCTCCAGAAAAAAGGGCAGTTTTAAAAACTTTTTTTTGCATTGATACATGTCCCCTGGGGCAGGACCCAGGTCCCCAAACCCTTTTTATGACAATAACTTGCATATTATTGCACTTTTGATTTTTCACGTTTGAGTCTCATAGACTTTAACGGTGTTCAAACAAATTTTTTGCCTGTTCGTATGTTCTGGATGAGAACTGAACAGGGGGGTGTTCGGCTCATCCCTACTCCTGTCTGTAAATCAATTATTATAACATAGGATGGAAGTTAGGAAGCGAACACATTATGCATTTTTTTTCACTCAACCAGGAGGTTGAACGAAAAAAAAAATGCCTCGATTCCCCCCATCTACACATTCCAGGTTGATGGGGGAATCCCTCCCGCTGTGCTATTGTATTTTGCTGACAGGGAAACTTCCCTGCCATCAGAATACACTGATCAGTGCTGCTGGCTATAGCCAAAAACCTGATAGGTTGGTAGATCAACTTGTGTATAATCAGCCTGTCCATGCACGGATCGAAAGTCTGCCGATCCCTGCTGAACCGGCTGAATTTTGATCTACAAACTATGGGATAGATTTATATATTTTTATTTTATTTTACTAATAATTCCAGTGATCAGCGACTTATAGCGGGACTGCGATATTTTGGCAGACAAATCGGACACCTTTTCAGGACCAGTGACACTAATACAGTGATCAGTGCTAAAAATATGCACTGTCACTGTACTAATGACACTGGCAGGGAAGGGGATAACATTAGGGGCAATCAAAGGGTTAACTGTGTTCCTAGGGAGTGATTGCTAACTGTGTGGGGGGTGCTTGTACTGTGGGAAGGCAGAGATCTGTGTTCCTGCTTAGCAGAAACACAGGATCATAGCCTTCCCTTGTCACAGAACGGCGATCTGCCTTGTTTACATAGGCAGATCTCCATTCTGATTGTCTCTTGAATGATCGGCGGGTCCCGGTGGACATCCCGTCTGCCGGAATCGCTGATTGGCTCTCGCTGTGTCCAATCACAGCGGGACAGGTCGCCGGCGACGAGTGTGCACGCCCCAGAAGTGCAGAATTACGTATAGGTACATGTGTGAATGGAATGCCGCTAAGAGTCTGACACAGTCATTACCCGGGTGTTTGTCAGATTAGGAATAAGATCAGTGGCTGACCTCACAAATGCGCTTCTGGAAGAATGGAGAAACATTCCCATAGACACACTCCTAAACTTTGTGGACATCCTTCCCAGAAGAGTTGAAGCTGTTATAGCTGCAAAGGGTGGGCCAACTCAATTTTAAAACCCTACGGACTAAGACTGGGATGCCATTAAAGTTCATATGCGTGTAAAGGCAGGCGTTGCAATATTTTTGGTAATATAGTGTATATTAAATTACAATAAATATATACATATCATTTTAGAAGAACTTATTAATATAATGCTTTATACAGTATTTCCTCAGTACAGGTTTTCTTTGAGCGGTATGCAACTGGATTCCTCAACAGAGGTGTCAGACTTTCCCCTACAGACTAATGCGGCACTGTAAAGCTGTTATTTGTGAGACAGATAAGAATTATGGGACTAGAGCAGGGTATACGGTCAACCCAAAAGTAATATCTGTTGTCTGAGTCCTGAATTCTTGTGATCCACCTGTAAGTCACACATTGATAAGTATTGTTCCTTGAAGTAGTAAAGATCCAAGCTGTCATGTGCTGGTGTCTGTGACTCAGTTTTTGCACTCAGTAGTGAGGGCACCAATTACAGTAAATAAGGTTGACTGCAGGGTACGGCAGGCTGGGTACCCAAGAACCTACTTGCCCAATAAAGTAACAGTATGGTACACTTAAAGTGATTGTAAGGGTTTTTTTTTTTTTTTTGTTAAATAACAAACATATCATACCAACCTCCACTGTGCAGCTCGTTTTGCACAGACTGACCAGAACATGCTCTTCTGGGGTCCCCCGGCGGCTCTTGCGGCTCCTCCCCGCATCAGATAACCCCCTAGGATAAGCGCTCTCCTGAGGGGGTTACCTTGCGGGCGTGCTCCCGAGTCCATCTGCCAAATGTATGAGGAGTCCAGTCCATAGCCGAGTGTAGGACTCTGCCCCGCCCCCGGCGCCTGCATCATTGGATTTGATTGACAGCAGCGGGAGCCAATGGCTGCACTGCTATCAATCTATCCAATCGAGAGCCAAGAACCCCGGGCACAGAGACAGCGCGTCCCTGTCGTGTCAAGTTCCAGGGCTCAAGTAAGTAAAACGGGGGGACTGGGGGGCCGGTCACTGCCAGGTAGGATGCATTAAGGTGAAAAAAAACACAAAGGTTTACAACGCCTTTAAAAGTAGAAAGGCTCAATTCATTAAGTTATAATGATTATATAAAGCCCATTTTTTCCAGCAGTGACCCAACAATTGTTTTTGAAAATAACATGTGCTTTATAGGTTAATAATTTGAGCCAAATGCCTGGTATGTGTAATGTTTTGAGATGCCAAAATGACAGTTGAGCTCAGGGTAACAAGAAAATAGCATTTTAGCACTTAGAGCAGAAGCTGGCCCTCAAGTAGTTTTACTGCAGCAGAATGGCACACACAGATCCCAGTTCTCTGAGGGGAGAAGAGACAGCTTGTGTGTTCATACAAAGTATGAACAGCGATCTGTCATCTCCCCTAGACAGTCCCATCCCCCTTCAGTTGGAACACAGAGAGGGAACACAGTTAACCCCTTGATCGCCCCTAGTGTTAACCCCATCCCTGCCAGTGACATTTTTACAGTAATCAGTGCATTTTTATAGCACTGATTGCTGTATAAATGCCAATGGTCCCAAAAATGTGTCAAAAGTGTCCGATATGTCCGCCATAATGTCGCAGTCCCGATAAAAATCGCAGATCGCCGCCATTACTAGTAAAAAAAAAAAAATAATAATAAAAATTCTATAAATCTATCGCCTATTTTGTAGATGCTATAACTTTGCGCAAACCAATCAATATACGTTTATTGCGATTTTTTTTTATTTTTTTTTCAAAAAATGACAAAAAAATTACAACTTTAAAAATCTGCCATGCTTCTTACTAAATACCTTAAACTGTCTACTTTCCAAAAAGGGGTCATTTGGGGGATATTTGTACTGTCCTGACATTTATGGGCTTCAAGAAACATCAGGACTGATCAATTTTCAGATATATACCATAGTTGGTGGAAACGAACAGAAAAGCTTATTTTTTTCAGTCTTTTTTAATACCAGGCACTTTCGCCCCTTCCTGCCCAGGACAATTTTCAACTTTCAGCGCTGTCGCACTTTGAATGACAATTGCGCAGTCATGCAACACTATAGTCAACATTTTTTTTATCATTTTCTTCCCACAAATACAGATTTCTTTTGGTGGTAGTTGATCATCTCTGGGGTTTTTATTTTTTGCTAAACAAACTAAAAAAGGCCGACATTTTTGAAAAAAAAACATTTGTTTTCTTAGTTTCTGTCATAAAATATTCTTTTCCCCTTCACTAACAGGCACTGATGAGGCGGCACTGATGGGCACCGATGAGGAGGCACTCATATGTAGAATTGATAGGCACCACTGATATGCAGCACTGATGGGCACCAATAGGCCGCACTGATATACAGCACTAATGGTAACTGATAGGTGATATTGATGGGCACTGACAGGCAGCACTGACAGGCACTGATTGGCACTAATAGATGGCACTGATGGGCAGCACTGATGATGAGGTACTGACAGGTGTTACTGCTGGGCACTGATTGGCACTGTGGTGGGCTCTGGCACTGTGGTGGGCACTGATTGGCACTGACAGACTTTATTGATGAGGCACTGACTGGCAGCTGATGGGCACATCTGATGGGGGCTGTGGTGATAATCAATGTGCTGATTATCAGCACAGACCCCCCTCTGACAGGGACAGCCACTGATTGGCTCTCCCTGTCAGCGCAAACCGAGGTATGCAGTTTACTGGCACTTCTTGGTTCACGCAATGATCAGCTGTGATTGGTCACAGCTGATCACATGGTAAGGAGCCTCTGTTTCCCCCCTTAATTACCAGGCCATTTTTTGCAATACAGCACTGCGTCGCTTTAACTGACAATTGCGCGGGCGCGCAACACTGTACCCAAACAAAATTGATGCCCTTTTTGATAACCTCTACGTTTTTTATTGTTTGCGCTATAAAAAAAAAAAGAGCGATATATATTTTTTACTTTTTGCTATAATACATATCCAAATATATAAAAAAATATATATATTTTTTCCTCAGTTTAGGCCAATATGTATTTTTCTACATATTTTTGCAAAAAAAAAATCGCAATAAGTGTATATTGGTTGGTTTGCGCAAAAGTTATCCCATCTACAAAATAGGGGATAGATTTTTAGCGGTAACTGCGACATTGCGGCAGACAGATCGGACACTTTTGACTCTTTTTTTTTGGGATCACTGACATTTATACAGCGATCAGAGCTAAAAATAGCCACTGATTACTGTATAAATGTCACTGGCAGGGAAGGGGGTTAACACTAGGGGGCGATCAAGGGGTTACATGTGTTACCTAGGGAGTGTTTCTAACTGTGGGGGGGGGATGGGACTGCCTAGAGGAGACCGATTGCTGTTCCTAATCAGTAGGAACAGCAGATCTGTCTTTCCTCCCCTGACAGAACGGAGATCTGTCTATTTACATTGACCGATCCCTGTTCTGTCTCTGTCAGGAGCGTTCGCAGATGACCGGCCATGCGCATCGACTCTGGCGTTGTGGGCGTGCGCGCACGCCCCCTAGAGCTCTTAAGGCGGCCAACGTACAGTTACGGCGATTCGCCCAGGGGAGCCAACCTGCCGCAGTATAACTGCGTCGGCTGGTCCTTAAGTGGTTACTGTCACCTTGCCAATGCAGAGCAAAGTGACATTAAAGTGTTACTAAACCCAGTAATATGAAAATAGTTCATCCTCCCCCCACAGTGCCCACAGCTTATAAATCTTTGTTTTTCATTAAAATATTGCCACTATATACCTTTTTGGATGATCTGTATATCACGGTTACATGATAAACTCCACAGTTTCTCCAGTGCTGACAGTTCAGGTAGTAGGAGATTTCCACTACAGCCCGTATACACGCCCACATGTGTGATGTCAATATCTTGTGACAAGGCTAGCTTTGATAGCAAGTAAATGTTCTCTCCAGTATAAAAGATCCAACTGAGCATTTGCAGGTCGGATACCCTGCCTGTGTTAGCTGGCCTTCCCCAGATAGACAGTGCAGGAGGGGGAGGATTTGTGCATACAGTATAAAACAGACTTTACACACAATGCAGAGGATTAACTCCTTAAGTTCCACAGTGAGTATAACAAGCATGCTATGCTGCATATACAGATTTTACTGTTGTGGGTTTAGTAACACTTTAAATCTGCAATGGGCACCCCCTGATATCCCTAAACTCACCTTACCAGCAGGTGGCACTAAAAGGGATGGTGTCGGTGACCTAGTGGAAGGGTGCCCTCACTTCCCCAGCCATGTGACCATGCTTGGGCTTTGTGTCTGACCACTAGACAGAAGTATTAGTACAGGAGAATGACAAATATGGTACTTTAACCTAATTTAAATCAAACAGTAAAGTGAGAAACTAGTCAAATGGTGTATAATTGATAGTCCATTCAGATTGATAGTTGATCTCCACTGTGCAAATATCACACAAAACACCCAGGAATAAGTGTTGCCAACCATCAGTATTTTTACTGGCAGCCAGTAAAAAATTGTGCACTTTTCTGCTAAAAGTAAATGCCAGTGACAGGAAAAGGTTGCCAGTAAAAAATATGGCTGTGAAACTTGGCTTGCGCAGTTCCGGTCTGGGGCGGGCCCAAGACCATCTAAATGCCTGCTACAGTGTGTTTGGGTGGCACCGGCAGGGGGTGGTGCCTGAGCATGTGTCTGTGATGTCATGGTGCAAGGGAGCCGAGCGGAGCAGCTGGAGCCTTGCATGCGGGTTGGGAGCACGGAAAGCTGGGAGAGGGACTGTCAGTGCTGTTTGGACTGGAGTGAACTAAAGGGACCACCTGGTGTCGAGAGAGACTGTCACTGTGACTCAGGAGGGGACGTGTTGTGTTGGTGATCTGTGCTGCTGCACACTGCTGTCAGTGTCACTATGAGATTCAATTTCATGTGTGTGCGTCTGCCCATTCAAATTTTTTGCCCTCCTGAGTCCTGTCCTTGAGCTACCTACTATATCGAAAATAAAATAAGAAATATGTTTTTTGCCTTAATATCTTAATATCATTGCTAATTCCATATTGTACTTGTTTGTAGCCGAAATAATGAAATTTGCACTTAAAACTATAATTTTGTAACTTTTAGGTTTAGTTTTAGTTGGGGAAGAAAAAGGATCTCTCTGCTGCCGAACAGAGTGAAATAGTTTAATGCCTTGGACCAGGTATGAAAACATTAGATATTTCACGAAAACGTAAGCGTGATCATTGCACTATTAAGAGATTTGTGGCTGATTCAGAGCACAGACGGGTTTCGTGCAGATAAAGGTACAGTGAGGAAGATTTCTGCCAGATCCATGCATCGGATCAAGAGAGCAGCTGCTAAAACACCATTACATAGCAGCAAACAGATATTTGAAGCTGCAGGTGCCTCTGGAGTCCCACGGACTACAAGGTGTAGAGTCCTCCAGAGTCTTGCAACTGTGCATAAACCTTCCATTCGGCCACCACTAACCAATGCTCACAAGCAGAAACGGCTGCATTGGGCAGAAAAATACATGAAGACTAATATTCAAACAGTCCTGTTCACCGATGAGTGCCGTGCAACCCTGGATGGTCCAGATGGATGGAGTAGTGGATGGTTGGTGTGGACGGCCACCCTGTTCCAAAAAGGCTGCGACGTCAGCAAGGCGGTGGTGGAGGCATGTTTTGGGCCGGAATCATGGGAAGAGAGCTTGTCGGCCCCTTTAGGGTCCCAGAAGGTGTAAAGATGACCTCTGCAAAGTATGGGGAGTTCCTGACTGACCACTTCCTTCCCTGGTACAGAAGGAAGAACTATGATTTCCGTAATAAAATCATCTTTGTGACGGGAGGGCACATGGAACCCAGAATCCCTTGGAAAGGTTGGGAAACCCATGTTTCAGCTCCCCATGTACCTATTATGTCTAAGTCACCCTATGCCATCCTGGCACAGGGTGAGTGAGAAAATATATCTTGGATTACTTAAAGTGTAAGTAAGTATTATTTATCCACAGTATCTCCCAGGATATATGTAAAGACTATTCTTAGTTTGTTGATGAACTCAAGATGTTAATTGAGAGAGCTAATCACATTGTCCTCTGTACAATGTAGGAGACGGGCCGACTCCTAGTGGAACTCCTGCTATTGTGACAAAATGTCTTGTGGTTGTACTTATGATAATGTATAATCTACTGTGTGAAGCTCGGTGACAACAAGTCTGACCTGTAGTGAAATCCTGATGGGCACAGAGTCACATCGGCTGCTTAAAGGGATTAGTTAATTAGCTCATGTTAATTTGTTACAGGTGTATTGTTAGAGTAATATGAGCAGGAGGGGGGGGATCTCCTCTTCTACTGCATTATAAATACTTGTCATTTTGGTTCTAATAAATGAGTCCATGTTAGCACTAAGCAAGTCTCGTCTTGTTTTGTGCTTATGAGCGGTTGGAATATCTGATATCTATATTCAGACTGGGAGGAAGTGGTATATGACGAAAGCACTTAAGAGGAGTGTAGGGACGTTTCGTCACAATCTTCATGCATGACAGTGCACCATCTCATGCTGCAAAGAATACCTCTGCATCAATGGCTGCTATGGGGATAAAAGGAGAGAAAGTCATGGTGTGGCCTCCATCCTCCCCTGACCTCAATTTTATTGAGAACCTTTGGAGCATCTTCAAGCAAAATATCTATGAGGGTGGGAGGCAGTTTACATCCAAACAGCAGCTCTGGGAGGCTATTCTGACATCTTGCAAACAAATTCAAGCAGAAACTGTCCAAAAACTCACAAGTTCAATGGATGCAAGACTTGTGAAGCTGCTATCAAACAAGGGGTCCTATGTTAAAATGTAACGTGACCTGTTAAAATATTTAAAAAGTTAAAATGTTGTTCAAAGTTTAATTGAAATAGCTTTTGATTTCAGTAAATATGTTGCAAACACAACAAATGACAATTTTCTGTTCTTTACAACCTATAAGGTGTTTTGAAACTTACTGTGTTTAATAATTTGGAACAGTGCATTGTAAGTTTTATTATTTTGGAAAAAAAAAACTGTTATTAGGAGGTTTGTTCAATAAAATTTGAATTGTACTTTTAATAGCTGATAACATGAGAATTATGCTGACTGTTGTTTACATCAATTATTTAGGTAAATGAGAAAAATATCATTGGCATAATAATTTGGAACAGGGTGTAAATTTATCAAATTTAATATAAATTCCTGGGTGTTTTGTGTGATATTTGTACAGTGGAGATCAATTATCAATCTGAATGGACTATCAATTATACACTATTTGACTAGTTTCTCACTTTACTGTTTGACCATATTTGTCATTCTCTTAACCTACAGCGCGACTTGATATTTGAAATTGTTTATTGATGTGTGTATCTTGCAGAGAAGTCGCAGCTGTCCCCATTCACTATTTTGAATTTAATCACTTATTTGGTGTCACTTATCGTTTTAGGATAGCGCAGTAATTATAAACCATATACATTAGTACAGGAGAGGTCATGTGGGCCCCCATACCTGAAAGTGCTGGAGATTGTGGATGTCCGCAGAGGAGGAAGTGGTGGAGGAGTGCTGGTAAGGTGGGTGTAAGGGGGTTGGGGGTGCCCTGTGCACTAATTATTTAACAATACACATCCATATGTGATGTTAATTATTAATAGAATAAATAAACATATTCTTCAATATGTTTCAGTCATTTTTCAGTTGTTTTACTTACATCCCTCACATAAACATATAGATAGAGCACCATTAGCTACTAGATGGTAAAGTCATTTAAAAAATCTTCTTGGTGTTCATTCCTGGCCATTAACCTTTACACTGCCAGATACCTTTGCTGTCCAGGTCTTAAGAAACCAAAATGTATTGCACACCGGTGGTAAAGCAGTTAAACTAGACTCCTTGCTGATGCAGCCCAAATCGATATGTCTGCCAATACAAAGTGACTCTACTAGGTGTCAATTACACCCCTTCCGAATAAGTCTGGGGGGAGCAGCCTGGAGGGTCCAAAATTAGAACCTGACTGAATGCTGACAGCAGGAATTACATGTTATGTCCAACATGGCTCCAAGGAAAACATCCACCCAAACTACGAGGGTAAGGACAGAGAGAGCAAAGCAGTGAAAAAAATGGCTGCTGTATTGTGAATCATCAGGTTGTAAAAATCAGCGGCACTGTCTGTTCTAAAAGGGATTGTTTTGTCTTTAAACATAGCTACATAGGATAGAGTCTTAAAACTGTAATGGGTTATTTCATGTAATGAATTACCCTCCTAAATAATGAATAGTTCTGCATAGGACACATTAAACCGTGTACTTTTATTGTGGTCACACCTATTGAGCATTAACCAGTAACCCCCCGCAATCTTATTTATTGAGGCACTTATATATGCAGTGCTTTACATAGATAGAGGAGGAGATTTACAAAAATTGGTGCACACAGAATCTGGTGCAGCTGTGCATTGTACCCAATCAGCTTGTAGGTACTATTGTCAAAGAGTAAAGAGTAACTCCACTTTTGTTGGTAAAAAAAACTCCCCCCTGAGTATATCTATGTACATTGAAGGGATTTTAACAAACGTTGCTGCAGATTCCTACCTTTTGTTATTCTGAAAATTTTATTATTATTTGTCCGTGTCCATGTGGAAAGTGAATCTAATGGGAGTGGTTTTCAGGCTTCTACTGAAGAAAATTGCAGGGCTTGCATCCCTTTAGACGTGATATTCAATTGGGAGTATCTCACCAAAAATGACATTTTTGTTGCAGGGGATGCTTGAAATCTGACTTGTATCTTAGTGCAGACTTCTGGGAAAATCAGTGAGCCAATCACACAAGCGGGAAATTACATTTTTGGGAGGCATTCTGTATTTACCCTTTAATTGAATAAGCTGAAGTTAGAAGCTGATTGGTTACTATGCACAGCTGCACCAGATTCTGTGCGCACCAGTTTTAGTAAATCTCCCCCCATATTGTACATTCACATCAGTCCCTGCCCTCAAGGAGCTTACAATCTAAAGTCCCTAATTTACATACTAAGAGCCAATTAACCTACCAGCATGTTTTTGGACTGTGCGGGGAAACCCACACAGGCACAGGGAGAACATGCAAACTCCAAGCATGTAGCATCATATTGGGATTCGAACCAATGACTCTAGTGCTGCTAGGCACTAGATTCTAACCACTAAGGTGCTTACTACTTAGCCACTGTGTTGCCTTATCCCCACTACAACCTCGGTGCTAACCACTAAGCCAAGGTTGTGCTAGCCACTAAACTGCTTAGTGGTCAGCACAACAGAGGTGTAAACCACCAAACCACTGCACTGCACAACCTCTTAAAACCTTCTCTGTTAGATCCAGTGTATGTACACCAGACCTTTGTTAATTTTTTGGGGGAATTCATATTCTGTATGCTGGGGGAGTGTGACAAAAATTTAAATATAATAATAAAAATATATTTATATTAATATAGTATGTGCATATATATGTAAGAGTCTTGCCTGAGTCAGTATTTCAGTTTTTTTTTATATCTCTATATTATGGATATGGATCCCTCCACCCAAATTTGATTGTTGCCTGGCTGTCATGTTGATCTTCTGACTTCAAGTAAGAATTTTGTGAGAAAGATACGAAGGCTACTATTGGTGACCTTCTGAAAATGTTAGTTACCTGGCTATTGTACAACCCCCTTCCCCAGCTTAGCTTCAGAGTTATAGATCTAGAACTAGTATGCATGCAAAGAAATTCAGACTCAGAATTTTTTTTTTTCAAAACTCTTTATTCCATCTCCAATTTTTCATTACATAATAACTTACATTATACATTTTATATACATTTTTATACTTTTACATTTCTTTATATAATACAAATTATAATTACATTTACTCTTCCTTTCATTCCTTCCTCTCTCACCCTCTGTGGTCACTTAATACAGTATTTTCATATATTCCTCTATCCGTTGATAGCCATATTCTATTCCATTTTGCCCATATGTTTTCATACCTTCGCCCATGTCCCCTTTGTTCATACATTATTTTTTCATAGGGTAGGACCTGATTTACTGCTCTCACCCACTGGGTTACTGTCGGGGGATATGGCTGAATCCATTTTTCTATTATTTGTTTTCTTGCCAGGAACAATACCTCCCTTAAAAAAGTGTTATTATCTCTATTATCTCTCTCTTCCCTCAATATCCCCAACAAACATAATTCCATCGTAGCTATAAAAGGTTTATTCAGGACTCTTCCTATTTTCCTAGCTACTTGTTGCCAGTATTTTCCTATTTTACCACAGTACCACATTACATGAAGGAAGTCTGCTCCCCCCTGCCCGCATCTAGTACATCTTGGTTCAGTCATCCTCCCCATTTTATACAATCTATTTGGAGCCAAGTATGTCTGATGTATTATATTCATCTGTATTATCCTATTATTCATTGCAGGGGATACCTTCCAGTGGGAATTACAGGCTTCATCCCATTCATGATCGCTCATGTCTGGGATAGCCTCCTGCCATTTATCCCTTATTTTCAGTGGTTCACCTTCTATTTTCTTCTGTAACAGGTGTGTGTAAATTTTTGCTATCAATCCCTTAGGTCCCTGTGATCTCAGGATCCCTATAAGGGGATATTTGGATATTTTTATTTCCTCTCTTCTAAACTGTGTCTGTAGCACCTGCCTCAGCTGGAGGTATCTGTAAAACTGTTTACTCAGTAAATTATATTGTTTGCACAGGTTTTCATAGGTTAGTATTACATTTTTGTCATATAGCTGACCAAAAGTTGTTATCTTATTCTGCTTCCAAAATTTACTGTCCTCAAAGGCTTCCAGTTGTTCAAATTTTGGGTTGTTCCAAAGCGCAGTTTCTGTTGGGATTCCAACAAATCCCGTCAGTTTCTTAGCCTCTCTCCATACTGTCCTTGCCAATTTCAATAGGGGAATTTTTACTCCCACTCTCCTCAGGTCTTTTAGTTCTAATCCCGTCATTAAGTCATCTATTTGCATTTTACTAAGGAGATATTCCTCTATCCTTGTTATTTTTTCCTGTCCTACCCATGATCTTAGATGTTTCAGTTGTCCTGCCAAATAGTATAGATATAAATCCGGGAGGGCCAGTCCAGCTTCTGTCTTTGGTCTTTGTAATTTATTGAATTTTAATTTACATCTTCCATATGCCCAAATAAACCGGGTCATCTGCGAGTTTAATTTTTTAAATATCTGTTTTGGTATTTTTACTGGGGAATGTGCAAATACATATAGACACTTGGGTAGTATAATAGATTTTATCAAGTGAATTCTGCCTGCCATTGAAATTGGTAGGTTTATCCATATTTCCAATTTTCTCTTTACATATTCTACTAGTGGGAGTATATTAGCTTCCATCTCATCTTCATGTTTCAACGTTATGTTTACTCCTAAATATTTAAAGATTTCCACTATTTTTAATGGGGTCTGAGCTCTCCTTTCATTACCTGTTCCCAGAGGCATTAATGCGGATTTTTGCCAATTTATTTTTAACCCTGAGAACCTCCCGTATGTTTCTATTATTCTCATTGCTTCTATCAGAGATGCTTGCGCATCTCCCATATACAATATAATATCGTCCGCATATAAGCCTATGTGTTCGGTTTTTTCTCCTACTTTAATCCCTTTGTATTTGTCTGATTGTCTGAATCTGTTTGCCAGTGCCTCAATTGCCAGAGCGAATAATTGCGGTGACATTGGGCAGCCCTGTCTTGTTCCTCTATATAGTTTTATTGTGGGGGATAATATACCGTTTATTAGTAAATTGGAGCATGGTTGTTTGTAGATTATCTTCACCCATTTTCTAAATTTTTCCCCAAATCCATTCCTTTCCAGGACTGTCTGCAGAAATTCCCATTCTATAGAGTCAAATGCCTTGGCTGTATCCAGCGATGCCAAGGCACTTGTTTCTGGGATAAACTCTCTCATTTGTGTCATATATTGCGTCCTTCTGATATTAATTGATGTAGATTTCCCTGGCATGAAGCCAGTTTGGTCCTCCGCTATTATAGACAGTATTACCTGGTTAAGCCTGTTGGCAAGCACTTTTGCCAGTACTTTATAATCTATATTTAATAGCGATATTGGCCTATACGACCCGCACTCAGTTCTATCTTTTTCTGGTTTTGGTATCAATATAACTGTAGCATCATACATGGAAACAGGCATTTCTCCCCTTTGGAACGCCTCTCCATACATTTTAGTCATAACTGGTACCATAATTTCTGCATATCGCTGGTACATCTCCAGTGGTATGCCATCTGGTCCTGGGGACTTACCCTTTCCCAGAGAGAAGATAGCTTCTCGTACTTCCTCTTCCTCTATATCCCTCTCTAGCTCCTCTTTTTGTTCCTCTGTTAATTTAAGGAAGTTCAAGTCCTTCAGGTATTCCTCTATCTCTTCTCGTGTACATGTCAATGTTGATGTATACATATTAATATAGTATTTTTGGAATGTCTCAAGTATCTCATCTAGTGTGTTTACCGTCTCTCCTTTTTCGTTTTTTACCTCTGATATTGCTAGTGATGGGGTTTGTCGTTTTATCATAAAATTCAGCATCTTGTTAATTTGTTGTCCTTGTTCAAAGTTTTTTTGTGCGTGTTGGAGTTTCTTACGCTTTGCGTTAATTATTAGTTGGTTCTTATATTGCCTTGATGAGGCTGCCCATCTTATTTGGTTTACATTTGAGGGGTCCCCAATAAACCTATTTTCTGCCTGTGCACAGAGTTGTTCCAATTCCTCCTCTTCCTGTCTATTAGTGCGTTTAATATATGATATTGTTGATCTTGTTATCCCCCTCAAATATGCCTTAAATGTATCCCAGAGTACTCCATCTATTTTCCTGTTGCCATGTGCTTCCAGGAACATTCCCATTTGCTCTGGAATTCTATCATTTAGTCCTATCTGGGTTAACCATTGAGCCTGTATCCTATAACCCGGTTTTATTCTTTTTGGGCCTATTTTTAGCTCAAAGGTTAATCCAGAATGGTCAGACACCCCTCTTGTCATGTATGCCACCGACTGAACCATTGGCAGAATCTTTTCGTTCCCCATTGCCATATCTATCCTAGACATGAGTCCTCTCCCTGGTGCATGCCATGAGTAGGCCCGGGTCCCAGGATTTCTTATCCTCCACAGGTCAGCCCATCCTACTTCATTCATAAATTTCTCCAACACCTTCGGCCCTTCCCCTCCTTTATGCTTACTTCTTCCGAACCTATCTAGTTTTGGGTCTAAGCACATATTGAAATCTCCCATACATATGACATATGCCTCTGGATACTCTGACATAAATATTACTGCCTCTTTCAGTACTCGCATTGTAGCTGGGGGGGGTTGTAAATCCCCATAATTACAACAGGCATTGCATGCACCAGTGCAAAGACAAAGACATATCTTCCATCCGGGTCTCTTTTTTCTCTAATACACTCCCATGTTACCCCTCGATGAACAAAAAGAGAGACCCCTCTTGAGTATGTAGTATGACATGAGTGGCTTGACCATTGTATCCAAGGTTTTTCTAGGTATTTCAATCTTTCTTTAGTCATATGTGTTTCTTGGATACAAATGATCTTTGCCTGCACTTTGTTAATTTCTGAAAAAACCTGTGTTCGTTTCAATTGCGTTCCCATACCTCTCACATTCCATGACAAAAATGTGTGTTGATTACTCATGTCTGATATATTTTATTTTAGCCATTATTCCCCCAAAAAAACAAAAGAAGAGGAAAAATAAATCGTATGTCTCTTTTTCCTTTCTGTGACCGTTCTCTTTTCTACCACTCTCCTCTCATTCATCCCTTCCATTCCATTCACCCATACCATTTTTTTTAGGGCATTACCGACATATTGCATTTTTGCTATTATATAGGTAATTAATTTCGATTTCAGCCTGTTTGCACCTACCCTTTTCCCGCTTAGTCCTAAGTATAAGGGGCGATGGGGGAGCCGCCCGGGGGGGGGGGGGGGGAGAGGGCCACCCTCTCCCTCCCCTTCAAAAAAAAAAAAAAAAAAAAAAAAAAAAAAAAAAAATAACTAAATGTGTATATTTTTCCTGTTCTCTCCCCCCCCCCCCCACCTCCCTCCCTTCACCTCCCTTCCTCCTTTCTTGTGCACACCTTTCACTCCCCATCCCTCCCCCCTTCCCCTGTTTATCTACATTTGTAGTGTTTATAATGTGACTCTTGGCCTTACTTAGGCCTTCCTTAATATTGTGTCTTGGAAAAAAAAAAAAAAAAAAAAAAAAAAAAAAAAAAAAAAAAACAATCAGAGGGAAGGGAAAAGGTGAGGAGGAAAAATTCCTCTCCCTCTTCCTTCTCCTCCCTTATAACTAGTGCCTATATTAATGTGGTTCACTGTGCATCTAGTGCCGTTTTACTATTTATACACACGTCATCACCCACCGTTTGCCCCCCCCCCCCTCCCCCCCATCCCTCCCTTTCCCCTATCAAATGGACACACAAATATATTTTTACGTTTTACCTTTTCCCATTTCTCCCCTCAAAAAAAAAAAAAAAAAAAAAGAAGAATAAAAAAAAAAAAAAAAAAAAAAAAAAAAAAAAAAAAAAAAAAAAAAAAAAAAAAAAAAAAAAAAAAAAAAAAAAAAAAAAAAAAAAAAAAAAAAAAGCAAACACGTCGGAGGAAAAAAAAAACCAAACCAACAAATTATTAAAACTTCATCCCTTAACCTAGGAGAAAAAAAAAAAAAAAAAAAAAAAAAAAAAAAAAAAAAAAAAAAAAAAAAAAAAAAGAAAAAAGTAAAACAAATATAAAAGTAGGGAGAGTGTCCCTCTCACCCCCCCCCCCCCGCCCCCCCCCCCCAGAGTCCCAACATTCTTGATGTCTCATATCTTTTCAGGGGCTTCTCTGTTTCTCCTATCGAGGCATAGGCCTGGTTGTTCCCAGCCAGTCTTTAGCTTGTTCAGGTGTACTGAAAAACAAAGTCTTTCCCCCTTCCTCCACTCTCAATCGTGCTGGATATGCCATAGAATATTCAACTCCTGCCTCTCTCATTTTTTGTTTTATTTCATAAAATGTTGCCCGTTGTTTTTGCAGCTCCAGAGAAAAATCTGGAAATATTGATATTTTGCTGTTTTCATAGCGAATCTCTCCTTTTTGTCTTGCTTTCCGCAGAATTGTGTCTCTGTCCCTGCAGTTTAATAATCGTGCCAGCAGGGGTCTAGGGGGAAACCCTGGTTTAGGTGTTGCTGCCGGTACCCTATGCGCTCTCTCCACTGCATATGCTGCTGATACCTCCATATCTGGGAATACATTTTTCAGCCATTTTTCTATAAAGTCACCAGGATTAAACCCTTCTGCCTTTTCTGGTAAACCGATTATTCTTAAGTTATTGCGGCGCATACGGTTCTCAAAATCATCAGATTTTTGATGCCACAGAGTAATCTGCTTTTCTATTGAAGTTATCTTTTTAGGCATAGGAGTGACAATATCTTCCAATAGAGCAGTCCTATTTTCCATTTCCATCATTCTCTCTCTTATACTCTGCATATCATGCTTAATCAGTCCTATATCATTTATAATCTCATCCATTTTACCTGTTAGGGCTGCATTACTCGATTGGATGGCCTCCATTATCTGGGAGTTCATCTGCTCCAGGGTCAGTTTGGAGTGTTTCTCCTGTTTTTCTGCAGCTTTTCCGGACTGCGGCATGGGCGTGTTGAGCTTCTGGATATCCAGCGCTGATGGTCCACCACTCCGTGTCTGTGGGGGGCTACGCCCGCCGTCTTGCTTATCCGTTCGAGCAAATTCTTTAAGACGATCGGCCGCCGACTGCTTGCTATTACTCATCGCTCCGGGCGATCGTTTTCGCGGGTTTCAGGTCTCGTTAGTAGGGGTCAGTCAGGATTCCATAGAAGACTCGGGCACCGCTAAGCGATCGTTTTTGCGGGCTTAGGGTCTCGGTAGCAGAGATTATCCAGGATTCTTTCGGAGACTCAGGCTGATCTCAAACCTCCCGCTGTTCACATCCGAACGCCGCGTCCGACCGTCACATCCGGTCGCGTCGGCGGAATTGACAGTGTAGATATGATGTATTGAGCCTAGAGCTTGTCTTCGCCTTGCTCACCATGGTTAAAATGAATGAGTGTAGCATCTGTGGATGGAATTTTACAGCTCCCCTGGTGGGCTACTCTGGCCTGCATGACATTTACTATAAAAAAAATAAAAGCACACATATCAAACATGCTCTTTAGTGTGCACAAAGTCCTACTTTATTCACATTGATGACACAGTACTTCATTATGCCTGTTCACACATTGGTATTAAAAACAAATGCATTCCACAAGTGTTTTAAGAATTTTAAGTGCATTTTGGGTAAAAGGCAGGCGCCCTCAAGTGCATTCAAAATTATACTGAAATGCAAAAAACATTTTTTTTTATGTTTGTTGAAATACATGTGTAACAATTGTTTTAATAAAGAGGTATGAGTGTGGTCTTTTCATTTCTTTAGAAGTCTGTATAAACTGTGTGCCAGCTATTATATTTTTATAATTAATGTTCTACAGACCAGGGAGTTCACTCATGAAAAAATACCATGATTAGGGACTGCATCTTTCCCACCCACAATCGCTTTATAGTTAATTCTAAAAAATATAAAGGACTATAGGGGAGGAGAGGGAATTCAATAATGCATTTATGCCACTTTTCTGGCAGTTTGGTCCCTATGAAGCGAGTTCCAGCCTCCAAAAATGTTACAAATACGGTAGCTGCCGACTATTAATAAGGACACTTACCTGTGCAGGGATCCCGCGATGTCGGCCCCCTGAAATCGAGTGGCTCGTGTGTAGGCGTGGCCATTGCAACTAAGGGAAACTGTCAGTGGAGCCTTCAGGCTTCAAAGCCGGTTTCCTACTGCGCATGCCCGAGTGACGCTGCGCTTTCTGAATGGCCCGACGTCTTCTGGGACACAGGTCCCAGAAGGCAGCAAGGGGGAAGGAGGAGGACCTGAGGCAGAAGAGGAAATTGCATACCTCGCCCCGGCGAGGCTGTGATGGAAGTACACCTTTGTACTTAAAAAAAAAAAGAAAGAAAAAACTATAAATCCTAAAACGAGGGGGGGGGGGGGGTCTGTAGTTAAGACCTAGTTTTATAGTTGGGTGGAACTCAGCTTTAAGTACTACTGTACCTAATTCATGAGAGCCTTGCAACAGTTTCATATACATTACCGACACATGCAACATATTCGGATTATTCGTAGTTGTGCAGCTTGAAGGAGGTGTCGCAATTGCTGTGACAAATTCAAAAAGAGTTACCACCAGTTTTTAAAGTGGTTGTAAACCCCATTCATGAACATTGAACTAAGCACATACAGTATATATGTAGTGTTTACTTATCTCTCTTCAAAGCTCTAAGTGTCATTTCTCTCTGGTGCTCCGTTCCTCTGTTATCAGCAGAGACACTTCTGACATGTTCTCCAACACATGAGATAACAGTAGCTAAAAATTTGTGTCGGGAGGGAGCTTAGAGGGAGATTAGCAGGGAGCTTGTCTATTCAGAATACAGCTCTGCATGTTCCTTTGTTCCCCTGCCTATGTTGAGGGCAGTGTGTCCCTTTCCTTCAATCAGCTCTCACACAGTGTATGTCCAGTATCCCCTCCCACCCCTATTTACTGCTGAAAGAGGAAGAAAGATTTTTAACACAATCTGCACTTTCCAAAGAGTGTAGAAAGGGAAAGACAGCAGATATACAAGTAAAACCTATGTAGGGGGATTTGATTCATCTCTGTGTATCATCTGAGTTTATTTGCTTCACTGGGTATATGTAAGGGTTTACAACCTCTTTAAAGAGGAACGTTTTGGTAATTAAGCTTCATTCAAACTTGTAGTTGCTGAATTTGGAGTGCAACTTTGATGCAACTTTGGATGGGTGCAACTTGGATACAAATTTGGCTTTGACCAATGATAATGGACAACTGTTGCATTGTATAACATTCAGGTACAACTTTAATGCAACGTTTGAGGGTTAACATTGCAGTCTATGGCCCTCAAGTTGCATGAAAGTTTGACCAAATTAGTACATGAACTACTTTGAAGTTGCTGCAACTTTAAGTTGCACATATATAAATGGTTATTATTGAAAAACATGTGGAACATGGGGAACGACTTGTCATGTGACTTTGATGTCCAAAGTTGCATGACAAGTCGCACAAGTGTGAATGGAGCCTTAAGAGCACTACTTTGCACTACACCCTGCCTCTCACGGTTATCCCCACAGTGTGCTTGATAACTGTCCTTCCCTGCTCTCCCCTGACACTCTGTGGCTTCCAGTCCCCAACTGCTCTCCCTGCCTGGTCCAATAAGGTGTCTAAACCTATCACTCCTCTATGAACTTGGTCCACATTCAAAACCCTGGGAAATAGCCAGTGTTTCTGAACACTCTCCCTGTATCTCCATAATGCCGCACTCCATGATTAGAACAGAACTATAGTCTCCTGTTTTAAAAAAGCACTTGATTATAACTGCACTGAACTTCCAGATTTCTCTTAGTCCCCCTGTAAAGTCCCAAATAACTTGTTAAGGCTGCCAGTAAAGTCCAGCTAAAGGTGAAGAATTACTACTCCATGAGTGCATGAACTGACAACCCCTCCACACACTGACAGGTGCCGGCCTGTGAACAAGGCAATGCAAAGACATATAAGAAGAGTTGGCCACACTCGTTGTGGTGGATAAAACAATGTTTATTTAAATCTTCCAAGTATAAAACATACAGTCATCACAACTCCATGGTACAGGACAAAGCAGTTAATGCATTTCACACGAAATGTGTTTATTAATAATTAGATCTCACCTGTTGGAAAGCAGCTTAAGAAATCCACCCACAGCTGAAACAAATTGGTTGCTCTAAATGCCCACATAAAACCTAAGACAATAGCCTACACTTATATTAGACACAAAATTAAATAAAAAATACCCCAAATTTTCAAGAAACAAAAATAAAAAACATTAATAATTCTACAATCCACAGTATACAAATATAATTGTAGCCGCACAATAATTCCTCAAAGGTGTATATATAGTCAATAATAATTATATTCATATATTATAACTCAATGGTAAATAAATAATTCATAATATGTATAGCCTATATTCAACCTGTGCAGAAGGGAGGAACCAAATGCAGACCCCAATATACAAAAAACATTTTTTTCTATAAATCCTAAAAAGTAACCATCAAAATAAATAACAAAAATCAATTATAAAGATTACAAAACTTAATCATAATGGGTAACATTCCATTAAAAATTAAGGCCATGGGGAATGCGTGTCTGAAGATGAAAAATCCAGAACACCTCCCTTCCGCACAGGAGACGAAAGATATCACTGCTCTGAGTGGGGGACCTAACCTTCTCAACCACTTAACATTAACTGTTGATAGATCACCTACATGTCAGATTGAAATGCTTAGCAACATTAGTAGATCGATTATTTCTGATATAACTAAAATGTTCACAAGATCTATCTTTCAGATCATATAAACAACATAGTTAGTATTGCAGTTAAAAAAAATGTCTAATTTTGAAAATCCTGCCATTACTGGTGGAACAAACATTGTCCCAAGTCAGGATGTGAGAACAAGACACCAAGTCAGAGGCACCGCACCTAAAATTACCCTTAAAGTTAAGCCAAGTGGTAAATTGAGCCGATTCTGGATTAAAGAAACTTGGGGACAAAACATTGCCTAAGGAACTGGCTTTTCTGGAAAATGTGCTAATACTGTAACTTCACCTATAATCCCTGAGCCTGTTTGATCATTAAATAGCATAGGTAAATATTTCTGGATGATATTACTAATCTGTCTAAATTCCTGTGATGGGGTACTAACAATGCTGCACTGCTCCTGAATCCAGAGCAGAGTTACCACGCTTATGTAGGCTGTGTCTTCTGGCACTACAGTGAGATAATACCCTGTAGTGTGGAAGGGAGTATGCAAGACACACATGAAGGATGGTTTGGCTCAATCAGAGAAGGTAAAGGAAGTTTTTTGTTTACTTTAGGAGGCTTGTGTATCACATAGTAACTGGATTTGGTGCTTGTTTTTGACTGTTTCATGAGCCTTAAGTTGTCCTTTAACTGCCTGCCATTTGTCCCATAGCAGTTTTACTGCTAGAGGGCGGCAGCTATGCTCTGAATCACATATGTATACGTGATTTGGGACTTACACCTGCAGGGGGTGCATGCACACGCCACTACCGGGCCACTTCTGCTATAAGTCACAACAGAAGCCGATCTGCGGTGCCGGAGACTCACTGTTCTCCAACACCCACCGATTTCTGGCAATACACAGAAAACTGAGATACACCTATGTAAACAAGGCATATCTCAGTTCTGACAGGGGGGAACGAATGGATTCTGTGTTCGTGTGTTCCAAAGCAGGGACTATAATACATTACTTCCCCTAGTAAAAGCAGCACACAGTTAACACGCAAACACTAGTTAGGCACACAGTTAACCCTTTGATCACCCTATTTTTTTTAGCACTGATCACTGTATTAGTGTCACTGGTTCCAGGCACAGTGTCAAAAGTGTCAGAATGTCACTGGTCGCTGCCATTACTAGTATAAAAAAATGAATGAATTAATTTAATAAATAAATAAATTAAATACCACCAAAAGAAAGTTCTAATTGTGGGGAAAAAAAATTCATAATTTTTATTTCTGTACAGTGTCACACGACCATGCAATTTTCAGTTAAAGTAACGCAGTGCTGTATCGTAAAAAATGGCATGGTCAAGCAAAAGGGCCCCTGTGCATTGCACAGACGATCGTCTGAGGGGATATGTTTGCTCTGCAAGGATCGGTTATGGGTGGATGTACGCTCTTTGACTCTGCTGTGTCTGATCAGCACATGTCGAGATTTGCAGCGTGCATCTGCGGATAGCCTTCCATCTACAAGGCAGGGTAGCATAATCCAGGTATGCATTTTTCTCTGGAACAATGCATAATAAGGATTCCTATCAGCGGAATTGTAGTCATCATTCATCGGTTATTGTATGTGTTCATTTATCCTGTGCTACATCCTTATTTGGTCATTCACATCCTGTGCTGTTCATTTCCTGTGAGGTAACAATCTGTGTAGGAGGTGATAGGCTGTTGGAGCCAATCCCTCCTCTTTGTAATTTCTTTTGTTGTCTGTGAATAAAAGAACGGGGGAACTGCTCAAAGGCAGTCATGCTGAGATGAGGACTTAAGAATGTGGTAATGTCTGTTTACTGGGAAATGGGGAACCAGGGGAGACATGGGATCAAAAGGCTGCATTATACCATCATGGTGGAAGGGCGCTTATTAGCGCAAGAGTGTAGTGGAAAATCTACGACAGTCATGAAGGGGGGTTAAAGTAGAACTATAGGCAAAACTTTTTTTTTCATTTTTGATAGAATAAGGGAGGGTTATAACCCTTGTCAGATTTTTTTTTTTTCATAATTTGTGTCCCAATGAGGAGATTTTCTTTTACTTCCTGTCCCATGACCAAATAGGAAGTGAGAGGAAATCCGTGCAAATTAAGGGAATTCCTTTGGGACCCCCAGGTCTCCAGACCTAATGTCCCCATTGGAAGATTTCCCTTCTATTATTTTACTGGGGACAACCCAAAATTTTCAGGTTTACTTTTACTTTCACTTACAATGATAATGGTAGACAGGACACAGAGAATGAATCTCTTTAAGGGGGGAAACAGACAGCAAAAAAAACTGACAGGGGTCCTAATCCATCTCCAAGTTTTGCTTTTATTAAATATTTAGTCTTCTGGAGGTCAAGTGGTTAATCATCAGGCCAGGGTTCTCATACGTGGGGATGGGGAGGTACTAGAGTTGCCATCTTATCCCTTTAATCCAGGACACATATGAATTACATGGATTCTGAGGCTGATTTAATGCAGATAAGGCACCAAGTGAGTTTAATTACCACCTTAATCAGCCACAGAACCTGTGTAATTAATATGTGTCCTGGATTAAAGGGATGATGTGGCAACCCTAGGAGGTACTTGCAGAGTCGTGTATTTTGGCATTCAGGAAGTCATGGTAGCAGTGGAGAACAGAGAGGTAAGTAGGGTGTTTTTACGTCAATGTTGCTGTGTCATGTATGGGTGAAGAAGATGTTCTCTTTGATAGTCCTGACAAGAATATGCAGTTCTCCAAACTTGCTTGGCCAGCTAAAGAAAAGATTATTAGAAAAAAGTTTAGAAATAGAAGGGCACATGGTGGATAGAAGCAGCTGAGAAAACATTGTAGGAGAGACGGGGACTAATCTCAGTGACAAAGTCATACACAATGCGAAAGATGTGGTGGAGAATTTTCCAGGCTGTGTTTACATCCAGACCTCCAGTACTTTACAATGGAAGCATTTAAACACGTCCTCATCTATGTACAGCTCTGTGAAAAATGAATCAGGTATTCTATTATCTAGGGATACATATTAGCGTCTATGGTCAGCTGTTCTACAATATAAGCTTCATCTCTATTGAATGTATCTCTTGTGTTGAGAAGGCCAAGAAAGGGTGTGTGCAAAGATATACAGATACACTTTATTCATCTATGACTACAACAGATAACGTCATCCCTTTTCCAGACTGCTGTGTATCTCTAGACTTCATTACATGAGAAGGTCTGTGATGCTATTGTAATCCATCCACTCCTTCTATATCTGGGGAATGTCACATGAACATATGAAGAAAGCAGGCCGAGCAAATTCTGCATAGAATAAACACAGGACCCACGTTACCATTTATAGAGAACCAGGAGAGTCACCACCCTTCCCTGCCATATCTTCCATAGCGGAGTCACTGCTGCCTCCTAACGGGAGAAATCCCACCTCTCCCTAGACCAGACAGGTGAATGGATGTCTGCTCTGAACGTGCCAAGGACATTTCCACTTCCCTTTACTCACTTTAATCCCTCATCAGAGCTACTGAAGGAAATTTGGGAACATTAAAGTGTTATTAAACTCAAAACCAAAAATTTTATATATTGCAGTTTACCAATCATTAGATGTGGTGGCTGCCTTAGTCTTCTTTCCCTCTGTTTTCATGTGATGATCTGGCCTGTAAGACACCTCCTGTATTAGAGTGCTTCCACTCTGGATGAAGGAGCACAGGGGGGCACCTTTGGACAGCAGCATTGTCAGTCTAGAGGGAGGGAAGTGTCAGACGCACTAGCAGATTTAAAGCGGTTGTGAAGGCTGAAGTTTTTTTTTTTTACCTTCATGTATTCTACATACCTCCCAACTTTTTGAGATGGGAACGAGGGGCACCTATAAGCAAAAATATGTAGGCATAGGACACACCCCTTTAAGGAGAATTATGAAAAAAAATATATTCAAGTTTTTTTTTTTTGCAGCAGCAATTGATAAATTGGATGAAAGGTTTAGCACTGGGGAAACACTTTTTAAAAGATAAAAAGTGCATTTTACATACTACTATATAGATAAGACCAAAATGAGGGACAAGGAAAGAGGGATATTGTTCCAAATCTGGGACAGTCCCTCGAAATTTAGGGACAGTTGTAAGCTATGATTATTTGCATGAAGGTAAAAAATCTTCAGTGTGCAGTTCCCCCCTCAGCCCCCCCCCCCCCCCCCCAATACTTACCTTAGCCTGATCTCGATCCAGCGATGTGCACGAGAGCCGAGGCTCTCCCAGGTCTCTCCCCTCCTGATTGGCTGAGATGCAGCAGATAGAGCCATTGGTTCCTGTTGTTGTCAATCACAGCCAGTGAGGCAGGAGCATGGGGTGGGACTGAACTGCACTCTGTGTGTCTTATGGACACAGAGGCGGCTCGGGAGCAAGCATGCACAAATACCTCCATAATATGCTGGTTGCTATGGGGGCACTCAGCAAGGGGAGGGAACCAGAGTGCCAGAGGGGGAACCAAGAAGAGGAGGATCGGGGCTGCTCTGTGCAAAACCAGAGAGGTAAGTGTGATTTTTTTTTAGTTCTTTTACAATCACTTTAAATACGCTAACAATTGCAGTCAAACTCAGGCTAACACTTTATAAGCAGTTACAGCAACAGTTTTGTTGCTTTTGCGATAAAGGTTTCACATAAATTAATAAAAGCTGGTCATTGTAACCAGGGCCGTCTTTAATATTGATTGGACCCTGGGCAAAAATTTTATTGGCCCCACCCAGTCCATGCAATTTCATTCTCCACTTGCTCTGAGACATACAAAAAAATAACAGTGTACTATATTAGACCAGACAGCGACTGTGATTGGTTGCCAGAAGTTACAGTGTTTCATTACCGCTCACTGATTATTTGCTAGAGGTTACAGCACATGACTTCTGCTTGTTGATTGGTTGCTAGAGATTACTGTACATCACAACAGCTCACTGATTGGTTGCTAGAGGTTACTGCACATTATTACTGCTCATTGATTGGTTGCTAGAGGTTACTGAATACCCTTGCCACTCAATGATTGGTTGCAAGAGGTTAGTGCACATCATTACTGCTCACTGATTGGTTGCTAAAAGTTACAGCACATTACCAAGACCATGACTACCAATGTAATGGGGAATTTACAATGACCACCAACGTGACGGGGGGTTTTATACTGACCACCAATGTGATGGGGAATTTGCACTGACCACCATGTAAAGGGGGATTTTACGCCACCAACCAATATAAAAAGGGATTTCTACACCCACACCAATGTAATAGGAGCATTTACAGCAACCACCAGTGTAAGGGGGAATATATAATGACCTCCATGTAAGGGGGGATTTACACTGTCAACCATTGTCAAAGCAGATTTGTACTGACCACCAATGTAAGGTGACACTTCTACACCAACCACCAATCTTGGGGGGGATTTACACTGGCCACCAATGTAAAGAGGGATTTACACTGACCACCAGTGTAAGGGCAATTCTGCATTTACCACCAATGTAAAGGGAAATGTACACTGATCACCAATGTAGTGAAGAATATACACCGACAGCCAATATAATGGGGGATTTTACATCAACAACCAATAAAGGGGGATTTCTACACTGGCCACCAATGTAAGGGGGATTTACAGTCACCAGCGATTTAAAAGGGGCTTCTACATGGACCACCAATGTAAGGGAGGATTTGAAACTGACCACAAATGCAAGTGTTTTTTTTCCCGATGGAGTTTCTACACTGGCCACCAATGTAAGGATGGATTTACACTGACTACAATGTAAGGGTGACCTTCACATTGGCCACTAATGTGAATGAAAGGATTGTACACCAAGCCCCAATGTAATGAAAAGATGTAACTGAGACATTTAGCCTGCGTTCACATTTGTGTGTGTCGGGAACACAAGCAAAATCGCTTTCCTGACACCACAGAAAGGTGCTGCCCCTTTAGCAGATACACAGCAGCACCATTGTTGATGACACCCTCATGCATCTGCTGAGATGTGCGTATTCACATTAGTGTCACTGGTCCCAAAAAGTGTCAATGGTGTCAGGCGTCCGATTTGTCCGCTGCAATAAAGCAGTCCTAATAAAAATAGCTGATCGTCGCCATTACTAGTAAAAAAAAAAAAATAAAGATTCGATAAATATATCCCATAGTTTGTAGATGCTATACCTTTTGCGCAAAACAATCAATATACGCTTATTCAGATTTTTTTTTTTTACCAAAAACATGTGGCAGGATACATATTGGCTTAAACTGATGAAGATATTAGAATTTTTTACATTTTTTATTGAATGTGTTTTAGAACAGAAAGTAAAAAATATTGTTTTTTTTTTCCAAAATTTATGGTCTTTTTTTTGTTTATAGCAGCACAAAATAAAAACCGCAGCGGTGGTCAGATACCACCAAAAGAAAGCTCTACTTGTGAAAAAAAGGACATCAATTTTATTTGGGTACAGTGTCACACGACCACGCAATTGTCGGTTAAACCAACACAGTGCCGTGTCGCAAAAAATGGCCGTAAGGGGGATGAACTTAGCACTAAAGTGGTTAAACTAAATGAAAATTATTGAAACAGAAAAAAAATTATGTTAATTGTAAATTTAATAGTTAAGTCCACAAGGTGGGCTGCAGCTTGTTGGACATTACCCCTAGTAATCCAGAACATTTTCCAAAGTGGCTGAATTCCTGGAGCTCAGCTTTAAAGTAGAACTACTGGCAACATTTTTCTTTTTCATTTTGGATAGAGTAAGGGAGGATGCCCTTTCAGTTTTTTTCCACCTCTGTCCCATTAGGAAGATTTCTCTTAAATTTTTGTCAAAATAGCCACTAATGTCCAGTGTTGTGTGATCTACTCAAGTCGAATCGCTCCAATTCCAGGACTTTGGTCCCCAACAATTTTCAACACACTGGCCATTGGGAGGGATTGTATGTAGGAGTATAAAGGGGACCTGTCATGGCACTATACATGTATATAGGAATATAAAGAGGACCCGTCATGGCTCTATACATGTATATAGGAGTATAAAGAGGACCTGTCATGGCTCTATACATGTATATAGGAGTATAAGGAGGATCTGTCATGGCACTATACATGTATAAATGTCAATGGTCACAAAAATGTGTCAAAAGTGTCCGATTGGTCCGATCTGTCCGCCGCAATGTTGCAGTCCCGCAAAAAATCACAGATCGCCGCCATTACTAGTAAACCTTTACATGCCTTCAGTTGCCGATTGCCACTTACCACGTCACCTGCCTTCAGATGCGGATCGTCACTTGCCACACGTTGCGGATTGTCACTTGCCATGCGTTGTGGATTGTCACATGCCACATCACCCGCCACAGAATGCAACTTGCCACACGTTGCGGATTGTCACTTGCCACACATTGCGGATTGTCACTTGCCACGCGTTGCAGATTATCACTTGCCACGTCACCTGCCACACATTGTGGATTGCCACTTGCCACATCACCTGCCACCCCATCTGTCACAAGTTGCGGATTGTCACTTGCCTGCTACAATCGTCACTTGCCTGCTAAGGTGCCGATTTCACTTGCTGTGTCCCCGAGTGAAGTCAGGCAGCAGAGAGATGATGTAATCTCTCTGCTGCCTGCGGCTGCACTGTGAGGGCAGAACTGCAGTGATGCAGGGCGGGCGGTGAGAGATGTCGTCATCTCTCTGCTCCCCAGCCCGCCGGCCCACTGATTTGCCAGCCCGCCAACACTGAACCACCTCTCCGCCTGATTGGCTGAAAGGACAGGCGCTGCGATCGGACGCCTATCAGGAAGAGAGGAGGAGACGCATGGAGGACACAGGAGCCGCTGTCTGACCGGCCGCAAGGTCCCACAGGGTAAGTGCTGGGCAGACAGCAAGCGGGGGGGGGGGGTGTTACAGTGGCAGCATTTGATGGGACACAGTGGCAGCATTTGATGGGGCACAGTGGCAGCATTTGATGGGCACTATTTGATGGGGCACAGTGGCAGCATTTGCCTGCTAAGGTGCCGATTTCACTTGCTGTGTCCCCGAGTGAAGTCAGGCAGCAGAGAGATGATGTAACTATTGGCACTATTTGATGGGGCACAGTGGCAGCATTTGATGGGGCACAGTGGCCAGGGAAAACATGAGTACAAAGATCAGTTGTCAGATTCAAAACATAGCGGCTTGAGGCCCTTATAAAAAATAAAAAAAATGTTATAGAGAGAAACCACTTGAAGTTGTACCCACCTTGTTTTTCAGATAGGCAGGTGCTGTGCAGGCTGCTCAGGCTCAGCTGACACTAAGTCACAGCAGGCAGCTCTCTTCAAACCCTCCCTTCCCTCACTCTGAAGAAGATGGAAGAGGTGGGTGGGTGGAGCAATTGACTGGCGGGGAGGCTGAGTGCTCTGAATGCTGGGGCGGCTGCGGCCTCTGACGTCACTGGTTGCTAGATGCCGGACGGCAGGCAATCTTAGCAACCAGTGCAGCGCACAGCCGCCCTGCTCCTGCTGACTGATCCGGGCAGCTACTACGGAGTCCGAGTATGGTACTACTCCTGACAACTTCTTGCTGGCTGCAACCCCTCTTAAAATGTCGCCTGGAACCATGGTCCCATTGGGTTCCATGGTCGGGCTGGCCCTGGGTATATGTTATTGGTGACTTGTTTACTGTCATTTATTAATTTGCTGTCTGTGTTGCACAAATAAATATTCCTTCTTTAGCCTTTAGACTTGGGTGTGTCAGAGGCACTGCCCGAAGGGTTGTTGGGATCAGGAGTCAGGGGACCCAAACATTAGTGCCTCTTTTGGTGTTTTTGAAAGATAAAAAGTGCTTTTTATACACATCTATATAGATCAGACCAAAATGAGGGACAAATGAGGAGGAATGAGGGACAGAGGGACATTGCTCCAAATCAGGGACAGTTGGTAGCTATGAAGCTGTGCCCAGTGATATGTGCTGAGTCTATGCCCAGTCTGGGACACTCCCCTCCCCCTCCCTGTAGTCACATCATGTCTGACTCCCGTTACCCACGACTGACATACATAGTACTGAGTGAGCGGCTCATTGGAGGGAAGCCTGTCCCCAAACTAATGGGATATAGGGGTGACCCGGCACACCACCACCATACCACCCCATATTCATCTACACACCGACCTCACTACTACAGCAAAGTGCAGCCTCAGCAATTCACTACTAAACACACTGAGCGCTCCGATGTGGAGGAATGCCAGAGAACCAAGCTCAGTCCCGGTATACACTAAGGACACGCCCCTGTGACACAATGCGCCATTCACCTCAATATGACACTCTCCCATCACCTGGAGTACAACTCGACTGTCACCAACCAGACCAGCGAGATGAGGACAGACAGCAGGGACCGGTCCAGGCTGTGGTGTATAGATGCCACACTGACATCTGCAGGCTGGGAGGAGAGTGTGCCGCTGTGATCAGGCCATTGTACCGCCCAGGCATCATGTCATCCAGCGGCGCACCGCATCACGCGCGCCAATGACTGGCGTCAGTTCCGGTGGCTGACGTCAGTTCCGATATCCGCCATTTGCATTTCACGCTGGTTACGTGGAACAGGCGGCGCTAAAGAAAAATCGCGGGACATCCAGACATTAGATCGTGGGGGGGTGAATCGAAATTGCGATCTTTTCGCGATTAATCGAGCACCTCTACTTCATATGTCTATGAAACTCCTATCCAATATTCCTGACTGTATTACTTTCTAGCTATGCAGTTTTAGGTGTTCCAACCTACCTTTGTGTAGCCAAACTACATTTACATTTTTCATATTGGAAAATAAATAACAAAATCCCACTTGTACCAGGGGAATGCCTCAATAAGACAATAACAAGAATTCTGAAGCATATTGTGAATTTTTGCATTTTATATCTAAACATTGATTTTCTTGTAGGCAAAATATCCAGGACGGTTTTGTTTAAAACACATATGGCCAGTACGGTTTTAATGCATAATTTACAGTTTATGCACGGATTCGCATCTTTTGGATAAACGATTGCAAGGTATTACACACAGTTACAGAGAGCTGTAATAGGTGAAATGAGTAAGAACTAAGATGATTTGTTCTCTTTACAGATTATTAGACACTACAAGGAGTGGTTGCTTGGCAGAGAGAACATTTAAACAGAATCTTCCCTGTGTTTTTGTCTTACTCTCATCTTTCTGGTATGTTGAATATTAATGTCTGCATGATGTCAGGTTCTTAATGTGGTCACCTCTGTGTGCAGAAAAGGATTTTTTTTTGGGCGCTTATCTCACACCTGAAAGTAATAAATGTCAGTGTAGACCTGGGAAGGGATAAGGATATGATATAGCTAGCTGATTTATGAAAGGAGAGAGTCTATGAAGAGAAAGTAAAGCCTAATACACACGGGCCAAATGTCAGCCAGCCCTGTGTACGGCAGCCTGGCCAGCTTCTGTCAAAGGCTCATGACCGAAAAAGGTTTGCCGACCACCCCCCGTGTTGAGTGTTCTGGTGGGGGGGGGGGGACTAACAAAATAGCACAGCAGGGGAGATCCCGGTACCAACATTGGATTGTTAGTACAGCGGCTCCAGTCTGAGCTATCGGTTTTTTTTTCCGCTCGGCCTACCAGGCTGAACGAAAAAAAAAACTAGCGATGTGTACTAGGGTTTACGAAGATGTAAAGCGTGAAAACACCCCAATGGTCATGTACACAGCATTTTATTCTGTAAAATAGTAGAATGTTAGGATGAGGTCCACGTTTATCAATTTCTAAAGTGACTGGACTTTCTTCACTCCTTGTATCATCAGGGCAAAGGCTTTGGAAATGTGAGTTAAATAACTTTCAGACCAATGATTAACTCTGCTACCTGATGAGTAAGCACCATTTGGTGTGAACATGTCCAGGATATGACTACAATCTCGTCATTGTGCATTTCATGATTTACTTTTCAGATATGGGAGCGGGCTGATGTGTAAGGTACCCTATCCATATACACCGATCAGCCATAACTTTATGCTCATTGACAGGTAAAGTGAATATAATTGATTATCTCATTACAATGGCATCAATGCGGGTGGGATATATTAGGTAGCAAGTGAACATGTTGTCTCTGAAGCAGAAAAATTGACAAGCGTAAGGATTTGAGTGACTTTGACAAGAGCCAAATTGTAATGGCTGGATGACTGGGTTAGAGCAACTCCAAAACTGCAGCTCTTGTGGGATGTTCCCAGTTTGAAGTGGTCAGGACCCACCAAAAGTGGACCAAGGAAGGAAAAGCGGTGAACCGGCAACAGGGTCATGGGCGGCCATGGCTCATTGATGTAAGGTAAGGTAAGGAATGAAGGCTGGCCTGTGTAGTCCGATCCAAAAGAAGAGCTACTGTAGCTCAGATATTTGTTGGTTCCAATACAAAGGTGTCAAAACACACATTGCATCACAATGGGCACATGAGCATCAGAACTGGACCACGGAATAATGGAAGAAGGTCTGGTCTAATAAATCTTGTTTTTTTTTTTTTAACATCATGTGGATGGCCAGGTGTGTGTGCGTCACCTCCCTGGGGAACATGGCAGCAGGATGCAGTATGGGAAGAATGCAAGCTGGCAGGTGCAGTGTGATGCTTTGGGCAATGTTCTGTTGGGAAACCTTGGGTCCTGCCATTTATGAAGATGTTACTTGACATTACAGCAGACTTTACTTCCACTTTAAGCAGGATAAAGTATCTGCTATACTTAAGCACTGCAAAAACATTTCAAAAACGGTTTGAGGAACACAACAAGGAGTTTGAGGTGTTGACTTGGCCTTCAAATTGTCCAGTTCTCAATCCAATCCAGCATCTGTGGGATGAGCTGGAAAAACAAGCCCAATCCATTGAGGCCCCACCTAGCAACTTACAGGAATTAAATAAAGGATCTGCTGCTGACAGCTTGGTGCCAGATACCACAGCATACCTTCAGAAGTCTAGCCCAGCTCATGCCTTGACAGGTCAGGGCTGTTTTGGTGGCAAAAGGGGAATCTACTCAATATTAAGTGGGTGGTCATAAAGGTATGGCTGATCTGTGTATATAAAGATATATAGGTGACATCACAAGTGGACTTTTTAGGTACCCAGGCAAGACATTTCATACTGTAAAATCATTAATTTTATTAATATTACATTAAAACATATTCAAACCTCATGGTATATGGTTCCTAAAACAATGTGATGCAGAGTCTCAAATTATTTTTGTCCTCATCCAACACCTATTTGCTATCCTAATATGTAGGATACATACTTCATTATCAATAAGAATATATTATTGTCAGATAGAATATATATTAAATACTGATGAATGTAACATATTTACGAACAGGTGCTGCATGGGCGAATAAATAATTTGAGGCTCCATAATCACCTCGTATTAGGAACCATACATTGGAAGGTTTTATTAAGGTGTAAGGTGCTATTATTTAAATTACGGTAATCATTTTACCATACTTTGACATGTCTCCAACGAGTGCTTAAAAATTCCACTCTTGGTCTCATCTCCATGTATTCCATGATTTGGATTACTGTTTTTCTTGCGAGGTTGAAGAGCTGGGGTATTTTGTTTTACTGTGTTATGTCTTGAGCCGGGGAATGCCCAGAAGTTCTATTTTGTCATTTTTTTTCTCCTATTAAAACCTTCAACAAAATAATAAAAGAAAATACAAACAAAATAAAATTCTAATTCAAAAAGCTTACTAAACTAAAGATGTTTGCAATGTCAAATTTTTAAGCTAAATAAGAGAAACATCTCTTTTTATTCCCTGGCTCCCATGTAAATAACATAATCTGTATGTAGGTTCTCCTTTTTTTTTTTTTTTTTTTAAAGGAATACACAAGACACTATTGAAATTACTATGAGCCTACCTGCTCAGTCCCTCAGTTTCCCACCCAAGTGTTGCTGTAGTAATTTAATTAAATCATCTTCTCAGTGGCGTAACTAGAACCCTCAGGGCCCCGATGCAAGAAACCATGGAGGGCCCCCCCCCAGACCTCCGGACAAAGCTCTTTACTCCGAGCCCGACGTTGGAACACCAGGGCCCAGTCACAAGTGGGTGGCTGCATGTAAAGGAACCGATTTTTTAATTTTTATATAAAAAAACACACACACAATATATATATATATATATATATATATATATATATATATATAAATAAAAATGCACATATAAACCAGTGATAGCTGGTGCTCAAAATTTTTAGGGGGACGCAAGCAAACTGAAAAATTCAGAAATAAAAACATCAATTGCAGCCACTGTACCATCAAACGCCAGCACTGTACCATCAAATGTCGGCACTGTGCCCATTAATTGCAGCCACTGTACCATCAAACGCCACCACTGTACCATCAAATGTCGCCACTGTGCCCATCAATTGCAGCCACTGTACCATCAAACGCCACCACTGTAGCATCAAATGTCGCCACTGTGCCCATCAAATGCTGCCACTGTGCCCATCAAATGCTGCCACTGTGCCCATCAAATTCTGCCAGTGTGCCCATCAAATGCTGCCAGTGTGCCCATCAAATGCTGCCACTGTGCCCATCAAATGTGCCACTGTGCCCATCAAATGCTGCCACTGTGCCCATCAAATTCTGCCAGTGTGCCCATCAAATGCTGCCAGTGTGCCCATCAAATACTGCCAGTGTGCCCATCAAATGCTGCCACTGTGCCCATCAAATGCTGCCGGTGTGCCCATTAAATGCTGCCGGTGTGCCCATTAAATGCTGCCGGTGTGCCCATTAAATGCTGCCGGTGTGCCAAATGCTGCCACTGTGAATCCCCACCGCCCGCTCGCACACCCATACACATATGCATGCACACCCACACACATGCATGCACACCCACACACATATGCATGCACACACACACACACGCATGCACCCCCCCCCCCCCCCCCCCCCCCCCCACACACACACACACACACATGCACACACACACACACACACACACACACACACACATGCATGCACCCCCCCCCCACACACACACACACACATGCATGCACACCCCCACACACATATGCATGCATGCACACCCCCACACACATGCACCCCCCCACACACACACACATGCATGCACCCCCCCACACACACATATGCATGCATGCACACCCCCACACACATGCACCCCCCCCACACACATATGCATGCATGCACACCCCCATACACATGCACATCCCCCCACACATACAGTAGATAGTCTTATAAAAAAAAAACGTCAGACATTTACCTTCTTCCTGCCGGGTACTGCACTGTAGGGGGAGACAAAGAGCACAGCACAGCACACACTGCTTTTACTTTAGGTATTCAAAGGCCCCCTGCAGCAAGGGGCTCGGTCGCCATGGCGATCTCGGCGACCCCTATAATTTCGCCACTGCAACTTCTTACAGTGTGGTGTGTCTGACAGGAAGGGGAGAGCTTGCAGCTCATCAAACCCAGTGTTTACACTTTTGATCACTGTGATTGGTCACAGCAATCACACCGTACAGTCACTCTCATTCGCAGTCACTCTCATTTGTCACAGCAATCACAAGATACAGTCACTCTCATTGTACTTTCTATCTGAAATCAGCACTTTCCATTGACAAGTGCAATCACAGGCATTGTTTACAGTTGTGATTGGTCACAGTGATTATGAGGTACAGAGCCTCATTGACTCTTTACCTTTTGTCTGTGATCTGCACTGTCCAACCACAATTACCGTGCTGAAAAAAGAAAGGATGTTTAAAGATGGCCTGATTAAGCCCCCGTTCACACCTATGTGAATTAGATGCGGCTTACACCGCCTCCAATTCGCAGGACATTGTAAAATACATTCAAATGAATGTATCTTGTTCACATATGTGTGTTGCATTCGCACTGCGCATTGCACAAAAAACGTGTACGTTTTTTTGGGCATTGCGGTGCGAATTACCAGGCCATTATCTTCAATGGGCACGCATCTGATTCGCAGCTGTGTTGCGGTGTGAACATAAATTCTCTCCCCTCCTACACCTCCCCCTCTCTTCCTGTTCCTCCCCTGTCTGTTTTGTGATGCTGACTGAAGCCAGCATGGCGAAAAGCGGCAAAGGCGAAAGAATCCGTCGATTGTGAGTGAGAAACTGATGATTTATGACACCCGTCATCCTAAATATAAGGAACGTGCGTGGCTGGAAATTGCCAGAAACCTCTTGCCAGAGTGGAGCATGTGCTCTTCCCAAGTTCAGGCTGACAAACGTAAGTTTTTTTTTTTCCCCTTTCACTACCTGTAGATGCTGTCCTGTATTTTTTTTGATGGTGTACATTTATTGCATTTATAATATTGTAAAAAACAGCAAATGGTCACCCACAAATCTATACCAGGCCACATGCTCTAAACATTGTGCACATAACAGCTTTAGACAGTGACGGAGGAGTCCCTAAATAAATGCATATTCTTATAATTTTTAAGGTTACCAATATAATATACACCACAAATGTGATCAACATCATTTTTATTTGTCATGGCCAAAATTACACCAAAGATTTTTCATACAGCACACTTTTCACTTTGTAAAGGCCTGATCATATAATGCTAACAAATACATACTTTTTATGATTATATAGAATTCATCTGCCAAGGCACCTCCCCAGCTGGTGACAAAAGAATTTTTGAAATTCCCCACAAATGTGTACCAGTAGTGGTGCCCCTAGTAACATTCCACTGTGCTGCCTCCATGTTATGGCTCAGGGAATCCTCAAATAGATATCCATCTCGTTCACACACATAGTTGTGCAGTGCACAGGCTGGTTTAAGCGCACTGATAGCACGATCAATACTGAGGTTTATAGAAGTATGCATGAATCTCCACTTATTGCATAGTATACCAAATGCACATTCTACTACTCGTCGTGCCCTAGTCAGCTTATAATTGAACACTCTTTTTTCTGTTGTCAGAGAGCGACTTGAAAAAGGCCTGAGCATGTGCTCCGAAAGTGCGAACGCTTCATCTCCAACAAATACATGTGGGAGGGGAGGCTCTGTAGTCCCGGGCAGGGGAGAATGATTGGGCAAGTCTAGTGTATTCTCACGCAGCATGCGGCCAAATGAGTAATGTGAAAGTACACTAGAATCCGAGCTGCTGCCATAAGAACCCACATCAATATAAATACATTTATAATTTGCGTCTGCCACTGCCATTAATACCAACTAAAAATATTTTTTGTAATTAAAAAATTGTCTCCCACTAGCTGGAGGCTTGAGGATGCGGACGTGCTTCCCATCAATGGCTCCCAGACAGTTGGGGAAGTTGCATCGCTCCCAGAATAGCTCCACTACCTTCAACCATTCTTGTTTTTTGGGCTTCTTCATAACCATATCCTTCATTTCTTCCCATATGACTAGGCAGGTATCATTAACAATGCCACTAATAGTTGATTTTCCAACCTTGAATTCATAGTGCAAACTTCCAAATGAATTTCCTGTTGCTAAGTACCTAAAAGCAAAAAAAAAAAAAAAATGTATGTTGTTTTATATTTTTCAGTGCACTACTTACAGACAAGATGGCGTAGCATGCGTGATGCTTACCGAAAATATATGCGGCACCTCAAAGAATCAAGGAGTGGCTCGGGGGCAGCGCCTATGGTACCCTATATGTTTGCCAGGGACTTAGATTTTCTCCAACCCATTGTGGAGATGAGGGAGTAAGTTTTCATCTAGATCATCTATGTATCGCACAACCTCTTAACAATGAATATGCCTAGTTAATTTATTCATTTTTTTAAATATAAAACAGGACAGAAGCTACTTGGGAGGAGCAAGATGTTTTTGATGATCAACCAGAAGCACAAACGGACGAAGCACTGATTGAATTTCCAGAAGGCACAGAGGATTTATCACTAATCCAAACATCTTCCAACCTCTGGAAAAATAATCCAGATGAACAATGTGCAGTGGCAGAGGCTATCCCTGGGCCATCCTCTGCTCCTGCACACACTGTTCTGACAGGGAAAGTGCCACGGAGGCGACCACCTCTATCCCAACCTGACCTAAGTGAGCGCTTATTAGAAATGTTAAAAAACATGACAGAAAAGGTGGATGCATTTTTATGTCCCGATACAATCCTGGCACTCAGTTTTGTCCCACTAATTAAAAAGGTCCCCCCAGAGCGTTACTTTGAAATGCGAAAGACTATAGAACAAGTGCTGCACTCCTTCTCCCAGCCACAGGAGGAAGCTGCATTTAAATTACCAAATGTGCCCCAACCAAGACCTCCCCTTAACTACCCAAGATACACACACTACCCTGAGCAGCAACACCATCCTTACCCCTATAATCCACCATCCTATCCCTCAAGTTATGAAACGCCAATCTCCAGATATGAAGTGCCACACAGTAACTTTCCCTATCCCTTCCCATCCCCAATTCCTTCAATCAGGCCCCCCCCCACAAAATCAGGGTATGTATGTGCCAAGTCAACATGGGGAGGCTAGGCCTGCTCCCCACGCTGTCAGTGATGACCCAGCTTCCGCAACTCAATACTCCTATGAGGCCCCTTTCCAAAAAACATATCAGAATCTGTGATGAGGTCTGTTCAAGGTTAAGGACCAAGATGACACATTTTTGGAAAAATAGATGGAAGAGGCCTACTTGACAGCCAAGTTTATTCTTGTACATTTTTCAGAGTTAATTTATGTTTAATACACGAGTCAATTTTATATTTTTATATGAGTTTGGGATACGTGAATAAATACTTATTCCACCAATTTTTGTTGCGTCATATATTTGAAAATACACAGGTTTGAATAGTTATAAAGACATTCGATTACATGGTCAATAAATCACATGACAAAGGACATCAGTGATGAAACTTACCTTAATGTGATCAGTAATCTTTCAGCAGGCTGGATACTTGATCTGACGCTCCAAGCGAGGGGAGATTAATCCAAGCAATTCGTCAAAACTAAGTAAAATAATATTAAATTAATACATACATGTCTGAAAAACATTTGGGCCTACTGTCTAAAAAATAGTAAGGTAGGTGGTTAAGGACATTATTTCTGGGAAGAAGGCATGAGTCCTTCGTTCTAATATAATTATGGTTAAATAAGTGGCCTACAACAAAAAAAAACCTTTGCAGATGGGTCCTCATTTCAACAGAGATTAAGCCACTGGCCTTTGAATTTAACAATAACAATTGTCTGATCCAAAACTGCACAACAAAGCAGCGTGGGAACACCACCACCCACAAAGCACCTTTGGGGACAACTTGGGGACAAGGTGTTTGGGGGGTAAAAAAAAATCACACTACACATGTTAAGGGCATATGACCTGGTTTGCTCCAGGAGGGGGGTGCTAGCTGACGCTCTTTTTGTGCCCTTTTAGGCTGCATGCTCAAATAATGTTCAGTTTGTATTTTGTGTGTGGGGGGGGGGGGGCAACGCTTAGTTCCAATAATATAAGAATGACATAATCACACATAGGTTAGACTTGATGGACTTGTGTTTTTAAAAATATAAAACATACTATAGATCAATGGCTACAAATAAAAGTATGGTTTGGCAGAAAAATGACTCACCTACTTATTGACATGCGTGTGAAATTGAAAAATGTATCTTCATGCACACGGAGGTCTCCATACAAGATCATGAACTGGCCTCTCTCCTCACGATTTGCAATGATGGGATGAACCCAGTATCTTCTTCTTCTTCTCCTCCTCCTTCTCCTATTCTCTTCTTCAAGCAAGATTGCTGCTGTTGCAGCAACAACTGTTGGCATTATCATAGGCAGAGCAGCACACATTTTGCAAAGAAAGACAAAACACACACTACAGACTCCTGGACAACCAGGAAATGTACACAAAAATCTAACTTTTTATTAGCAGCCTCACAAAAACATAACAAGTGATTGGCTAGCTCCAAATTCGCAGCTCTAGACACTTCAGGGGTTACTAATGAATTCGCAGCTGATTCGCACCTAAAACGCCAACAAACCGCTGAACAACTGACTATTTTGTGCGCAGTTAAACCGGAGATTCAATTCGCAACGCACTGGTTTGAACCCGGGCTAAAGGACTGTTTAACTACAATGGTCAGTAGTAGGGTGACATTAGGGAAATTACTCTTGGTGGTGGTAAAATAATACTTGCAACTTCAGATATTGTCTAATGGCTATTGCTTGCCTATGTGTGAAATTAAACATTTGTAGTAAAATATGCCTGACAAACACAGTGGTGACAGGTGAATGTATTTTCAAAAGAAACCTGTCATAGGGAAATTTTGTAGGCTGCTATTGCTGATCTCTTTCTGAAAATGCCTGGTGACCCTTCTTGTCCCCCTAACTTCAACATTTGTAACGTCTTGTAAGTTGCTCACTCACACTTTAAACTGACTTTGCTTCATTCTTGTTCTGAACCATCCATGCTCAAGTATTAATTCCAGACACAACCAACATTTTTAAAAGACAGACTAAGTATACATTAGCTTAACCCTGAAAGTAAAAATAACATAACATTAAATTGTAGCTTACCCTCATCGTCTCTAGTAAGTGTTTTTTTTTATGCTGCAGGATTATTTTTTCTTTTACACTGCGTGTTCATGCCTTCCTGAGAACTTCCCCCAACTGGGTTGAGAAGACCTACTAACTTGCCACCCTAGGACATGTCCCAGAGCAGTACATGCTGTTGGCAATGAGACCAAACTCTTCAAGGCCCCAGCCTGAGGAAAGCCTACAGAGCAACCGACAACATCATTGTTCTTAGATATGTACCCAAGGTACTGCTGTTGTCACGTACCTTGTGGCTGAGCCTGACGTGCAGAGGGAGGCCTCTTGTACAGCCCCAGCTCGTAGACCAATGATTTTGCGACAGTGGTCACGAAAGCACGGTGAGGTACAGGTGCCTGTGTGGTCTTTCCGCTGAATGAAGAGATGCATGTCAGGTTCGTCACCAGAGCTGGACGGTAGGCTGGAACTGGAGACAGCGGACCCCTGGTTGGTGGGCAGCGAACAGCAGAGAGCAGCGGCTGGTAACAGGCACTGGCAGGACTGGTGGGCAACTGGATGCGAGGTCAGACAAGCCAGGTTGGTAAAAAATGGTCACATGCAGGCACAGACGGCAGGCAAGGAATCATCAGGGTACAGGCAACACAGGATCAGGCAGGTAATCAGAAGGCAGAGCAAAGTCCAGAACAAGCCGAGGTCAAGCTAGGTAGCGATCAAGCAAAGTCATGTGCAAGCCGGGTAAAACACAGGAATAAACAGGATCAGATACAGAAGCACGGGTACAGCTGCAGATTAGACAGCAAAGGACTAGTGCAGCTACTGCACTTATATAGGCCACTTGGCTCCAATATGCATGTGCGCATCTGCGCACTTCTGCACATGCCTATTCACAACTGGATGGGTACCAGCAAGCCTGAGCCTAGGAGCCACTGCAGTATCGTGGCCAGCATGCTCCTGACAGCTGTAGATGCACACACCGCAAGCTAATCCAGAAATTCCCAGTGAAAAGCATGGCCCTGGGAGTAAGCCAAATGTAAGGTTTTTTAAAAGGATTTTGAAAAAATGGAGATCCCTCGGTCATTATTATGCTATTTTTTGTTACATTTTCAAAATGTGGGTTTAATGTAGTTCTGCTTTAGTGTAAACCTGTACAGAGATAAACATACTGTTCATAGCTTTTTGAAAATTATAGTTACCTGGTCTCACTGTAAAAACCATGCAGCAATTGAGGAAAAAATGAAACCATTTTACCTAATGCCCCCTAATACTTATCCAGTATTGAAACCATTGGACCATCATAGCAAACTAGTGTTTTTTTGAAGGTCATCAGCAATGGTATCATACCGTGTTTCTCTGAAAATAAGACCTACTGTTATTTTCCAGGAGGTCTGCAAAATAAGCCCTACTTTAACATGTTTGTGTTTCTGTAATATAATTGTGCCAAATACCTTCGGTACATCACTGCTCGGCGCTCAGCTGACCTCCTGCTGCTCTCTTCCTCTTCTCCCAGCTGTCAGTGGGGGATCTCGCTCCCCCCCGTAGTGCTCGCAGCCGGAAAGAGAGCTCCGGCGGGTCACATAAGCACCAGGCAGTGCTATAATGCAGTGGTCGTCAACCCTGTCCTCAGGGCCCACTACAGGCCAGGTTTTATGTATTACCTTTGAGAGATGCAGACTAGAATACTGCAATCACTGAGCAGCAAATTATCTCACCTGTGATGTATTTCAGTTATCTTGCAAACCTGGCCTGTTAGTGGGCCCTGAGGACAGGGTTGATGACCACTGCTATAATGAAGGTATTTGGCACAATTATATAACAGAAACACACACACATTGTAAATTATTTAATACTGTAATAGAGTGTATTTTAGGAATTTACAAGCATTTTAACTCGATTCACACCGGGGATTCCTGACAGGCAGAGAGGGAGAGGGGAAGAGAAGACAGCATATTACATGGTAAGACCTACCCTGAAAATAAACCCTACTGTGTCTTTTGTTACCAAAATGAATATAATACCCAGGCTTATTTTCAGGGAAACACGGTAGATGTCTCTGGACAGATTCTTTTACATGTCTTCCAGGTGGACTTTACCATCTACGAATGGTTACACAGCTCAGGCCACAAATGGACACACACCTTAAATACTTCAAATGACAGGTTTGAGGCACGCTAGTATTGTTTTTATGGTTGCTGACTTTCTGAACTGTTTCTACATCAACCTGCATTTCTGCTATGCAAGTATTTTCTTAGTTTAACACCTTTCCACCATGTAAGTAGATACAGAGAGGAGAAATTACCTTGGCGTATGTAAAATCAGCCACCACCCTCATACTCAACCAGTGGCAGTTGTGTGGTAAAACCAGACAGCTGGTGATGAAGGCCTTGTGCAGAGGCAGCTAACACTACAGTCTTTCATGTAACAGCTGCTAGTTGCAGTTGGCTTCAGACATAAGAGAATGTGAATAAACAGTGCTACTACATGAGAGGGACACAAACTGAAGGATAAAGAAAATACTGGTTTGTCCAAAAGATTCTCAAGGTATACTGTGGCTAAAAATGCTGGGGCCCATACATTTGTGGCAAAGCATTGCTCTATATGTGGTGCATTATTATTAATTGTATATGTCATTGTACAGTAGAGCTCAATGTACCGTAAGATGCATATACCATGAATTGTGTTAAAAAAGGTTATGCACATTTTTTGTTAACACGCATGCGTTACCGCAACTCAACAGAACGCTTAACTGTAAATAACACCCAGAAATGGAAAATAGTGAAAATTCAAGGGCCAATTATTTTTTTCTACAGCATTATTGCAAAACATTTGGCCCTACTTAGAGGAATGACACTGATGCAGCGTATTGTCCAGCATTTAGTTATTTGCAGAAACTATTAATATTGTGAAGAGCACCTGTCCAAAAAATGCACACGTTTATTCCCATACACAGAACTCTGTCAATTAATTCTCTTTGCTGTGCCATGTGTTATGGAGATAGATCAATGAATGGCGCCTGTCTGATGAGCGGCGTCTGCCTGATACTGTTCATCAACTGGTGCAAATAAGCTCTTAGAAGAATGGAAGTAGCAATTTAAGTAGTGAGCCAATCAACATACAGTATTTGTAAATTTTATACACAGCCATGGTATGATAGTAACCATTTATAGTAAAAGCTTCACTTTGCCACTGTATGCCTTCCAAAAGGCAGGCTTTAGTGAACTTAGAACAAATACAGTATGTTTATTTTATAGATAGGGCAATATCTTCTTAACGCTGTGGAAAAATCTTGTAAAATAATTACAGTCATCCGAAATGTAGCTTGAAGCTTGTGGGTCGGATGCAAAAGTTGCCCTGGGACCCCACCTACTACCACCTGGTGCTTCAACACTGGTAGAGCTTGAGAGGTCACAGGGGTTGCAATAGCAACCCCGCCTGTACTCCAGGGGGCCCTTGTGGTCTCCGTGTCACATTAGGTTTTACTGGGCAGAGTGGAGCAGTGAAGGATGAATAGACAGTGTAGTGGTGTGAGCGTGAATAGCAAATGATGCTGGGGAGGGGAGGTTTCATAGAGTGGATACGACGGAACAGTCAGAGAGAAGCACCTGTCAAATGGTGGAAATGAATGGATATGATGTTGCAGAATTTGGGTGAGGCAAAGGGATGGTAAGGGAAAGGAGCATGGGGGAGAGATATCACAGAGTGGGTGCTCTGGGTACCTAAGAAGTGGTTTGGGAGAGGAGCAGAGAGGTATTGCAGAGAAGGGAGAAGAGCAGGAAAACAGCATACCTGTCAGATAACTAAGAACAAGCAAGAAGGCGATGGGGAGCGCTTTCAGTACTGTAGGAGATCTAACCCTGCCCCCCACATCTGTCCATTAAAGGTGTCCACTCAGGCTCGTGTAGCACCCCCTTAGGTAGGTTCTAAAGATAGAGCATAGTTTTGGGTTTCTCTGAATATCAGGGAGACTGTTGCGTAAATGTAGATGTTCTCTGCCTATCAGGGAGCAGCGATCCATTGATAGGGTCTGCTCATGATGTCTGCCTGTCTCACACTGGTCCAATAGGACGAGGCATATTGGACAGTGGAAGAAAACCTGCCAAATGGGAGCATAGGCGTAGTTACAGCCCTGGCCATTGGCAGAAGCAGGTGCCTCAGGGCATGCTGGGTGACTGTATATATGCCTAGGGCACATGTGCTTGGGGTCTTTGGCTGGAGAGCGCTGTCCCAGATGCTGTACAGGCTGCCATGCGGCCTCAGGTAGTCAGGTGATGCGCCTAGAAGGATCTGTCTTGGTTACAGTGAGTACAGACCTGCGTCTAGGGGCCTGTTCTGTGAGGGCCATCCCTTCAGGCTAGTGAAGTCAGTGGAACGGGTTTCAGCTAAAGAGGATACTAGTGAGTGCCCTGAAGAAAAGTGTGCATTGAGTCTGCTACTCGAGCAAGCAAAGGACTTATCTTCCCACACTGCTATAGTGTGGTCCAGCAGTGCATCTGCTTTTCGGATTGATTTAACCACTTATGGACCACCGCGAGATCACTTTTTATCGATGGCTGAGTGAGGGGAAGATGGCCCCCACCCGGCTCCATACCTTTGCAGGACGGAAGCGACGTCAAAACGTCACTTCTGCCCATAGCTCTTAAAGGGACATTTTTAAAAAAAATTACATTTATTTTCTTTATATATTGCATTTTCTGTGGTCTTTTTGACCCCAGATCTCATATTTAAGAGGCCTTGTCATGCTTTTTTTCTATTACAATGGATGTTTACATTCCTTGTAATTTAAATAAAAGTGACACAATTATTTATTTATTTTTTAAAGTGTAAAAAATAAATAAGAAAAAAAATGTTCATGCTCCCCATCCCACTGAGGTCTCGTTCAGAAGCAAACGCACACGTGAGTAGCACCCGCATATAAAAACGGTGTTCAAACCACATAAGGTATCACCGCGATTGTTAGAGCGAGAGCAATAATTCTAGTCTTAGACCTCCTTTGTAACTCAAAACATGCAACCTGTAGAATTTTTTTAAACGTCACCTATGGAGATTTTTAGGGATAAGTTTGTCGCTATTCCACGAGCGGGCGCAATTTTGAAGCGTGACATGTTGGGTATAAATTTACTCGGCAGAACATCATCTTTCACAATATAAAAAAATTGGGCTAACTTGACAGTTGTCTTATTTTTTTATTCAAAAAAGTGTATTTTTCCCCCAAAAAAGTGCGCTTGTAGCAGTGTTGCGCAAATATGGTCTGACAGAAAGTATTGCAATGACCACAATTTTATTCTATAGGGTGTTAGAAAAAAAAATATATAATGTTTGGGGGTTCTATGGAATTTTCTAGCAAAAAACAGATTTCAAATTGTAAACTACACGTTTGAAAAACAGGCCTGGGTGGTTAAGGGGTGAAGTGAGAGCCGTCATTATCTGTGCATAGTTCAAGTTGGAGTATCCCACTAATCCCTTCTCCTATCCAAGGTCTACCAATAAAATACAAAAAAGAACTAGACTGATCATTGGATAACGAGAGGAAGAGTGTGCAGGTGATAGTGTGTGGCTGCAGGAAAATCAGAGGGAGGCCCAGGGAAGACTATACTCAGCAACCCCTATGGGGGCAGTGCTAAATTTGGGGGCTCATCCGGGATCATCACCTGATTTATCGCAATGGTTTCTATGGGCGCCGGCTGAATAAAATACCAGGAAACCCCATGTCTTGCAGTGCAGATGGCAGGAGTGTGGTTGAAGAGAGGCTGTGCTATACTACGGAGCAAAATGTCTGCTTTACAGTCACCAGTACAAGCAAACTTTCAAGTTATGGTCAAGGAAGAGTTAACTCGGGATGCAGGAATCGGTGCATCAGGGGTTGTGACATTATACTTGCTATAGAACGAAATGTCTGCTTTACACACAGCAGTGAAGGAGTTTGGTTACCACATGGGCAAAGGAATGTGTCTGAGACTCAAGTGGAGACAGCTAAAGCTGATATTTGTGTATCTGTGGCACAGGACACCGCCTGTTTTACAGTGCAGTTCGTGTATGCTGAGCAGTAACGAAGGAGTCACTGTACCATGCAGGAAAGAGCACGCCAAAAAGATCTGCCCAGCAGGAGGAGCCAACACCAGAGAGTCAGCTAGTGTGTGGGTGCGAGAATCGCTGCTTCAGGCCGCCAATCCGATGAGTGAGAGGGAGCTGTGATCTTACATCCACCGCTGGGTGCAGCTGAGAAAAAGACACGTGAGAGGAGCGGCAAGAAGCAGCACCAAAAGTGACGGTTCTTGTGCACAATTCATGTACCTGTCAGAGACAGATGCATTAATCTGTCCTTGTCTGCACTGAAGAAAGAGTGCCCACACTAGACATTCTTTCCTCAGTGCACTCAGTCCCACCCTCCCTCCTTGCCATTGTGCCCGACCCATTGAACTAGACTTGGCCACTTTACTTTTGATTGACAATGCACTGCAGTGGGCAGATCTATAGCTGCTATTCAGTCCAATAGTGGCTTTGGAATCTGCCCACTGCTCTGCGCTGTCAATCACTGGCAAAGCAGACTTGATGGGGGACAAGTTATAGGCTTGTTTCACACGAGCTTTTATGAGAGAAATGTAAACAGCAAGCTTTTACAAAGCATTTGCAGAGCTTTCAGTAAGCTTTGTTGAAGCTTTTAAAGCACCATTAAGCTCCAGTTGGTAAATGTGGAACACAGATCCTAATGGGAGTGCTAATTGCCAATTTAAACAAGCTGCTAGCAGGCATCAGTACTATTTGAAGCTTGTTGAAAGCATGATGAAACCCTCTAGTAGCTTGCTTTAAGCGGTAGTAAATCGCAGGTGGTTAAAAAATAAATAAAACACCCTGCAAGGCATTGTGAGAAACTTACCTTAGAACAAAGTGCTCCAGCGCTGCAATTTCCCCGCTGAGGGGGCTGACATCTTCCCTCGGTCTTCCTTCTAGGTTTGCAGCCTCCGGCTACATGAGTGTTTACGGCACAGGCTCTGAAGGTCCGGCACAGTAAGCTGGACCTGCAGATGTCATCGGCTGCATTCACTCTGAAAATCTCCTAAACTGTGCAAGTTTAGGAGATATTCACAGTACCTACAGGTAAGACTTATTATATGGCTGCAATCGACAGGAGCAGGAGAATTTATTTTGGGTTGTTGTTCGGTGGAAAATTATGGTAGTAGCAAGAAATGTACAGATACATTTAAAAAAAATATTATTTTTTACTATTTCAGGCCTGTTATCCTTTGATAATAACAAAAAAAAAAACAGGAAATAATCATTACCATTTACCACCAAATGAAATACCAATTTGTCCTGAAAAAAAAACATGGTATAATCCACCTGGATGCACGAAGTAGTTGTGATATGTACAGTTTTTCTAACACATGTCAAAGTTGCAAAACTGTGCTTAGGCATTACGATTTCTTTTAGCCTTCGGCGTGAAGGGGTTAAAACATATTAATAATTAAGAAAAAAAAGTGTTTTACCACACAACGCACCTCTTGTATGCCAACATTGAGCTGGTCTCAATTACCTGAATCTGGCGCAAAGCTTCCATTAATTAGGCGCAGGACACACCACCAGAAAAGTGACGTTACTGCTTTATTGAATTCCCTTGATTGTGTCTTCATGTTCTCCATATATAAACCATTTTCTAAACATTGTTTCTGTGAGAGACACGTTCATGGAAACATTTCTGGAGATTATGAGAATATATTTTCATTGAATTAAAAGATATTTTGAGCACACCACTGATTTATCCTCCAGTAATAGCAAGCAGGCAGTTACTAAAGGTCATGCTTAAGAATGGCGGCTAGTATAGAACAATAGACTACACAGCACAGTGACTAATGCATCTAAGTTCATGCAGAAGTGTGGCCATACTGTACACACTCTGGATGTTTTTATATAATGTAATTCACATAATGCATACAGTATCATAGAAAAAGTTGTAGATTGCCATTTTCATGTACTAGATGTCGGGAACATTGATCTGTCGTCTTGTGAAAAAGTGAGTACTCCCCATGGAAATTGACTTTTTCAAAAAACACTAGATTACCAAAAGTATATGGACTTTAATGGCATCCCAGTCTTATGCCGCGTACACACGGTCGGAATTCTCGTCGGAAAAAGCTCCGATGGTTTTCCCGTCGGAATTACGATGGAATTTCGCTCAAACTGTCTTGCCTACACACGGTCACACCAAATTCCGACGGTCAATAACACCACGCCTTAAAAAAACTTTTGACTGCACTATAAAAGGGAAGTTTAATGCTTCTGAGTATGCGTCGAATTGTTTCTGAGCATGCGTAGGAATTTTGCGTGTCGGAATTGCATACACACGATCGGAAAAATTAAGAACAGGTTCTCAATCCAAAGTCCGTCTGAAATTCCGACAGAAAAAGACTGATGGGCATACACACGGTCGGAAAATCCGATGAAAAGCTCCCATCGGACTGTTTCCATTGGAAATTCCGACCATGTGTACGCGGCATTAGTCTGTAGGGTTCAATAATATTGAGTTGGCCCACCCTTTGCAGCTATAACAGCTTCAACTCTTCTGGGAAGGCTGTCCACAAGGTTTAGGAGTGCGTCTATGGGAATGTTTGACCATTCTTCCAGAAGAGCATTTGCGAGATCAGGCACTGATGTTAAACGAGAAGGCCTGGCTCGCAGTCTCCACTCTAATTCATCCCAAAAGTGTTCTATCGGGCTGAGGTCAGGACTCTGTGTAGGCCAGTCAAGTTCCTCCACCCCAAACTCATTCATCCATGTCTTTATGGACCTTGTTTGTGCACTGGTCATTTTGTGTTTTTGGGATTAATGTTGCTAGGGGGAGGAGTCTGTTGTCATATAGTAAACGTACCAAAAATGCATGTACAGAAAAATGGGAAGGTCGGAAAATATGTTCACATAGATATAATGCCACATCAAGAAATTGTAGACTAAAAGTCTGTACATGCGTTTTTGAGGCACTTCTATTGAAGTCTATGGAACCAAAAACACAAACTGCTGTGGGCAAAAAAAGTCCCTTACCCTTTCCAAAAAATGCACCGGTTGAAAATGTACAGATGTGTTTTGCGACCCCTAAGAAATCTTGTTATATGCACTGTAGTGCATTTCTGCAAACCTGAAAACGCACTGCAAAATGCATAGGTGTAAACCTAGCCTTATGCTGCGTACACACGGTCGGAATTTCCGATGGAAACAGTCCGATGGGAGCCTTTCATCGGATTTTCCGACCGTGTGTATGGTCAACGGTCCTTTTCTGTCGGAATTTCCGACGGACTTTGAATTGAGAACCTGTTCTCAATTTTTCCGACGGAAAACCTTTCTATCGGATTTTCCGATCATGTGTATGCAATTCCGACACGCAAAATTCTGACGCATGCTCGGAAACCATTCGACGCATGCTCGGAAGCATTAAACTTCCCTTTTATAGTGCTGTCGAACGTGTTTTATGCCGCTGTGTTGTTGACCGTCGGAATTTGGTGTGATCGTGTGTAGGCAACACAGCTTGAGCGGAATTCCGTCGGAAAAACCGACACAGTTTTTTTCCGACGAGAATTCCGATCGTGTGTACGAGGCATTAGAGTGGGACTAAAGGCATTATACTTATCCACTCTTTAACGGTCTGAGTCCCTCGCAGGCATTATTTCCCCAGGTGCCAGTCTTCCGGCAACTCCATTGGCCGATGCAGGATGTGTAAGTCCTGTGCATGCAAGAGTCAGTGATCTCGGCACACATGCCTTAGAACAGTGTGTTTCTCAACTCCATTCCTCAAGGCGCCCCAGCAGGTCATCTTTTCAGGATTTCCCTCAGATGAAACAGCTGTGGTAATTACTAAGGCTGCTTTCACACTGGGGCGGGCGTTGGCGGTAAAATGCTGCTAGATTTAGCGGCGCTATTCAGCTGCTAGCGGGGCACTTTTAACTCCCGCTAGCGGCCGAATAAAGGGTTAAATGTGCCGGTGTAATGCCGCTGCCGAAACGCTTTGCATGCGCTTCGGCAGCCGTGCCCATTCAGTTCAATGGGTAGGAGCGGTGTCCTTCACTGCCCCAAAGATGCTGCTTGCAGGACTTTTTTTTTTTAACATCCTGCCAGCGCAGCGCCCAAGTGTGAAAGCACTCTGACTTTCACACTGGGACTGCAGGGGAGGCGTTTTTTCAGGCGCTATTTTGAGCCCAAAATCGCCTGAAAAACGCCTCAGTGTGAAAGGGGTCTAAGGCTGGATTCACACCTATGCATTTTTTGTGCTTTTTGTATTTTGCAGATTTGCTCTACAGAACGTGTTCCATAGGAAACCATTTTAAATGGACTGCAGTGCAAATCTGCAAAATGCAAAAAGCACTAAAACTGCATAGGTGTGAATCCAGCATAAGGTAGAGAAACTAATCAAATTACCTGTGCAAAATAATGGAAAGCCGGAAAACATGACCTGTTGGGGTGCCTAGAGGACTGGAGTTGAAAAACTCTGCCTTAGAAGACTGAGCAGACAGGCAGGTACATCTATTATATTGTAGAAAAGACATTGCTTGTCTCTGTGATAATTGCTTACCCAGTCGCAGTCTGTTGTAAAATGCCTTAAGTTCCACTTTAAAGGTTAAAGCGGGACTGTACTGAAAAAAATTTTTTTAAAAGCCAGCAGCTACAAATACTGCAGCTGCTGACTTTTAAAAAATGTACACTTACCTGTTCCAGGGTCCAGCGGTGTCGGCAGCAGAGGCCGATCGATCGCTCGGCTCTCTGCTGTAGCCGGCGCCATTCTCGGTGAGGGAATCAGGAAGTGGCTTCACTTCCCGATTCCCTACTGCGCATGCGCGAGTCGCGCGGCGCAATGAGAATGTTCAGCGCTGTCTGTCGGGAAACGTGTGTGTCCCGGCAGACAGCGCGCCGGGACAGGAAATGACGTAAACTCCCGTGGGAGTTTATGCCCGGAAGTGGGTGCAGATACCTGTCTTAGACAGGTATCTCCACCCCCCTCCTAGCTGAAAGGTGCCAAATGTGACTCCGGAGGGGGGGAGGGTTCCGAAAAGCGGGAGTTCCACTTTAGGGTGGAATCCCCCTTTAAGTTCTCCTTTTGGGGAAAAATATAAATACACATATTTCTGCAGAAACAAAATATGCTTTTATTATGCCAGGCTTCAGCAGACTCTCAATATAGAAGTCTGCCTAACCTCCCATATGGATAGTTAGTGAAGAGCAGGAAGATCAATGGACTATGAGAGCGCTCACCAGTGCCCTCGCAGTTCATTGAGAGCCACAAGCCACCGGCCGCAGTGGCACTTGTAGTCCATTCGTTCACAGATCACTGTGAATGAAGGCTGCGACTGTGACAGTAGGTGCAAGGAAAAGAACCCCTGCCTGCTGTCACAGGGGAAGGATGGAAAGGGGGGGGGGGCAGTTCTGTTGGCGCATGTTACAGCTTACACCCAGCGAAGTGGTAAAACCCAAGGGTTGAAGCCGGTCTCGGATTGCTCTTCAGAGACCAAAGCTAGTGTGAACGAACCTCAAGGCCCTCAGAAAGAAGGTTGTGGATGCCTATAAATCTGGCAAGGAATTTATGAAGATCAAATTATTTTAACCACTTGACCACTGGGCAGTTAAACCCCCTTCTTAACCAGACCAATTTTCAGCTTTCGGTGCTCTCACATTTTGAATGACAATTACTCCGTCATGCAACACTGTACCCAAATTAATTTTGTGTCCTTTTTTCACACAGAGCTTTCTTTTGGTGGTATTTAATCACCGCTGGGTTTTTTATTTTTTGCGCTATAAATCCAAAAATACTGAAAATTCGGTAAAAAAAAAAAAAAAAAAAATTCTTTGTTTCTATTAAAAATTATTGGCGAGTATTGGAAGAGTATTGGCGAGTATTGGCAGAGTATTGGCGAGTATTGGCGAGTATTGGCAGAGTATTACAGTGTTGCACAGTATTGGTAGAGTATTGCACAGTGGTGGCAGAGCATTGCACAGTGGTTGCAGAGCATTGCAGTGGTTGCAGAGCATTGCACAGTGTTTGGTTGCAGAGCATTGCACAGTGGTTGGTTGCAGAGCATTGCACAGTGGTTGGTTGCAGAGCATTGCACAGTGGTTGGTTGCAGAGCATTGCACAGTGGTTGGTGGCAGAGCATTGCACGGTTGGTGGCAGAGCATTGCACAGCGGTGGCAGAGTATTGCACAGTGGTGGCAGAGCATTGCACATTGGTTGGTTGCAGAGCATTGCACAGTGGTTGGTTGCAGAGCATTGCACAGCGGTGGCAGAGCATTGACCAGCGCTGTGGGCACTACACATCCAGCCCACAGCGCTGGTCCCGTCTCTCCCCCTCTCCGCGTCTCTCCTCTCTGTACCGATCGGTACAGAGAGGAGAGGGAGGAACCGGCATCATGATGTGACGCCGGTTTGTGTACATGTGATCACTCCGTCATTTGACGGAGCGATCACGTGGTAAACGGCCGCTATCAGCGGCTGTTTACCATGATCCGCGATGCGCCGGGTCCTCGGGACCCGGCGGTCACGGATGTTCCCGAGTGCGCGCCCCAGGGGGCGCGCGGGAGCAAGTTTCTGGGAGGACGTCCATAGGACGTCCACTCAGGGAAACCCGACCGCGCTGTAGACATCTTTCGACTATAGCGCGGTCGGCATGTGGTTAAATCAATCATTCCAATGTAAAAATAATCTATAAACTGGTAGTTTGTACAGGCCTGGCCACCCAAGCACATTCAGTACAAGAGATAATGGGGGAGATTTACTAAAACTGGAGTGTGTAAAATCTCGTGCAGCTCTGCAGAGAAACCAATCAGCTTCCATTTTTTTTTTTTTTTGTCAAAGTTTAATTGAACAAGCTGAAGTTAGAAGCTGATTGGCTACCATGCACTGCTGCACCAGATTTTGCACTCTACAATTTTAGTAAATTCCCCGAATGGTTTGCTAAATAAAAGTCTTTAGGAAATCTAGAACCTGATTGTAGAATCTGCAGGTAATTCCTGCAAGAGTTGATGACAAAGTCCTCCCTCTACAATCAGAAAGATATTGCACCACTCTAACCTGCAAGGGTTGTATGTGGGGGAAAAAGCCCTTTCTGTCAAAATTCCAGTCCGGCCCAATGTTCAGCTTTTAGTGCTGTTACACTTTGAGTGACAATTACTCAGGTGTGCAACACTGTACCCAAATACAATTTTTATCATTTTTTGGAGACAAATAGAATTTTATTTTGGTGGTACTTAATCACCACTGAGTTTTTTTTTTTTTTATTTTTTTGATATATAAACGAACAAAAAAAAAAATTTGACAAAAAAAAACACAGTTCTCTTAGTTTTTGTTATAACATTTTGCTTCAATCTTTCTTCATAAAATTAGGCCAAAAAGTATTCTGCTACTTTTTTTTTTAGTAAAAAATAACCCAAAACAGTGTCTATTATTAAATCTGTGTGAAAGTTATAGAGTCTACAAACGATGGTATGGTGTATGGAGCTGATTAGAACGCTAGTACAGGGTATGGCGGTGATCAGGACACTGGTACTTTAGATATCAGTGATCAGGACGCTAGTACAGGGTATGGCGGTGATCAGGACACTAGTACTGCAGATATCAGTGATCAGGATGCTAGTACAGGGTATTGCGGTGATCAGGACGCTGGTACTGCAGATATCAATGATAAGGACGCTGGTACAGGGAATGGCGGTGATCAGGAAGCTGGTATGGGGTATAGAACTGTTCAGGATGATGGTATGATATATGGCGGTGATCAGGGCACTGATATGGTGTATGGCAATGTTACTATGAGCACTGGTGACAGGTGACAGGGGCTGGCTGTACTCTTTATTTGTATTATGCTGGGGGCAGTAATCGGGGCTCCAGCTCCTTATACTAGGCCCGTAGAAGGAGCTGGAGCTCCGAGCGCATAGCCTATGATCTCCACACAGCCTTTCCCATTCAGCCTGGTCCTCTCTTGTTCCAGTAACATCATTTCCGGCTGCTCAGGCTGTGCTCCAAGCTGTCTGTTGGTTCCTGTTGGCCACAGGACACTTAATACCTCTAATGCCGCGTACACACGAGCGGAATTTCCGTCGGAAAAAAAAACAGGACGGAATTCCGCTGAAGCATGGCTTGCATATACACGGTCACACAAAAGTCATCTGAACTTTCGACCGTCAAGAAGGCGGTGACTTATAACACTACGACGAGCCGAGAAAATGAAGTTCAATGCTTCCGAGCATGCGTCAAATTGTTTCCGAGCATGGGTAGGAATTTTGCGCGTCGGAATTGCTACAGGCGATTTGAGAAAGTTGAGATCGGAACTTTTTCCGACCGAAAGATAGAGAACCTGCTCTCAATCTTTTGCTGGCAGGAATTCCGCCAGCAAAAGTCCGATGCAGCATACACATAATTTCCAACCAAAAGCTCACATCGGACTTTTGCTGGGGGAAGTTCCGATCGTGTCTACGGGGCATAACACCCATCCACCTGCACAGCCTGGAGCGTGACATCTACACCCCCATGGACGCAGAAGGCCTATATCTTTCATACCCTTGGAATTATGAGCCTGCAATCACTTCCATCCTGTAAGTGTAATTTACCTTATTAAAAGCTTTTTAATCTCTGCACCCAGGTGGTGCTTCACCCTTTCTTGTACAGAGCTGGCTATTCATCTGAGGACAGCTGCCGCCTACCCCTGGTAATACACACATCCACATGTGCATTCACTCATCCTATAACCATGGCTGTACAATGGACCAATTCATTTTTTGGACTCTTATGTGTGTTTAATACTTTAATCATTACTACTATTTTAGACCCAGCTGTTTTTTTGCGGCAGATACAATTGTATATTTTACAGGTACATTAACCTATATCAGTGCTGCTTCCTGTCCACAGTTTATAGAATGTGGGCAGACGGGAAGCAGTTAAACATGGAACAATGTTTTGTGGACTGATAAATCAAAGATTTAAAGAGTTGTTTGGCCACTGTAAAATAAACAGACTCAAGACAGCATTTTAGGAGAAGAACCTCATAACATATGTGAAGCATGGTGGTGGAAAGGGTATGGTTTAGGGTCTGGACAGCTAGCAGTCATGGAGTCAAATATTAGTTCTGCATCCTATCCAAGTGTGCTTCATGAGAATGTGTGGGCATCTGTTTTAATGGTGAAGATTAATTTGAAATAAATCTTTATATTAATGATCCAAGGCGTACTAGCAAATCCATCAATGGGTGGCCCAAAAAAGAAACAGAGGGTTATAGAATGGTCAAGTCAAAGTCTTGATTTGAGTCCTATGTTATTGGGGGATTTGAAACAGGAAATGTATGCAAAGAATCTTACAACTAAAGGAATTTTGCACATGGAGGAGTGGTCACAAATTTCACCAAAGCCTATGTCAGAAACTTCAAAACACCTAAAGAAAGTAGTTTCTACTACCAACTTCTAAGACCAAGGGTGTTCAAAGATGTTCTACCTACCTGTTGATCACTGGTGCAATGCTTTAGTTTAGAGGCTCCAAAAAAAAAAAAAAAAAAAAAAGAAAGCACATTTATTTTTACCTGTAAAAAAAAAAAAAAAAGTCAAAAAAAAAAAAAGAAAAAATAGATGATAAAAACTTCATTTGACAGTTACAGTGGTGAAAATAATTATTTGATCCCCTGCAGATTTTTAAGTTTTCCCACTTACAAAGAAATGAAGGCTCTATAATTTTTATCATACATGTATTTTAAATGATAAAGACAAAATATCAACCAAAAATCCAGACAAAAACATGATACGAATGTTAAAAAGTGAGTGGCAGTTCAGTGAGTAAAATAAGTATTTGATCCCCTACCAACCAACAATAATTCTGGCTCCCAGACTGGCTACAGTATGTGTTCATGCGGTACACAGATTAGTCCTGTCATTTTAAGAAGGTGCCCCCAACGACAACTCATTATGTGTATAAGGTCCCTTTCACATGTGTGGACTGTTCAGATCCGCCTGTCAATTTTTTCAGGCGGATCTGAACAGTCGCTCCATACAGCTCTATAGAGCGTCGGATGTCAGCGGTGACATGTCCGATCGCAAAATCCAGATGGATGGATGTTCTAATTTCTATCCGTCTGGCGGATCGGATGAAAACGGACAGGCGGCCCGTAGTCATCCTTCCCCCCATAGAGGAGAGCGGTCTCTCTGACAGGTCCATCCCTGCACAGAGTGCAGAGACGGACTTGTCATCCGCCGGCTCAGCGGGGATCAACGGAGCGATCCCCGCTGAGCAAGCGGAGGAGTAAAAATGGACAGCCGCGTGTGAAAGGGACCTAAAAGACACCTGTCTCTTTCTTTATCTCCATCATTTAAAATACACCTATGATATAAATTATAGACCCTTCATTTCTTTGTAAGTGGGCAAACTTGCAAAATGTGCAGGGGATCAAATATTTATTTTACCCACTGTAGAGCTTTCTTTTGGTGGTATTTAATCACCACTGGGGTTTTTATTTTTTGTTAAACTAAAAAAAAAGACCACAAATTTTAAAAAAAAAATTATATAAAATTCTTAGTTTGTTATAAAATTTTGCAAATAAGTAATTTTCCTTCTTCATTGATATGCACTGATAAGCTGCATTGATGGGGCTGCACTGATGATCAGTGCCCTGATTATACTCACTGAACCCTGTCAGATTGGCACTCTTTTGCTCACATGCTGCCTCTGTGTGAGGAAAGGAGAGTCGATAACTGGCAAGACAGTTTACATGTGACCAGCTGTGATTGGACACAGCTGATCACATGGTAAAGGGCACTGCGATTGGCCCTTTACCCCGATCTGTGATTTACTTTGTCCAAGGGACACAGCAATCACAGATAATTCCTGGAAAGTGCATTCTGGGAAGGACGTTCGGGGATGCCCTCCCAAAACTGGAGAGCCGCACTATAGCCGTATAACGACAATAGCGCAGTGGGCAAGTGGTTAAGGCAGATGGCAGAATGGACTTCCTAATCATGTGATTGGCTGTCTCTGTGGTCACATGATCGGGAATCTGTACCATCCCGATCATAACCAGAGACTGGGAGCTGCCTGACAACTCAGACACTGTGCTTGGAGCATGCTCCTTCAGCAAAGAAAACTCGGCGACCATGGACGTATTAAGGCCCACCTTCTTTGCTGCCCCACATATGTGTTACATGGTTGGCAATAGGTTAAAATCACAAAATCTGTTACGCATTTATAGTATAAAGAGCTGAATACTAATTGCTCAGGTCGGAAAATCCTATCTGTGGAAGAAAGTGACAGCCTACGGTAACAGACAAAGCAGACTGAATAAACACAGCCAAATATGGTCCTGCTTACAAACCGTGGTTCAGCAGGATCCTTTATCATCTCTGCACTTTGAGACGAAGGGATTGAGTCTTCCCTCCCACTTAGCAGACAAAAGCATGTTAACACTTCAGCTGTACTAACCAGGAGCAGAATATGAATACGGTGTATTCTGAATAAGTGTTGTAGAAGAATAGAAAAATGAGATTTCCTGTAACCACTTGATTACCAGTGTACACTGCAGCCTATGTGGCCATGAAGGGGTGAGCCCACAGCTCACCACATTGAATTTTCAACCTCAGACAGTGATGTGCTATATAAGGAATGCACTTCTTGTAATACTGATGGGAACCTCAGATTTACAACTCGCGTCTCATATTCTTCTGTCTGCTGCTTTATATCCTCTCCAACAAGATGAGGGAGTGGTAAAAGCCTAAATACTATTGCCTGAACAGAACAAATGTGCCCAGTGGCAGTACTATTCTACTATTGGGTGGTCGCTAAACTGAGAAGATATGAAGGATAGCCACTGAAAAATATTTCCTAAATGATCTATGATGAGCCTAGGATTACATGAACTTTCAAGCTGTGACCCTCAAACGTTCTTGTCAGGAACGCCAAGTATCCATGATTTTATAACTTTTCAGTGTCCTGTTTCTGAAACCCCACTGGTATCAGCTCACTTATGAACAGATTGCATAGCACATGATAGGGGCTATCTGAGTTCTGAATCTGTACTAGTCCAAAAACTCCTGTAGTCACATCCACCGCTGGATGAGGACACTTTTCTAATACTCGGGCCTGTAACAAGCACTAATGCCGGGCCTACAATGGATTCTTCCATTGGCATTTAAAGGTTTATAATGTTACATTTTTTAAGATAATTTTTTCATATAAAAACGTTTTGGCTATACACATACCTTATAGTAGAACTAAAGGCAAAACGTTTTACATTTTGGATAAATTTGAGAGTGATAAGATCACTTGTCAGGTTTTTACTGCTGTCTGTAGCCCCATTAGAGAGAGTTACCCTATTTGTCCTGGTGACCATTATCATCGAAAGTGAAACTAAAATAAAATCCCACATTTTGAATTGTCACCAGAACAGGAACTGAGGTGAAACCATCCAGTTTTGGTGACAGCCAGGGATTCCCTCACTTCCTGTTTTGGCTATGGGACAGGAAGTGAAGGGAAATCTCCCCAATGGTACATAGCTGGCAAGATGAAAAACTGACAGGGGCAATAATCCTCTTTGCTAAAGCAGTTTGTATCATAAAAAAGCTGACAAAAAATAAATTAGTGTTTCAAATATTAACATTGCAGAACTGATCTCCTATAGCTTTTTATCAACCACTTACTGTCTTTCAGCATTGGCTGCAGTTTATAGCTCCTAACTTCCTCATATTAACAACAGAGGATCATGTCTGTGTAATGTAAGCGGGCACAGCCACTTGTACGCTCCACCAAGATGTACAGTATCTCACAAAAGTGAGTACACTCCTCACATTTTTGTAAATATTTTATTATATCTTTTCATGTGACAACACTGAAGAAATTACACTTTGCTACAATGTAAAGTAGTGAGTGTACAGCTTGTAATGTAAAGCGCTAACTGCGACAAAACTGAGGATGTGTGTTATTTTCCTTTATGTTCAGCCATGGGACCTTTTCAAAATGAAGAATGTGATGATGATTACCAGCTTGGTGAATTGAACTACCATTTTGAATAATGAAAGTATTAAAACCTCTATCAGGTCCCATTGATTACCTTTTAAAATCCAGTTGTAAATGCTGTCTAAAGTGAGTCTCTAAGCCAAACATTTTTCTTTAGGTTTGGATAGCCACTTGAAGACCAGGCCTGTTTATAATTGGAGATACAGTGAGGGGAAAAAAAGTATTTGTTCCCCTGCTGATTTTGTATGTTTGCCCACTGATAAAGAAATGATCAGTCTAGAATTTTAATGGTAGGTATATTTTAAGTAGTTACCACCAGGTTTGCACACATCTCAGAAGGGATTTGGTCCCACTCCTCTTTGCAGATCCTCTCCAAGTCATTAAGGTTTCGAGGCTGACGTTTGGTAACGCGAACCTTCAGTTCCCTCCACATATTTTCTATGGGATTAAGGTCTGAAGACGGGCTAGGCCACTCCAGGACTTTTATGTGCTTTATGTGTTTTGGGTCATTGTCATGCTGGAATACCCATCCACGACCCATGTTCAATGCCCTGGCTGAGGGAAGCAAGGTCTCACCCAAGATTTGATGGTACATGGCCGTACATGGCCCTGTCCATCGTCCCTTTGATGCAGGGAAGTAGTCCTGTCCCCATAGCAGAAAAACACCCTCAAAGCATAATATTTCCACCTCCATGTTTTACGGTGGGGTTGGTGTTCTTGGGATCAAAGGCAGCATTCCTCCTCCTCCAAACGCAGTGAGTTGAGGCCAAAGAGTTATATTTTGGTCTCATCTGACCACAACACTTTCACCCAGTTCTCCTCTGAATCAAATGTTCATTAGCAAATTTCAGATGGGCCTGTACGTGTGCTTTCTTGAGCAGGGGGACCTTGCGGATGCTGCAGGATTTCAGTCTTTCACAGCGTAGTGTGTTACCAATAGTTTTCTTGGTGACTATGGTCCCAGCTGCCTTGAGATCATTGACAAGACTCTCCTGTGTAGTTCTGGGCTGATTCCCCACATTCTCATGATCATTAAAACTCCACGAGGTGAGATCTTGCATGGAACCCCAGACCGAGGGAGATTGACATTATTTTGTGTTTCTTCCATTTTAAAATAATCGCACCAACTGTTTTCACCCTCTCATCAAGCTGCTTAGCGATAGTCTTGTAGCCCTTGCCAGCCTTACGTAGGTCTACAATCTTGTCCCTGACATCCATGGACAGCTCTTTGGTCTTGGCCATGGTGGAGAGATTGGAATCTGATTGATTGTTTCTGTGGACAGGTATCTTTTATACAGGTAACATGCTGAGATTCAGAGCACTCCCTTTAACCACTTGCCGACCGCCCCCTGTATATATACGTCGGCAGAATGGCACGTACAGGCAGAATCACGTACCTGTACGTGACATTCTTCCGGCGGTTGGGGGGTCCGATCGGACCCCCCTCCGCCGGCGGGGACGGTCGGGATCGCTTCAGGAGCGATCCGGGACGAGGGGACGGCCAGTGGTTTCTGGCCACCCCCTCGCGATCGCTCCTGGCCAATGAGAAACTTCCCCTTCCTGTCTATTGTATAGACAGGAAGGCGGAAGTGATGTCACGCTCGGTGCGCCGGTCTATGTGACCGGAGACGCCGAGCGGCGAACATGTTAAGGTTAGTGCACAACACTACACTGACACCAGTACAGTTAGGCACATATTCCACCCCCCTGTCACCCCCTGATCACCCCCCAGATCACCCCCTCCCCCCCCAGTCACAGTGTCACTAATTGCAGTGATCATTTTTTTACTGATCACTGCATTTAGTGTCAGTGTGACTGTAATAACTGTCAGGGCAGTTAGTTTTAGGTCCAAGGTAGCCCCCTACCCCCCCCTAATAAAGGTTTAACCCCTTGATTGCCCCCCAGGTAACCCTTTCACCCCCTTTTGCCAGTGTCACTAAGCGATCGTTTTTCTGATCGCTGTATTAGTGTCACTGCTGTCGCTAGGTAACCATTTTTTTTTTTTTTTAGGTAACCGCCATGTTTATATAGGTTCATAAATAGTTTTATAGGTCAGGTACCCCCATATTACAACCTAAATAAAGGTTTTAACCCCTTGATTGCCCCTAGAGTTAACCCTTTCACCAGTGATCACTGTATAACTGTCACTGGTGACGCTGGTTAGCCAGTTAGTTATTTCGTTATTTAGGTTCCCCGTCAGGTTTTTATATAGCGTCAGGTACCCCCATATATTACCTAATAAAGGTTTTAACCCCCTGATTGCCCCTAGTTAACCCTTTCACCCCCTTTTGCCAGTGTCACTAAGCGATCGTTTTTCTGATCGCTGCATTAGTGTCGCTAGGTAACCATTTTTTTTTTTTAGGTAACCGCCATGTTTATATAGGTTCATAAATAGGTTTATAGGTCAGGTACCCCCATATTACAACCTAAATAAAGGTTTTAACCCCCTGATTGCCCCTAGAGTTAACCCTTTCACCAGTGATCACTGTATAACTGTCACTGGTGACGCTGGTTAGCCAGTTAGTTATTTCGTTATTTAGGTTCCCCGTCAGGTTTTTATATAGCGTCAGGTACCCCCATATATTACCTAATAAAGGTTTAACCCCCTGATTGCCCCTAGTTAACCCTTTCACCCCCTTTTGCCAGTGTCACTAAGCGATCGTTTTTCTGATCGCTGCATTAGTGTCGATAGGTAACCAGTTTTTTTTTGTATTACTGTTACGGGTGACGCTGGTTAGTTAGCTTGTTTTTTATACTGTCAGGGCACCCGCCATTTATTACCCAATAACGGTTTAACCCCCTGATCGCCCGGCGGGTGATATCAATTAGGTTTTAGGGTCAAATAAGGTCTGCGTCGCCCCAGGTTAGTGCCAGTACCGCAAACACCCACGCACAAAGCATACACCTCCCTTAGTGGCACAGTATCTGAACAGATCAATATCTGATCTGATCAGATCTATACTAGCGTCCCAGCAGTTTAGGGTTCCCAAAAAAAAACGCATTGTTAGCGGGATCAGCCCAGATACCTGCTAGCACCTGCGTTTTCCCCCTCCGCCCAGCCCAGCCCACCCAAGTGCAGTATCGATCGATCACTGTCACTTACAAAACACTAAGCACACATAACTGCAGCGTTCGCAGAGTCAGGCCTGATCCCTGCGATCGCTAACAGTTTTTTTGTGGTAGCGTTTTGATTCAGTCGCTTCAGTCAGGAGCTTTTTTACCTGTGAATCTCAAAAAAATAAAAAAAAATAAAATAGTTGTCGTTTTATTGTTCTCTCTCTCACTCTATTCTCTCTCTATTGTTGCTCTTTTTTTACTCCATTCTATTCTGCAATGTTTTATTATGTTTTATCATGTTTTATCATGCTTGCTTTTCAGGTATGTAATTTTGTTTACTGTGTTTTAGTGTTAAGCATTTTTTTTTGTTTTCAGGTGCGCCATTCAGTTGCAACGCGGATTTATTTATCTTGACAGCAACCGCGTTTGCTCCCACCATACATAAAGACGCGACTCCAACACTGTAGGAGGTGATTTCACCACCACATTTAAAAAAAAGAGCATATATGCCGAAGCATGGGGGCAGCAGGGGGGGGGAGGAGCGATTGGCTCCTAATGCCACGTACATACGGTCGAAATTCCGACCGTGTGTACACGGCATAACTTTTGCGGGAGGATGCCCCCATGCATCGGCATATATAAATGGTGCATGTATGCCCATCATTAGAAGTGGGTGGATGAAGGGAGGTATTCTAATGGTGGGCATACCCACCAATCAATCTCTTTTTTTTCGTTCAGCCAAGAGGCTGCATGAAAAAAAAAAGATTACAATATATGTCCAGTATGTTGCTGGACTTTGAATGGTTATACCAGAATGATGCCTGCAGGTTTAGGTATCATCTTGGTATCATTCTTTTCAGCCAGTGATCGGCTTTCATGTAAAAGCAATTCTAGCGGGTAATTAGCCTCTAGACTGCTTTTACAAGCAGTGGGAGGGAATGTCCCCCCTCCCGGATATAAACCGCGCCATTGGGAAATTGGGAAAGCATTTTATCACACCAATCTTGGTGTGGTCAGATGCTTTGAGGGCAGAGGAAAGATCTAGGGTCTAATAGACCCCAATTTTTTCAAAAAAAGAGTACCTGTCACTGCCTATTGCTATCATAGGGGATATTTACATTCCCTGAGATAACAATAAAAATCATAACAAAGAAAAAAAATGGAAGGAACAGTTTAAAAATAAAATAAAAAAGCTAAATAAATAAAAAAAAAAAAAAAACAAAAAAAAAAAAAAAAGCACCCCTGCCCCCCCTTCTCTTGCGCAAAGGCGTACACAAGCGTTGGTCTGGCGTCATATGTAAAACAGCAATTGCACCATGCATGTGAGGTATCACCGCGAAGGTCAGATCGAGGGCAGTAATTTTAGCAGTAGACCTCCTCCGTGAATCTAATGTGGTATCATGTAAAGGCTTTTAAAGGCTTTTAAAAATGTATGTAGTTTATCTCCACTGCGTGTTTGTGCGCAATTTTAAAGCATGTCGTGTTTGGTATCCATGTACTCGGCCTAAGATCATATTTTTTATTTCATCAAAAATTTGAGCAATATAGTGTGTTTTAGTGCATTAAAATAAAAAAAAGTGTATTTTTTCCACAAAAAATGCGTTTGAAAAATCGCTGCGCAAATACTGTGTGGAAAAAAAAAAATGCAACACCCACCATTTTAATCTGTAGGGCCTTTGCTTTAACATTTATATATAGTGTTTGGGGGTTCAACGTAATTTTCTTGCAAAAAAAAAATATGTTTTCATGTAAACAAAAAGTGTCAGAAAGGGCTTTGTCTACAAGTGGTTAGAAGAGTGGGTGACGTGTGACATAGGCTTCTAAATGTTGTGCATAAAATGCCAGGACAGTTCAAACCCCCCCCAAATGACCCCATTTTGGAAAGTAGACACCCCAAGCTATTTGATGAGAGCAATGTTGAGCCCATTAAATATTTTTTTTTTTTGTCCCAAGAGATTGAATAATGAAAAAAAAAAAAATATATATATTTTTTTTACAAAAAGTTGTCACTAAATGATATATTGCTCAAACATGTCATGGGCATATGTAGAAATACACCCCAAAATACATTCTGTTGCTTCTCCTGAGTACGGGGATACCACATGTGTGGGACTTTTTGGGAGCCTAGCTGCGTACGGAACCCCAAAAACCAATCACCGCCTTCAGCCTTTCTAAGGGTGTAATTTTTTTATTTCACTTCTCACTGCCAATCACAGTTTCGGAGGCCATGGAATGCCCAGATGGCATAAAACCCCCCAAAATGACCCCATTTTGGAAAGTAGACACCCCAAGCTATTTGCTGAGAGGTATTGTGAGTATTTTGCAGATGTCGCTTTTTGTCACAAAGTTTTGAAAAATAAAAAAAAATAAAAAAAAATTTTTTTTTCTTTACTTTCTTCATTTTCAAAAACAAATGAGAGCTGTAAAATACTCACCATGCCTCTCAACAAATAGCTTGGGGTGTCTACTTTCCAAAATGGGGTCATTTGGGGGGGTTTTGTGCTATTTTGGCATTTTATGGCCTTCGAAACTGTGATAGGTAGTGAGGAGTGAAATCAAAAATTTGCACCCTTAGAAATCCTGAAGGCGGTGCTTGGGTTTCGGGGCCCCGTACGCGGCTAGGCTCCCAAAAAGTCCCACACATGTGGTATCCCCATACTCAGGAGAAGCAGCAAAATGTATTTTGGGGTGCAATTCCACATATAACTATGGCATGTGTGAGCAATATATCATTTAGTGACAACTTTTTGAAAAAAAAAAAAATCTTTTTTATTTTTGTCTTTATTCAATCACTTGGGACTAAAAAAAAAAAATATTCAATGGGCTCAACATGCCTCTCAGCAAATAGCTTGGGGTGTCTACTTTCCAAAATGGGGTCATTTGGGGGGGTTTTGTACTTCTCTGCCATTTTAGCACCTCAAGAAATGAAATAGGCAGTCATAAATTAAAAGCGGTGTAAATTCCAGAAAATGTACTCTAGTTTGTAGACGCTATAACTTTTGCGCAAACCAATAAATATACGCTTATTGGCATTTTTTTTACTAAAGACATGTGGCTGAATACATTTTGGCCCAAATGTTTGACTAAAATTGAGTTTATTAGATTTTTTTTATAACAAAAAGTAGAAAATCTCTTTTTTTTTCAAAATTTTCGCTCTTTTTCCGTTTATATCGCAAAAAATAAAAATCACAGAGGCAATCAAATACCATCAAAAGAAAGCTCTATTTGTGGGAAGAAAAGGACGCAAATTTCGTTTGGTTACAAAATTGCATGACCGCGCAATTACCAGTTAAAGTAGTGCAGTGCGAAATTGAAAAAAGACCTCTGGTCCTTTGGCTGCCAAATGGTCCGGGGCTGAAGTGGTTAATAAAGTGCTCCAAATCTCAGCTCATTACCTGTATAGAAGGATCAAATACTTATTTCACTCATTAAAATGCAAATCAGTTTATAACTTTTTTGAAATCCGTTTTTCTGGATATTTTTGTGGTTATTCTCTCACTGTAAAAATAAACGTACCATTAAAATTATAGACTGATCATTTCAGTGGCCAAACGTACAAAATCAGCAGGAGATCAAATACGTTTTTCCCTTACTGTAGTCATCACCCTAAAAGCAGAAACAGTTATGATCTAAAAAAAATATGTTATTTCAAACATGAACTGGGCCGGTTTATAATGAAGTTCAGACTGAGTGGAAAGGTAATGCTCTACTGCCCAGAGGCTTGCTTGATGTGGGATGGATGTATATAATGAACTAACATCTGGGGTCAGCCAGTAATAAGTTGGTTCCCATTGCTAGAGTTAGAGGGATTCCATCAGATGGGTAGAGTCCCTGATGTATGATGGTAATTTCATGACTAATGGCTGGAGAAAATCGTCAATATATTAACATAGCCTGTGAAAAGCACAAAATGTGCACCCAGTTAGGCCAATTTAACAATGGGGCTTTGGAGGTCAACCACATTTATAATCACAACCCATATGTCCAACATATTGTCTATTTTGGGAGGTATATAGATGACAGTCATCATTTGGGATGTTTATATTCCCATAAATGATGATGTAACATAAGTTTTTTCTTCTATTTATAATTTATTGTATTTATGAAATCCCTTTAATTTTATTGCACATATATTTGCATGTTTGTCCATTTTGAGTAATCAATCCTTGTTTTTTTTTTTTTTTTTTATCTGGGCAGGCTGCGCCATGAAGTCCATCTTTATTATATTATTAAAGTAATTGTAAAGGCTTTTTTTAAAAAAAAATAACAAACATGTTAGACTTACCTCCTCTGTGCAGTTGGTTTTGCACAGCGCAGCCTGGATCCTCCTCTTCTGGGGTCCCTCTTTGCTGGTCCTGGCCCATCCCTCCTTTGAGTGCCCCCTCAGCCTGCAGTTTACAACAGGGGACACCCAAGCAGGAGTCAGCACTCCGTGTATCCATTCAGACATGGAGCCCTGACCTGGCCCGCCCCCTCTCTCCCCTGATTGGCTGATTGACAACCACAGGAGCCAATCAGGAGGAGTGTCCTGGATGGCTGAGGGGATCGTGGACATCGCTGGAGATAGAAGGGGCTCAGGTAGGTAATTGGGGGGCGCCGGGGAGGCTGTTACACTGTTTTTTTTTTTCTGCCTTTACAACTCCTTTAAGCAAATTTATTGTATTTATGAATTCCCATTAATTTTATTGCATATATATTTGCACATTCATTTATTTTGAGTTTGTAATCCTTGTTTTCCATCCAGGCTTGCTGAACCATATAATCCCAAAGTTTCTACTGCAGTGGCCACTAAAAAAAAAAAAAAACTTGCTAGCTTCCTTTGCAGGACATTAGTAGGCTTGACAAATGGGCCCGAAATGCATAGCCATTCCCCCCACATATATTGTTTGTGACGTCATCAGTTGCTACAGAGCACCAGACTCTTCCCTGTAGCTTCTCTGCCTGTTACAACTCTGGGAGCCCCAGCGTGCTGCATTGCACCTGCCCAGTCCCTTTCTTGCTATACTATGCCCGGCCTGGCTGTATCCCTGCAGAACTCTGTAGACAAACATCAGTCTTTTTCCTTAAGCAGATGATCTGTTTCAAGGTGGACATACTGGACCAAGGCCATTTGGCAGTGTATAAATAATCACAGTGAGTGCATTAATTTGTGTTTTTTTAAATCTATCATTGAAATTTACAGTTAGAGGGCGACAACCCCCTCTCTCCTTCACTATACATATAGGGTCACCAAAATTCCTACATCTGTGAAGTGCTGCAGTAAGTGGTACTTTTCCCATCCAGTGGACTTTTTAAGGACTACTTAATTTGAGGTCTAGGACATTGGATATTATACTTTTTTGTGCCATAATCCCTTACTAACCACAGGAATACTGTGCGTTTTTCTTTTTGAAGTCATCCTCTTTTCACATGGCTGGGGGGGGGGGGGGGGGGGCAGCTTCAGGGGCATTGCTAAAAAATCACAGGGTCCCACAGCAAACATTTTATTAAGTGTACATTGTATAAAAGTACACCTATTGAGGCAGCGCAAAATAGGGAATGAACAGATAGAATGCTGTTGCTGAAAAGGGAAAGTACAAGTATGGCATACATAATGAACCAGTGCAGAATCATGATTTTACAGCATGGCATATGGAATGAGCCAGTGCAAAACAGTGATCATACAGCACGGCACACAGAGTGCACTAGCAGAGTTGTTTTGGTACATTATGTTACCACTTGGGGTGCCATTTGTTTTTTCTTTATTTTTTTTCCACTTCAGCAAAATTTTCTGAGAGACTTATTTCAACTTTGCAGTTCAGTTTTGTCCCTTCCCGTTTTTAACATCATAGTGGTTTATTCAAGAATATCTTTATTGCTTAATTATATATTTAATTTGCATACAAAAAATAGAACTACTTCTATTTCTTTACTTATTCCTTATCCCTCCCATCCCCTCCCCCTTTTATTTGGTTTGCTTCTTGCTAGGTCCCTTCAGTTTCTGACTCGCAGCCCTTCATCTTCTTTTATCTTCTCGAGATATTTAGCTGACGTTTTGAAATTTTACCAACCCTCCCAGGTGCATATACGTTTCCTATAGTGTCCTATATCCCTACTACTTAATAGATACATTTTACTGTAATACTCTATTTGTTCAAACCACTCTCATATCCGGTTTTTCACTATTTGACAATTTTTTTGGGCTCAAACGCTTTGCAGCATTCAGGAGTTTTGGGGTTATTGTTTTCATATATTGTTTCTTTGGGGTTTTGGAATCATGGAATAAGCAAGTCCATATATTTTCTCCCCAGTTATCCCCTTTATATTACTCACTATTTCTAGCCAAAACCCCTTTATTTTTGGACACTCCCACCATATATGCACCATCGTGGCCCTTTGATTGCAGTTTCTCCAACACAGTGGTGATCTCTCTGGTTGATATTTATGGGTTCTCTCTGGGGTCAGGTACCATCTTGCTAAGAATTTATAATTAATTTCAATAGTATTCATATCCCAGGTATTATTATATCCCATTCCTATCATCTTTTCCACTTGATGTTCTTCTAATTTTAAATCCAATTCTTTTCCCCATTGTTCTATAAAAGGCAGGTCTTCCTTGTCTTTCTAGATCTGTTAATATTCCGTAAATTTTCTATATCCAGTTTTTCATTGATATTTGTGTAAAAGCAGAGTTTTTCGGGGGGCTTAATTCCCCTTCGTCTCTAATTGGGAGTGTATTTACTAAGTGTCTTAACTGATAAAGTTTCCATTCGCTTATCTTCCACCTATTGGATTCTTCTAATTCCAATCAAGTTTTCATCCTTCCCTTTATGGTGATATCTTTCAGTTCTGGGTTTCTTATCTCATGGCCAGCGAATATCTCATTACCTGGTGTAAAAAAAATTGGTTCCTGTGAGGGCCATTAACGGTGAATTATATACCTATTCTTTTTTCCGGTGTACTGTGTCCCAAATTTTAAAAACATTTTTAGTCAAGTCGTAAATTCCAAATCCATAACTCTGAACTTTCATGGTATCCATATATTTTTGTGCAATGTGGTCCTACTTATTGTGTTTTCCATCTCCACCCACTTTTTTTTCGCTGTTTCCGTTTGTCCACTCAATCATTCGTGTTAGGACTACTGCTTTATAATACCGAATTCTATCTGGTGTTGCTAATCCTCCGTGTTCCCTTTTCCTCGTGATTTGTGCAAAGTTAATTCTCGGCTTTTTATTTTGCCAAATGTATTTTATCAACATTGTTTTTATTATCTTGAAAAAACTCTGCGGGATCCCAATTGGCAACATCTGAAATTTGTATATTATTTTTGGTAATATCATAATTTTAAACATATTTATTCTTCCAATCCATATTAGTTGTGTACTAATTTTTTTTTATTTCTTCTTTTATCTCATTAATTAACGGAATATAATTTGCCGGATATATTTTTTCTACCGTTGATGTTAGTTTGATTCCCTAGTATTTTAGTTCTTTTTTGACCCATGTGAATAGAAATTCTCTTTGAAGGGTCTGGGCTTCACTTTTTTTCTAGTCCAATATATAATATCCCTGTTTTTATTGGATTTAGAAATTTGAGAGTTCCCCATACTCTTTCACCTCCTACATTATATTTGGCAAAGTCACTCTTGGGTTAGTTACGTACATTAAAATATTATCCGCATATGCCGTGATTTTATGGTCTTTTTCTCCAACTCTCACCTCTCCTACGTCTTGATTATTTCGGAGTGTTGCCAAGAAAGGTTCCATTGACAGTACATATAACAGTGGGGAAAGCAGACATCCTTGTCATGTTCCGTTGAACATCTCAAACACAGGTGAAAGGGTGCCATTTATTCTAACGTGACTTGCAGCACAGAACACATAGTAACTTACTACTGTGTGTTGTAGTGCTCTGCAACACAAAAGGATTCACTTTTCTTGGTGCTTTAGGCAAATGAATGTTAACATGCAGCAAAACGTGGATGCAGCGCAACAGTGTGAACAGGGCCTAATAGAGAAGGGAAAAAAAAAAACGTTGCTGTTTTTGAAATTAATAAGATGCAGTGACAGATAAGCTCCAAAAATTATTACTGGTGGGCGTCTCTGTAGGTATATGCTGCTTCATTCTGACATCCATGAGCAAGGACCCTTAAAAGAAGTAATTTTTTTTAATTTATTTTTTGAGATTCATACTTACCTAGGTGGATGCAGCATCAGACCGATGCTGCATCTGTCCACCGGTGTCTCTGCACTGAGAGCCGAGCGACTGAACACCGCCAATGGCTTGGTTCTCACTCCTCCACAAGCAGCAAGCTGCTGCCTGTCAGCATCTCTCCTGCTGTTCCGCCACGCTCACTGGAGTGCTGAGCTGTGGAGGGATGGGGAGCGGTCATCTCAGTGGCTCGCCAAGGCAAGGCAGCTGGCGGATCCAGACTTCGGAAGTCGGAATGACACGGTGGCTTGACTGATTGCAGTGACATCAGCGGAGAGCGGACTTCAGATCGCTCTTCCCTGAAAACGGGTCACAGGAATGCAAAACTAATTTCATTCCTGTGACCAATAGGAGAAGTCCAGCCTAAAAAGCTCAGGCTGGACTTCTCCTGTAACACATCTGTGTTTGGAGTACAAGGCCAAAAAAAAAAAAATGGTGTGCACTTTTAACCACTTCAGCCCCGGACCAATTTGCAGCCAAAGGACCAGGCCCCTTTTTGCGATTTGGCACTGCGTCGCTTTAACTGACAATTGCGTGGTCGTGCGACGTGGCTCCCAGACATAATTGGCGCCCTTTTTTCCCACAAATAGAGCTTTCTTTTGGTGGTATTTGATCGCCCCTATTTTTTGCGCTATAAACAAAAATAGAGCGACAATTTTGAAAAAAATTCAATATTTTTTACTTTTTGCTATAATAAATATCCCCAAAAAATATATGTAAAAAAACTTTTTTTTCTCCTCAGTTTAGGCCGATACGTATTCTTCTACATATTTTTGGTAAAAAAATAAAAATAAAAATCGCAATTAGCGATTGATTTGTTTGCGCAAAATTCATAGCGTTTACAAAATAGGGGATAGTTTTATAGCATTTTTTTTTTTTACTAGTAATGGCGGCGATCAGCGATTTTTATTGTGACTGCGACATTATGGTAGGACACATCAGACATTTTTGGGACCATTGTCATTTATATAAAAATCAGTGCTATTTAAATGCACTGATTCCTATGTAAATGACACTGGCAGTGAAGGAGTTAACCACTAGGTGGCGGGGAGGGGCTAAGTGTGACGTGTTGTGTTTTTTTTTTTTACAGTAGGGGGGCGTGGCTGTACGTCTGACGTCACTGATCGGCTTTCCCGATGACAGGGAACAGCCGATCAGTGACAGGCAGTGTAGGAAGCGCGGGGAGAGGTTTGTTTACACAGACCTCTCCCCGTTCTTCAGCTCTGTGACCCGATCGGGGGACACCAGCGGCATTTAGGTCCGCTGATCCCGCGGCCGTGGTCACGGAGCTCCCGACCGGGTCACGAGCGCACCGCCGTCGGTGCGCGTGACCCCGCAGCTAGGCAATTAAAGGGGACGTACCTGTACGTGCTTTTGCCTAGCCGTGCCATTCTGCCGACGTAAATGTGCAGGAGGCGGTCGGGAAGTGGTTAAGGTCTTTAGGGTATAAACAAAAAAAGATATTGTCAAAGCTAATATATAAGAACTTCATCCGCTAGCAATAAAAGTTACTACATCTCTGCCCTCATAAGAAAAGCAAACAAATTGCAGCGTTAAATAAAAAAATTAATATAAACCATGCAAAAAATGTAGACAAAATGCACAAATGATGAAGTCCTAAATGAAATAATGAATGACAACAGCGTCCAAGAAACCTTTGAATAGTCTTCTGTGACCACCACCGCAGTGAGTATATTACATCAATCATTTGTATTATTGTTTTTTAGGAGCCCCGTTATGGGGCTCTGGTAAAATATCAAGGGTCCAAACAGATCCCTGATGTCTCCCTTTTGAGAGAGAGAAAGAAACTGAGGACAGAGATTCCCCATTCCCTTTTTCTGCATTAAAGATGGTTTACTATGCTTCAGTTAAGAATAAAGACAGGAGCGATCAGTATAGATCACTCACTATGTTCCTTCCGAAAAGGGTTTGGTTAATGAAATATTTACCAGCCTCTTCCCTGCTCCTGAGCAAAGAGGGAAGCTGGCAGCACCGCAGGGGGAAGATGGGAAGCAGGGGGGATTGGCGCCACATGGGATGATTAGGGTGTGCCCAGGCACACACCTATGCTCACCACAAGGATATGCTGCCAGGTGATAAGCAGCAATAAAGCATAATCCACCAGAGAACTGGGTGCGGCTCCCAGCAGTCGCCACAGGTATGGTCAAGTGTCTCACTTAATCCTCAGTTAGGGCCTATCCTCCGCACTTATACTCATAGAATGGTCACATAAAGCCAATCAAATTGCTGTTTGCTACTTTACTATGGTAGGAATCATGCCCAGTTGTTCTCTGGTGGATTATGCTCATCACCCGGCAGCACATCCTTGTGGTGAATGTGCATTTTGCTCATTGGGTGGAGAGCACCTTTCATGTAATATACCCACTGTGGTGGTGGTCACGGAAGACCAATTGAAGGTATTTTGGACACTTATATAATTTTTTGGCACTGTTGTTGTTCATTTGGGACTTATTATTCTTACAACTTACAATTATTTGTGCACTGTTTGAATTTTTTGCACTTTGTTCATATGCATTTATTTAGCGCTGCAATTTATGTTTGATCCTCTTTAGGATATGGCTAGAGGTTTCTCCAGCGAGTCACATCCAGGCAGGTGTTCTATCCATGGAGGAGTACATGTTCTGATCGCCTTGAAACATGGACTTTATGGGGTTGATTTACTAAAGGCGAATCCACTTTACACTACAAGTACACTTGTAAGTGCAGTCGCTGTAGATCTGAAATAAGTGGAAGCTCTGATGATTTTATCATCCAATCATGTGCAAGCTAAAATTATGTTTTTTTTTTTTTTCTTGCATGTCCCCCCCCAATTGCACTTTCCTTTAGTAAATAACCCCCCATGTGTTGATTTTATAGTATTACTAAATATCTTGATACCATCTGGCATACAGCTAAATCATCCCCTCTTTCACTACAAGGAGTAGCAATGAATGGTCAAGATGTCAGCAAATCTGAGTCCATGCTCCTTCTGCCTCTCCCCCCTCATTCTGGCTCTGCTGAGCCCAGTTTAAAGTCAAGTCACAAGTTTGTTGTACTGCAAACTAAAGGAACTTTGGAAGCACTTTAAGGCATTCCGTCAATGGGCAAGGGAAAGAAGGGGCAGAAAAAGAACATTGTGGCTGTGTATGAAAGCTGCAGTGGGCCTGAAGTATAATGTACCCTATACTATCCAGCCTGAATAAAAAAAGTGTGGATATTGAAAAATTAACAGCAATTCTTAAAGAGGCATACATTTCATGAGATTTTAATAAAATGTTTGCCTCCAGTTCTGCTTTAAATGAAAGTCTAGCTTTGATGAGAAAATGAAAAGTCCAGCTATATATTTATATACTTGTACATGTTGAGATATGTCATGGCACATCCTTACCTATTACTGTTCTGTAGATTATTTATATGAGCAAATCGATTGTGCTAGCATTAATCAGTAAAAATAAGGAAGTGTATCCCCAGCATTTCTACAAGTTACACAAGGATCTGCCTGCAAAAAGGTCTTACTCAAAGAGTGAATATAGTTCCATCCAACTCTCATGCTATGGCGAGACTTCTGCTTCCTCCCCGATAGTTGATGTAGACCACTGCTGTGTCGGAATTCAGATCGAACGACCCTTCAGCAGGACTGTCTTAGCAGTGTCAGTTTGCCTAAATTCCATAATGCCGATTGGGAGACAAAACTCCTCCGATGACCAAGTCCCCTGCACCAACAGAGTGTCCAAGACTCCCCCTCGGATAGAGGCTAGCATCCATCGTTAGGATCATCCAAAAGATAGGGTGGACAGACAATTCCAGTACCACAGCGGTTTTTCTAACCCACCAAGCCAGGAACAACCTGCCAAATGAATCTGTTTTTCCATGGACTAGACTAACTTGTCCCACCATGACAGAGCTCTCCTCGGCACACTTCCTGTTTTTTTTTCCCAAGGAGTTTCTCCCAGTTATCATGAACTACAGAATAATTCCCCCCTTGTGGGGATGAAGAGGAAATGAATAGTTTTATATAAGACAACTAGGTAGGGCTGGGCACTATTTCTTTGGCTTTCAGTCCACAAATACTGCGCCTTTTGCAATCCACAAAAGGAGATTAAGAGCTAAGTGAATTTCTAGTATCTGTGAAAATAAACAGCCATCTCAATAAGAGCCACTACAAGGAAAGCAAACTTTCTAATGTTATGTGAAAAAAAAAAAAAAAAAATTTCTTAACGTTGTTTTAAAGGCAGAAGGGTTTTTACCTTAACCTTACCTGTCTCCCTAATGCTGAGCTACACTGTGCCTGAGAGCGAGCCTGCATGAGTGCCCCCACCTATAGCAAATGGATTGCTAGAGGGACACTCAGCAAAGGGGAGGAGCCAGAATGCTAGTGGGGGACCAGAGAAGAGGAGGATTGGGGGCTGCTCTGTGAAAAACTACTGTACAGAGCAGGCAAGTAAAAAAGGTTTGTTATTTAACCACTATCTGACCGCCCACAGTCATATGACGGCGGCAAGCAAGATCTGTTGTTCCGAGCTGCCGTCATATGACGGCACTAACTTTGCGGCCACTTGGGGGTGCGGGAGGTGCGCGCTCGCCGCGTCTCTGGGGACCCGATGCGCGTGCCCGGCGGCCACGATGTCCGCCGGGCACCCGCAATTGCCCAGTAACTGAGCAGGACGTGGATCTGTGTATGTAAACACACAGATCCACGTCCTGTCAGAGGAGAGGAGACCGATGGGGTGTCCCTTGTACAGAGGGACACTGATCGGTCCCCTCCCCAGTCAGTCCCCTCCCCCCAGTTAGAATCACTCACATAGGGAACATATTAACCCCTTGATTACCCCCTAGTGTTAACCCCTTCCCTGCCAGTGACATTTATACAGTAATCAATGCATTTTTATAGCACGGATCGCTGTATAAATGTGAATGGTCCAAAAAAAGTCAAAAGTGTCCGATATGTCCGCCGCAATATCGCAGTCACGATAAAAATCACAGATCGCCGCCATTACTAGTAAAAAAATAAAAAAATAATAAAAATGCTATAAATCTATCCCCTATTTTGTAGACACTATAACTTTTGCGCAAACCAATCAATATTTTATTTTTTTTACCAAAAATATGTAGAATACGTAATCGGCCTAAAGTGAGGAAAAAATTTGTTTAAAAAAAAAATTGATATTTATTATAGTAAAAAGTAAAAAATATTGCGTTTTTTCAAACTTGTCCCTCTTCTTTTGTTTATAGCGCAAGAAATAAAAAAACGCTGAGGTGATAAAATACCACCATAAGAAAGCTCTATTTGTGGGGTAAAAATGATAAAAAATTTATTTGGGTACATTGTTGCATGACCGCGCAATTGTCATTCAAAATGCGACAGCGCTGAAAGCTGAAAAATGGCTTGGTCAGAAATGGGGTGTTCGTGTCTGGTAGGCAAGTGGTTAAAAAAAAATATGTTTACCTTTACAATCACTGGCCCAGACTACTTACCTGTAGTTATGCACTTGCAGAACTCAAATATTCTACTTTCGGGAGCTATACTAATAGAAAGAGGAATTTTAAAGATCCAGTTATATGCATTTGTTTTCCTTTTTCCTTTCCACAACTGGTTGTTTGACACAAACATATGTTCAAGTCACCTTAATAGACCACCCTTTTATATCGCAGAAATTTCAGCATTTAGGTAACTACCAGTAACACTTTATTTTTGTACAGAGATCAGTATTACCACCAGACTTCTGTTATGAGCAGGAAATGCCATAACAATGTTGACACAATCCAAGTTTTTTGTACAACACTGCTACCATGTGGTTAGCTTTGGAACTGCACATGACAATTTTAGCATAAAAGTGAGGATTTAAAAAATATAAAAATCCTTATAGACAAATTCAATTTATAATTTCTATAAATACATTGGAAGAAACCATTTAACCTTCACAAAGCCAGTAACCTAAAAACGTGCTGCCTGTAGGACTGCAAGTATAACATACTCAGAATCTTGCAGCACTAACTACTGCTATAGCAGATACAGGTTGCACATACAAAGCTGTCAAGAATTCTCATGTTGGATAAAGCTGGACCCTCCAGAGCTGCTGACAAGCTTGTGCATATCTCTAAGCATTGCTCAGCACATAATAAGGAGCATGTGTTTTAGGTCTGTTCTGGAAGGCAGGTCCTGGTCACAGGTTTTAACAGGAGAGTACTAACCATTACCTTAAAAAAATAAAATTAGAAAAGTTTTTTGCTTTTGAATGCACTTTACCAGAACAAGGTGTGTCAAACAGATCTGGGACCAAGGAAGTCTGATAGGGACCCCATCTACCAAGTCATCATGGTGCATACAACTTGCTGCTGCACATAATGCAGGATTGTCCAACATCAACAAATGCTGTAACCACAAATCCCCACCCCTTGGAAACCGTGTTTAATCCTCACTATAGATAATATGAAAAAAAAAAAAATCATAAGACCTCAATTTCATATATATTTTTTATCTTGACCGCAGTACCTGTAAACAGAGGTTTCTGTTGTGCTGCTAGTACTAATACTAGTGTAATACCAATCATTGTAATGCAGTATGACTGACCATGTTCAAAGACAGAATTCCCTTATAAAACACAATTGTACATTACACCTTCATTACAAGTGCCTTTAATTCCCAAGAGGCTCTGTGCACATCATTTGAGGGTACATTAATTATTCCAGTGATGAAATCAAACTGTAAAACAAACTACAAAAAAAAGGCAATTTAACCCCTTTCATGCTTTGCTCTGCATTGCAGGCACCTGCAGTAGGTAAGTGGTTGAATGAAAAGGGAGTGGGGACAGATCTTTAAATGCACAAACATTATTGCAGGAGGGGCTGTCCTTCATGTCACAGTCTTAGTCCCCTGCGGCTGTATATATCTTTACATATATATATATACTTTATTTATATATTTGGGTATGTCCACCTTGGGAAATAATACTGCTTTGTCTTTGGAGTGGCAATCCACACTCCACCCCTCTATAGTTTAGTGGCTTTAGATTCCAGTGGGCGACATAGAGGGTGGTTTCCAACTGTGGTTCTGTCCCTGTCTGCTGCAGAGTGGACTGTTTCCAGGTCTGGAGTCTGCAGCAATCACTAGCTCTCCTCCTCTCTCAGGGCGGATGGTAGGAATTTATATTGTTGTTGGCGGATCTGAGCCAGCTTCTTCCGGGCTTCTTCCAGCTCTCTCTCCTTCTTTAGCATTTCTTCTTGAGCTGCTATAATCTATGGACAAATATCAATCATTTCTGTTACAGACCTTTTCCACAGGCATTCACAAAGAACATAAAGGGACATACAACACAAATAGCAGAAGGTTGAAACATCACATTACCCCCTGAGGAAGATACGAATTAACCCCTTGTAGCGACACGTGTTGGGGAAGGGGACAGGACGAAACGCCAGGTAGTGTACCTACCGAGGACGATCAGCACACAACCCCCTGTTATCGCCAATTTAGAGTGGCGCTCTGACGCGCCATGCAAATGTGAGTACCCTGTATGGGATTTTACATTTACAATAAAAGTTTTGACATATTACACTATGAAGTCCTCCTCTCGCTATTGATATTACTGAGGCACAAGAGGGACTCCACTAACATATAGAAGCACAGAGTGGGGCCACCCCAGGAATCCGAATTTACTGCTGAACCATTTATAGGTTCTAATGCGTGTATTGACCAAGCATAAACAGCAAGGTCACACGCTCTAAGGTGAACGGCCACTACCTAGGGGGAACACCTGAGTGCACACACAGGACTTTAATATTTGATTGATGTCACAACAACCACTGAATCGCATGGATTATATTGGAGAACCTATAGACAAATGTTTGATTGCACAGCACATTTTTGCACATATACACACACACACATTATATATAAAATATATATACACATATACACACACACACACACATTATATATATATATATATATATATATATATATATATATACACACACATATATATATATATATATATACACACACACACACACATATATTATATATACACACATATATATATATATATATATATATATATATATATATATATATATATATAATTTTATAAAAGGACTTTGATCGTTTGTATTTCACAATTTTATCAAGGATTTTTTTTTCTTAACTATATGGACGTTATATCATATCCCGCATGAAAGCACTTTATTTTGCAATATTGCATGTATATTTAAGCACGAGTATCACTTTATTGCTGTTGGTATATAGCACTTTTCATATTTTACATTTCATCCTTTGGATTTTATTTTGAAAGCGCAGCTTACTATAGTATATTTGATGATCTTTGCATGAGTTATGAGACACGTGCAACGCTATCAGCTAATTCAAAATAAGAGTATCGTTTGAAAGACCTTATTTGGGCTCATAGTTAGTGGTGGCTCGCAGGACATCATATTGTTTGAAACATAAAAGATGATAGTTATAAAACCTAAAGATGATAAACACTGCTTGCTGGATACATTTGTTTTATATTGTAATAAACAACTTTAAAACACCAATTCCTCTTGCACACAGAGGCAATTTACTGATAGGTATATGCAGGATCTTGCTGGCAAAAAAAGATCCAGAGTAAAAAATGCATGTTATGTTCTGTAAACACCTCGCATACACACCATTACAGGCACTGAAGTATGTATGCGAGTGTAGAAATGTCTACAGCACACCAAGAATTCACTTGCCTGATGAAGGCGCCCTGCATGGATCCTAAACTTTGCCATATGTGTACCGTGTGACCATGTGAATAAAGCTTTGGACCCTTTTGAGAAATCCTTGGTGTGCTGATGACATTTCTACACTCTGATTATCTACAGTTTCCAGCCGATGGTCATTACAGCACCCAGCATTACTACAGCCTTTTTCAGGAACGTGTGTAGGGGAAGTGTGTATACATGTGGAAAATTCTTCTTTATCCTCTTCTAGCTAAATTGCGTATACACATAAATTACAATACTCAAGTGTAAATTTTTTTCTTATGGTTCTGAATACATTGACAGATTGCAGATCTTTATGCAGCTGTGTGCACTGCCCCAAGACACCACTACACATGTGTTCAGATAAAAAAAAAAGACTACTAGGCTTGCAAACATGACGTTTTTTTGTGCAAGATCATCAGAAGCACGTTCCTAAGCTACTTAAAGCGGTTGTTTACCCATTCTTATCACTTTTCTCTAAATTAATAATAGCAGGCCATGTTATTTATTCCAATTTGTTATTCTGCTCTTACCGGCTTCCTTTCTGAGTAATCTTAGTTTTTCTTTTAAAGGACGTCACCCGCGCATACGTCAATAGCCCCAATTTTCCTGCAAGTTTATGCTATCGGAAAAATGCTGGGTCTATGCCGGGGCTGCGTAATTTCCTACTGTTGTCGTCGGTCTTGAGATCCTGCGAGACTTCTTCCTACTCCTTCCTCATTGAGGCTTGGATAAGGCGAATAGTGCGAATGCGTGGGATTACGGCCAGGGAAATATACTGAGGGCGGAAATAAGGTACTGCACAAACGCAGAAGACCTTAGTTGTGATGGCGGCGGCTAAGTACAAGCAGGAGCGTTTCACAATCTCTTTATTTGGAAAAGTAAGAACAAATTTGAAGCATACTATTAGGGGGTTTTTAATGCAAACAAGTACGGTGGTTGGTTTGATATAATGATTAAATGTAGTATCAATGACAGTTTACTACTGCTTTAAAAAAGCTAGCTACTACTAGCCTTCAGTTACTGACCATAAAAGTTTACAGATCAGGGAAGTCAGAAAAACTCCAGAAGTTCGTATTTGCATACTTTTTATAGGTAGGGGGCACAAAATATTGGTTAGGGGATCAGCACGACAGCCAAGCACAGGAATCACAAGTGATACTAACCTGTGCAATTCCTCCTACAAACTTTGTCTTCACCACAACATTATCATCGTCAGCTTTGCTAAATGCCGCTTTCTGAGCTGCTCTGACCAGGTTATCGGAGGCTCGTTTCACAGCATTGCCAGCAGCCTGTAGGACAGAAGTAGGGCAAGTGTGGAAAGTAAGGAAAGCAACAGGATAGCCATGAATTAAGTAGAGAGGAGTAGAGGGGAGTGGAGGACAAGATTAGGGAAAAAAAAATTCTTAGCAAATGCAAAAAACAAACAAAAACAGGAACAAAACATAAAATGGTGGCATGAATGAATACCTCAATTCCATTGTGAGCTTTGCTGCCTGACATACAATGCAAGTTACATACTTCTTGCCCATACAATCAGTTATCCAATTAACCTACAGCTGTTATATAGGGCCAACTAGCAGTGCACATTTTGTGCAATACTGCCTCATCTCATGTAGATTTTAACACGCTACCTGGAGTCTTCTCACGGCTTCCGAGTCTTGGTCAGCTTTCACCTTGCAGGCGACCAGAAGTTGGGCAGTGGATGCTGCTACTTGCTTGGCAGAGGAGATGAGTTTCTCCTCACTGGCGTGGCCCTGCACTGAGGCGTTAGCCGATTCACACAAGTTGCTGGTTGCCGCAGCCACCATCCTGGCCTAAAAGAAGTCAAGAGTGGCCAAATGACCAGAAACATAAAAACAAATGTTGCCTCCAGTGTGGACTGCTAAAATGTTGTTAACCAGTGCAGTGCCAGGGAAATATTCCTCAAAAAGGTTAGGAAAGATTGCAAAGTTAGTCTGTTCTTCCTAATCATTCATGTTAAACACAAAGCTTACAATCTAAATTGGATACGGAGTGGCTGGCAAGCAAAGGAGTTGCAGCACCTGGCTAGATCTTAGCAAAAGTGTAATGAGTTATGTCTTTCCTATAAGGAATTGGTAAAAGGTACTGAGACTTGGGAGGAGATAGATGCTGGAGCTGCAATAAAGGGATGGCAAATTTGGCAAGCCAATGTACAGCATAGTTAATGGTGGTAAGTAGAATGGACAGCAGTATCCAAGGTCACTGTTATACTGGTTAAGGGGATTATGAGTGTGAAATATTAAAGAAAATTTAGGTAAGTGTGTAGAATGAAAAAGGCACACATGTTTGGGTCATTTACAGTAAGACCACAGGTCATTGATAAGATCAAATAAATGGGAAACATCCATAGAAAAAAATAAAATACTTACAGCGGAAATGAGTCCCTGGGACCACTGACCATCATCAGCTGCATTAGCGGCAATTGCTCCAACCTACAAGGAATCCGAGAGGAAACATTTCCATACTGAAAAGACTGTTTAATATGCATCATAGGAATCATTTCCAAACAGAAAATTTTTTAAACCCTAATTGAGTGTTTCTGATAGTCTGCACCAACTTCTCCAAGTACTGGTGTTCGCATGTATCCATATTTTTAACTTTGGGCACCACATATTATTAAACAGGCCTGCAGACATTTGAAAGTCAATGCAAATGCACTGTGTACATAGAAATTTTGTGCCGTCTACTCAATGTGATTAAACATGTGTTAATGTGATGTGACAAAAGCGTCAAAAGGGAAAAAGAAAAAAATTAGTTAAAATATCTATTCCCCCTAACTTTTCTTTTTCGTTTAGGAAAGAATGGGGAAAGTTGGATCCCTTGTCAAGTTTTACTGCTATCTGGGACTCCTATAGAGAGATTTCCTCTTACTTTCTGTTCGGGGGGAATTTTACCAGAGAAGAAGTGAGTGAAAATCAACAACAGGTAACCAGACAGATAGCAGAATGGTGCTCTACCTTGAGGCTGGGCTCACACTTATGTGAATTGGATGTGGGCATCCATTGCACAGGAGTCCTGTGCATCTTTGGCTCAGTTTCATGTCCAAATTCAGGCAAAAATGCGGGACAGATTCGTCCCTGAAATGGAGAACTGGGACACACCTCTGCTGTGAGCCGCATCCAAATTCAGTGTAAACCCAGCCTTAACGTTTTTTTTTCTTCTGCCCATGTTGCAGTTAGATACATTTTTCCCTCACCTCCTGTCCTAGGGACAACCGTTTTATCAGACAGGAAGCAAAAAAATCTCTCAAATAGAGCCTCTGATGGCTGTAAATACTGACATGGGATCATAAGATTTCCCACTCTTACCAAAACTGAAAAAAAAATGTTTTCTATACACTAAGTCAAAAGAACAGTGGTGGACTGTTTTGGAGGCAGCACAGAAAGTATCCATGAACTTTGTTTTTATGGGATGTACATAATATTGCACACATGCTTGTTGGAAGATGTCAATCACAGAATTCTTTGCTGTAAAAGACTCTTCAAGCGGAAACACTGTTTTTTTTTTCTTCTGACCTGCAAAAGTAAAGCCATAATGTGCTAGTATAGATCTCATACTAGCACATTATGTTAAACTTGCTTGCAAAGAAGCCGTCATCTGCTCCGCTGGAAGCCGCATCATCTTCGCCTGTCTTCCTTTCCGGGACGGCAGACTCCGATTGTGACTGTCCAAAACAGGGTGACGCCACCCCCGCGCATGTGCGCGGGAGTCGCTGGTCACGAGTGGCCGTTCCTTCAGAGCGCATGTGCCGATGACCTAATCGGCTGCATATACAGTAAATATATCCTAAACTGCGTACGTTTAGGGAATATTTACAGTACCTATAGGCAAGTCTTATTATAGGCTTACCTATAGGTACAGACAATACATGAAAAAGTTTACGTCCTCTTTAATAAAATTGCTAAGATACTGAATACCAGTTGTATTAGATCTGAGATACACAGAAGGTGTGAATGACATACTATGAATACATGTAGTATAATTGTGAAGGGCAATTAAAAGGTATCTATAAATAAAACTGATTCCTCTGCTAATTAAATATTAGACCACATATCTTGAAGTATAGTGTAATACAGGAAAGAAATAACCGCACAGCTTATCTCCTTTTAAAAGTGATAGCCGTGAACTCTAGATGACAGATGGGCATGGATGTTCAGTAAATCAAAGTTTTAAACAGTGAAGTATGACAAAAGGACATCTGTGATAAATCCGTAATACTAAACTAAGATTATAAAGCAAAAATGTAGAACTGGAATCTTTCCCAGTATAGAACTTCATTACGGTACTCAGGGGGGTGTATGTATACTATTTAGCACCATATACTGCAGACTTTTTTCTTTTCCACTACTGGAATGTCCACAGTTACCTTTTTTTTTTTTTTTTAAAGAAGTGTATATGAATCCTCAAGCCTTTAACTGAAAGACTTGAATTTCCTATTGGTGCCAGCACTAAACAGCTTTTCACAGTGTTTGCCAGCCAGGGATTTCCCTGGTATTCATGTTAGACTTGTCGTGTAACCATTTACTGGATGCCATCCAGCTAAGGATAAAGCTGTGGGTTACCAAATACTAAGAAGGGATTAACCCACTTCAGGCTCAAGCAGAACTTATGACAAGGTCAAAGTAGAAGCCATTTCTACACCTTATCAAATCTCATATTGTCATTCCACTGCTGCCAAATTGGTCCGTTGATGATTTTACGCTGGCAGAGAGATGCATCATGTACATACTACGTATGCAAGTAAATACTACGTGTGGCATGAATGAGAGTACATGGACAGGGGACAAGAACTAATTATACTCCTGTCATTGATCATACAAAGTAAAATGTAGTGTTCTTTCCTAAAGTGTGGCATTCTAACACATCCAGTCTTAACAGTGGCCCATTAACTTTCCTACTCTCCTAATTCCACAGGCTCCCTTCCTAACAGTAACTCATACTGGAATTCACCTCGTGCAATCCTATATCAGCTTCTGTTCCTCAAGGCGATAAAATAAAGGTCAGTACACTAATCAAGTTCCTAATTAACTTACGCTTGGGCATTTTTACATAGGGATAGAATCTAAAATCAGAACTAGATACAGATTAACATCTTGCATTTTTTGTAGGAATACAACTCTGCTTTAGCACAGGGAATCCTTATTATGGGTTGTATTAAAGTTTCCAGTAATATCATCCACAAATAAAAATGATACCACTGGTACCTTCTCATTACAGTACTGAAGTGCTTGTGGAAAAAAAAAATGGCACAATTTCTATTGGACTCGTGGATTTATTCATCATATGGCACTACGAAACAGTGCCAAAAAGGAAGGTGAAGGACGGACAGAGGAACAATGTTACTATTTTAACTTCCTATTTTTGATTTGTTTGGTGAACTTTGCACTCTTGTTGAAAAGCAACAGCAAAACTAAGGTTGATATAAAGGAGTCACAAGGCCCACTATATTTCAAAATAACATGCAGCTATCTCTTCTTTCTTACCCAGGTCTGGGATAGTATGGTCCACTGGTAAATGTGCATACATAGTAGATGGCATTTTGCTTCCAACAGTGTATACATACTACTATGCTAACACAAAAGTGGTGCTTGCATCAAAGGATGTGATGAAGCCAGACCAATACAATACGTGAAGGTTCTCATTTCCAGCCCGCCCTTGGTATAACTTATAGCAATCACTGGACTTGTTCTGAAATATTTGACTACTCATCCAGATAGCCTCCCTATTACTAATGTTCCTTTTGGAACCGAGGAAGCTAGCTGGATGAATGGCATAATGTCTTCAACATTAAAGTAAAAGTCCAGCTTAATGTGGTCAACTACTACTACTAAATATACCAGTACAGAGAGCATTCTGTTTGCTTGCTTGCTTGCCTTGTATCTCACACGTTTACTGAATAAAGCTGGCCTTACACTGATTGAAATTTGGCTTGTTCAGGAGAGGAAATTCCCAATCTAATCAATTATCTGATTGACTTCTGTTAAAGGGACATATTGGAAAACTTTTTTCTATCAGCACTGTTTTTCTGGATGGAGGAATCTTTTTTTTTTTTTTTTTGGTCAATGCCTTTACACGTGTGTGAATGATTTGAAATGTTATTATATACCATTGTGCATCTCTGTATACTTCTAGCTCTCTATTTAAAATAGATTTCTTAAAAAGTTAAATCAAATTTTGGTACATTTTAAAAGAGAAGTATGTTTTTTTTGTTGTTGTGGCTAATCGTACTTACCTGGGTAGATGCAGCATCAGACCGATGCTGCAGCTGACCCCCGGCGTCTCTGCACTGAGAACCAAGCCACCAAACACACCGCCGATGGCTTGGTTCTCACTCTTTCCCATGCAGAGCGATGCTGACTATCAGTCAGCATCGCTCCTGCTCGGCTCCTCCACGCTCATTGGAGCGATGAGCTGTGGAGGGGCGGGGAGTGGCCATCTCAGTGGCTCGCTGAGCTGCTGAGACTGCCATCAGTCAAGACAGCTGGCAGATCCAGACTTGGAAAGCCGGGATGACGCTCTGCCTCGACTGATGGCGGACTTCAGACTGCTCTCCACTGAAAACGGGTCACAGGAGTGCAAAACTAATTGTGACCCAGAGGAGAAGCCCAGCCTAAAAAGCTCAGGTTGGACTTCTCCTTTAAAGGAGAAGTAGGGCCAAACCTCTTTTAGCCCTACTTCTCCTGGGGATCACAGGATTGCACTGCGTTCTGCACTCCTGTGACCCATTTTTCAGCCTCAGATTTTAAACCGCCTTTGGCTGATGTGCCCCAACTGACAGTCACTGGCTCTCTGCTGAGTGAAGACCAAGAACTGGGAAATAAGCAGTCTTTGATCAATCAGTTCTCAGTCTTGGAGGAGGTGACGGACAAATGCTTCATCCACCTAGGGTGTGATTGTTTTTTTTTTTTTTAAATCCCACACTTGACTTTTAACAAATTTAATGATAGCATTCCAGGGCTTATGTTACATTTGACAACAAATGAACTGGCCTTGCCAATTTGCTCCGCTAAAATGTAGGAAAGTCATTGGGTGAACAAAAACACCAATACAATAAAAGCAAAAGTGTTTTTGTGCTATTGAATGATATAGAGAGGATGTGTGCTTCTGCTGAGTTGGCAGCTACAGGAGTAAGTCTGGAGCTTCCAAAAGGTAAATATTACACAGCTTATCAGATTGCTCATTAAAAAAAGCAAAGGCTGGAAGTTCAAACCTGACTAAACAATTCTCCATCCAGATGCTATTTTGATAAATAGATCATACATGGATTTTTAAGCACACACTTGCTTCCTTCATAGTATATTCTATACCTATATATAGCAGACAAAGCTTGGATTTGTTGTTTCCTACGCTGTTGATGAACTGTTTTGTACGGTAGGTTAAAAGCAATGGTTCTTCAAATTAGCAGAATTCATTTTCTGCAGCGGCACCAACTTACATATATAATCATAATTAACACCACAGTAAACCAGGATTATTCATTTCAAAATAAAATGATATATAGATCTCCCTCTCTCATACACACAATAAATATATATATATATATATATATATATATATAAACAAAGAAGTGTATAACAGGTGGCCTAAGTGTATACACTACTCAGCGCTGGATGTATGTGTACAGTAAAACAGATTGACCGATTGAGTCAATAGAATGGTTTATATAAATAACTGAAGTATTTATATAATAAGATAAAATTTAAAAAAGCAGCTGTTTAGAATCAAGCAAATATAAAAAGGAGATAGTATAATATAAAACAGTGGTTCCTGTAAAATACAATACTAAAACAGCGCTAAAATAATGACATATAAAGAAATATGAGTTCTTTCTGTGATAAAGTCCACAGGTCATAAATAGAGTGAAGAAAATAATGCAGCGGAGGTGGTCCTTAAGGTGTATCTCAAAATAAAAGTGCTCAGTTCAAATGATGAGTGACTTTTCAAGTGGTTATGTGTTCCAGATGTCTATCCAAGCACCTCTTTAATCCCTTTAAAACTTTCCACCACGTGAGGCACGCTCCCCTCAGGGGGTTAAACTCACCAGAGGAATAAATTAAACAGGCCTTAAGATATATAGCATCATCTCGGTATATACTGTATAGAAGACGTCAAACATCCAGAACCAGTGCCAGTCAGATCGTTTCCTTAGTTTAGGTACCACCAGGGTTTAAATACCATCAGGGTTTTAAAAGATAATTCAGCTCCCAAAGGTATGTCATAAAAAAATGGAAAGAGTAGCATACATAGTGTAATTCCATTTATTAGATTCTTTAAAAGCATATCCCATTACAAACCCCTATAGTAATAAGCGTACATTTAAGTTTCTTTCAAACAGCATATATAACAGTGTCACTTGCGTGTAATGGTGGAGGTAGTTCTCCAGTCGTCCACTGTGGCAGCAAACAATCCTTCCTGGAGCGGCCTGTGTGTCTCTGCTGACACAAGCTTCACTTCCTGGATGGTGGTTAGCGGCAGTGGAACGCACACGTGACTTCCGGTCGAGCGTCGTGATAGCCACGCCCTGACGCGTTTCGTCACTTCCTGACTTCAACAGAGGGCGTGGCTACACGGCGCTCTGGCTGGCTTAAGTAATCCCATTCACTGGCTATGTAGCCAATCAGGGATCGCAGAAACCGGACCATGTTACCATGGTAATCATAAAGCAATGATTCTGCACAACCCTGTGACGGGCAGCAGACACAAACATCATCATCTAAGGAGTGATAATGCTGTTAATACAAAAAGGAAAAAATAGATAACAGCAACCGCTGAGAGTTTTGTTATTAAATGGTGGGCATCTGCACATAGGAACCCCGGGGCTAACAGCACAGGTGTAACAGAACAATCATTAGTGCATATACATAACAGATCAATGTTAGAAAGGTGTACATAGTAAAATATGAATAATAGGTGTACTATAAAATGCATAGATAATACATTGCGCGATCTCTAATCGCTGGACAGGAAAATTTATTATAGGAGAGAGGTCCATTTCAATGATTGAGTAATTCATGAACGGAAACATGTATGATCCATTATATACTCAATTATTTTAAAAAACGGAACATGTGCAATATAGCATGATAGATGATAAATAAATTAATAATAAATCAATCTCAATATTGCGTAGCCAAATAAAAAGGACATTAGGAATAATCTTCTAAAACGGAGTCTATATATTAAAATATGCGTTGATGCATATATGCATATATTTGTACATATGCCAGTGCGTCAAAGATTAATATATGTTTGAGATAAATATACATAAAAACACTCGCTTCTTCATAGCGATATGTGTGTATATACTTATGAAATAAATATGATAAAATATGATAAAATAAATATATGGAATGCATGAATGCATATGTGTGGTCTAAGGAAAAAAGACCGTCAGTAAATATCATATTGTGAAGGAGAGAAAAGAGTAGAGGCCAGATCAATAAATACAAATTTGACATCCATAAAATATCCATAAAATATATAAATGTACAATTCCACATAAAAATATAAATATATATGTGAAATATAAAAGACATATCGTTGATCAGGATTAAAAATATATAAAAAATGTGTGTAGAATGTATACACACATTTTTCTTTGTTCCAAAAGAGACATGCGATAAATATATGCGGCAGATAAGGTTATAAATACAAATAAATAAAAATAAATATATAAAAATAACCTGTACGGACATAGTCGGGACATGTATGATCAGGATATGGCATATATTAGTAATTAATATTCATTGATAAATAATTAATTAATTAATAGTCACTGATAAAACAATTAATATCTAGGTCCACGTTTAACCCTTTGGGCGAGAGAGTATCTACCAAATAAATCCATTCGGTTTCTTTCTTTGAAAGTTCGCGTACCTGGTTAGAGCCCCTCCATGCTGGCCTGAGATGATCGATACCCCAAAATTTCAGACCCGAAGGATCCTGGTTGTGGTATAATTTAAAATGGAGTGACACATTGTGGTCTTTGTAACCTAATTTAATGTTGGCAATGTGTTCAGCAATTCTGATCCTCAGGAGCCTTTTAGTGCGACCGATATACATAAGATCGCATGGGCACTGAATCGCATACACTACATACGGTGTGTTGCAGGTAATAAAATCTCTCATTTTAAATTCTCTCTTATTAGTGGTGGACCTAAATGTTTCGACGGCTCTTAATGGATATTTGACCTCCCTGCATGGTTTACATCTTCTGCACGAATAAAAGCCGTCTTTGTCCCAGAACGAGGCATGCTTTATTGGGGGATCTAGGACTTTTCTCACAACTTTGTCCGCAAAAGACGGTGCTCTCCTATAGATAAATCCAGGTTTCTCTGGTAATGACGGTTTGAGAACCTTATCCATAAGAAGAATATGCCAATGGGTTAGAAATATAGCCTCGACTTCTTTAAATTGTTTGTGGAAGCCTGAGATGAAGCTCCATTCTTTAGTATTTGTTGTTGCAGGTATGGAGGGTCTGTCTTCTAAAAAGGAAGTTCTTGGGATCAAAGAAATATCATTAATAATTTTATCTAAGTGTGTCCCCTTATATCCTTTGTCCTCGAATTTCTTTTTTATAATTGTCGATTGGTTGAAAAAATCAGTGTACTTAGTACAATTCCTTCGGATCCTGGTAATCTGTCCTTTGGGGATATTCCTTAGCCACATGGGGTGATGGCCACTTTGAGTAGGGAGATAACTGTTAGAGTCAGTGGGTTTAAAAAACACTTTCGTGTACAGTTTATTGCTTTCTCTGAAGATATTGACGTCCAAGAAATTTATACTTGATGTACTTATCTCACTTGTCAGTGTGACATTGTTAGTATTGCAATTTAATTCATCTATGAATTCTTGCAAAGATGTGCGGGAGCCTGACCATATAAAAAATAGGTCATCAATATATCTTCTATAAAAAATCAAATTATCACGTTTAAAAGCGAAAATCTTTTTATCTTCCCATTCCCCCATAAATAAGTTGGCTATACTGGGGGCAAACTTGGCCCCCATGGCTACGCCTTTTTTCTGTAAATAAAAACTGCCACTATACCAAAAATAGTTATGGCTTAAGCTAAAATCAAGAGCATATCCTAAAAACACTTTGTTATTATGTTTGAGATCTTCTCTCTGGCACAGTGCCCAATTCAGGGCTAGTAGGGCGTCATCATGTTGAATAATGGTGTACAAAGAAGAGACATCGGCCGTTACCAAAAATACTTCCTGTTCATCATCAAGAACTATATTTTCCAGTTGTTGCAGAAGGCTTTTTGTATCCCTTAGATATGCTTTTGTTTCAATCACGCTTTTTTGTAAAAAGGTGTCAAGATACTGACCCATACGCGAGGCTACTGAGCCGATGCTGTTGACAATGGGTCTACCTGGGGGACACTGGATGTTCTTATGAATTTTTGGTAATGTATATATAGTCGGAATACGGCTGGAGCTGGGGTTGAGATATTTCATCTCTTTTGTATTCAGTACGCCCATTGATACTCCTATTTGGACTAATGTGTCCAGGTCTTTTTCAAACTGTGCTGTTGGGTCTCTGTCCAATTTCTTATATGTGCTGTCATCGGATAGCATCTCCATCAATTGGTTATGGTAGAATTCTTTGGATAGAATCACGACTCCTCCTCCTTTGTCTGCGGGTCGGATGATGATATCTTTTCTTTCTTCGAGTGACTTAATGCCTTCTTGGATATGTCTTGGGTTAACGTCTCTCCTTGGGATGACCTTCTCCAAATCTCTTAAAACCAAACCTTTAAAAACATCTATTTGCTGGTTGGCTCCATTTAGGGGATTAAAAAGCGATTTATTACGGAGGCCACTCTCTATTTGTACTGATGCCATACTTGTAGTGGGTTGAGAGTTTTTATTTAAAAAATATTTTTTTGTGTTAATCTTAAGCATATATTTATGTACATCTATGAAGATGTCAAATTTGTTTATCGGTCTTTTCAGTCCGCATTTTAGGCCTAAATTTAAAATATTGGTTTCTTTATGAGTTAAAATGGTGTCCGTTAGGTTAAAAATTCCTCCTAGTCCTTTTCCCTCCTTCTTTTTCTGGAGCTTTCGTCCGGCTCTGCATCAGTACAAATAGAGAGTGGCCTCCGTAATAAATCGCTTTTTAATCCCCTAAATGGAGCCAACCAGCAAATAGATGTTTTTAAAGGTTTGGTTTTAAGAGATTTGGAGAAGGTCATCCCAAGGAGAGACGTTAACCCAAGACATATCCAAGAAGGCATTAAGTCACTCGAAGAAAGAAAAGATATTATCATCCGACCCGCAGACAAAGGAGGAGGAGTCGTGATTCTATCCAAAGAATTCTACCATAACCAATTGATGGAGATGCTATCCGATGACAGCACATATAAGAAATTGGACAGAGACCCAACAGCACAGTTTGAAAAAGACCTGGACACATTAGTCCAAATAGGAGTATCAATGGGCGTACTGAATACAAAAGAGATGAAATATCTCAACCCCAGCTCCAGCCGTATTCCGACTATATATACATTACCAAAAATTCATAAGAACATCCAGTGTCCCCCAGGTAGACCCATTGTCAACAGCATCGGCTCAGTAGCCTCGCGTATGGGTCAGTATCTTGACACCTTTTTACAAAAAAGCGTGATTGAAACAAAAGCATATCTAAGGGATACAAAAAGCCTTCTGCAACAACTGGAAAATATAGTTCTTGATGATGAACAGGAAGTATTTTTGGTAACGGCCGATGTCTCTTCTTTGTACACCATTATTCAACATGATGACGCCCTACTAGCCCTGAATTGGGCACTGTGCCAGAGAGAAGATCTCAAACATAACAACAAAGTGTTTTTAGGATATGCTCTTGATTTTAGCTTAAGCCATAACTATTTTTGGTATAGTGGCAGTTTTTATTTACAGAAAAAAGGCGTAGCCATGGGGGCCAAGTTTGCCCCCAGTATAGCCAACTTATTTATGGGGGAATGGGAAGATAAAAAGATTTTCGCTTTTAAACGTGATAATTTGATTTTTTATAGAAGATATATTGATGACCTATTTTTTATATGGTCAGGCTCCCGCACATCTTTGCAAGAATTCATAGATGAATTAAATTGCAATACTAACAATGTCACACTGACAAGTGAGATAAGTACATCAAGTATAAATTTCTTGGACGTCAATATCTTCAGAGAAAGCAATAAACTGTACACGAAAGTGTTTTTTAAACCCACTGACTCTAACAGTTATCTCCCTACTCAAAGTGGCCATCACCCCATGTGGCTAAGGAATATCCCCAAAGGACAGATTACCAGGATCCGAAGGAATTGTACTAAGGACACTGATTTTTTCAACCAATCGACAATTATAAAAAAGAAATTCGAGGACAAAGGATATAAGGGGACACACTTAGATAAAATTATTAATGATATTTCTTTGATCCCAAGAACTTCCTTTTTAGAAGACAGACCCTCCATACCTGCAACAACAAATACTAAAGAATGGAGCTTCATCTCAGGCTTCCACGAACAATTTAAAGAAGTCGAGGCTATATTTCTAACCCATTGGCATATTCTTCTTATGGATAAGGTTCTCAAACCGTCATTACCAGAGAAACCTGGATTTATCTATAGGAGAGCACCGTCTTTTGCGGACAAAGTTGTGAGAAAAGTCCTAGATCCCCCAATAAAGCATGCCTCGTTCTGGGACAAAGACGGCTTTTATTCGTGCAGAAGATGTAAACCATGCAGGGAGGTCAAATATCCATTAAGAGCCGTCGAAACATTTAGGTCCACCACTAATAAGAGAGAATTTAAAATAAGAGATTTTATTACCTGCAACACTCCGTATGTAGTGTATGCGATTCAGTGCCCATGCGATCTTATGTATATCGGTCGCACTAAAAGGCTCCTGAGGATCAGAATTGCTGAACACATTGCCAACATTAAATTAGGTTACAAAGACCACAATGTGTCACTCCATTTTAAATTATACCACAACCAGGATCCTTCGGGTCTGAAATTTTGGGGTATCGATCATCTCAGGCCAGCATGGAGGGGCTCTAACCAGGTACGCGAACTTTCAAAGAAAGAAACCGAATGGATTTATTTGGTAGATACTCTCTCGCCCAAAGGGTTAAACGTGGACCTAGATATTAATTGTTTTATCAGTGACTATTAATTAATTAATTATTTATCAATGAATATTAATTACTAATATATGCCATATCCTGATCATACATGTCCCGACTATGTCCGTACAGGTTATTTTTATATATTTATTTTTATTTATTTGTATTTATAACCTTATCTGCCGCATATATTTATCGCATGTCTCTTTTGGAACAAAGAAAAATGTGTGTATACATTCTACACACATTTTTTATATATTTTTAATCCTGATCAACGATATGTCTTTTATATTTCACATATATATTTATATTTTTATGTGGAATTGTACATTTATATATTTTATGGATATTTTATGGATGTCAAGTTTGTATTTATTGATCTGGCCTCTACTCTTTTCTCTCCTTCACAATATGATATTTACTGACGGTCTTTTTTCCTTAGACCACACATATGCATTCATGCATTCCATATATTTATTTTATCATATTTTATCATATTTATTTCATAAGTATATACACACATATCGCTATGAAGAAGCGAGTGTTTTTATGTATATTTATCTCAAACATATATTAATCTTTGACGCACTGGCATATGTACATATATATGCATATATGCATCAACGCATATTTTAATATATAGACTCCGTTTTAGAAGATTATTCCTAATGTCCTTTTTATTTGGCTACGCAATATTGAGATTGATTTATTATTAATTTATTTATCATCTATCATGCTATATTGCACATGTTCCGTTTTTTAAAATAATTGAGTATATAATGGGTCATACATGTTTCCGTTCATGAATTACTCAATCATTGAAATGGACCTCTCTCCTATAATAAATTTTCCTGTCCAGCGATTAGAGATCGCGCAATGTATTATCTATGCATTTTATAGTACACCTATTATTCATATTTTACTATGTACACCTTTCTAACATTGATCTGTTATGTATATGCACTAATGATTGTTCTGTTACACCTGTGCTGTTAGCCCCGGGGTTCCTATGTGCAGATGCCCACCATTTAATAACAAAACTCTCAGCGGTTGCTGTTATCTATTTTTTCCTTTTTGTATTAACAGCATTATCACTCCTTAGATGATGATGTTTGTGTCTGCTGCCCGTCACAGGGTTGTGCAGAATCATTGCTTTATGATTACCATGGTAACATGGTCCGGTTTCTGCGATCCCTGATTGGCTACATAGCCAGTGAATGGGATTACTTAAGCCAGCCAGAGCGCCGTGTAGCCACGCCCTCTGTTGAAGTCAGGAAGTGACGAAACGCGTCAGGGCGTGGCTATCACGACGCTCGACCGGAAGTCACGTGTGCGTTCCACTGCCGCTAACCACCATCCAGGAAGTGAAGCTTGTGTCAGCAGAGACACACAGGCCGCTCCAGGAAGGATTGTTTGCTGCCACAGTGGACGACTGGAGAACTACCTCCACCATTACACGCAAGTGACACTGTTATATATGCTGTTTGAAAGAAACTTAAATGTACGCTTATTACTATAGGGGTTTGTAATGGGATATGCTTTTAAAGAATCTAATAAATGGAATTACACTATGTATGCTACTCTTTCCATTTTTTTATGACATACCTTTGGGAGCTGAATTATCTTTTAAAACCCTGATGGTATTTAAACCCTGGTGGTACCTAAACTAAGGAAACGATCTGACTGGCACTGGTTCTGGATGTTTGACGTCTTCTATACAGTATATACCGAGATGATGCTATATATCTTAAGGCCTGTTTAATTTATTCCTCTGGTGAGTTTAACCCCCTGAGGGGAGCGTGCCTCACGTGGTGGAAAGTTTTAAAGGGATTAAAGAGGTGCTTGGATAGACATCTGGAACACATAACCACTTGAAAAGTCACTCATCATTTGAACTGAGCACTTTTATTTTGAGATACACCTTAAGGACCACCTCCGCTGCATTATTTTCTTCACTCTATTTATGACCTGTGGACTTTATCACAGAAAGAACTCATATTTCTTTATATGTCATTATTTTAGCGCTGTTTTAGTATTGTATTTTACAGGAACCACTGTTTTATATTATACTATCTCCTTTTTATATTTGCTTGATTCTAAACAGCTGCTTTTTTAAATTTTATCTTATTATATAAATACTTCAGTTATTTATATAAACCATTCTATTGACTCAATCGGTCAATCTGTTTTACTGTACACATACATCCAGCGCTGAGTAGTGTATACACTTAGGCCACCTGTTATACACTTCTTTGTTTATATTTACCTCCCCTTTTTCTCAGCTGCTATGGATGCACTACAGTTTTTAACAAACAGACAGATTGATATCAATAATATTTTCAGTATAAATGAACAAAGTACGGTCCAAGCGAATTATAATGGGGCATTAACCACCCTAGGAAATACTTTAGAAAAACAAGTTAGAACTTGGTGGGACATCTGCACATTGGAACACTATTTAAGAGAAAAAATCATTGTTAGAAGCCTGAGATGGGAAGTGGTGCCCCAAGATGGATTAGATGATCCAGAATCCACAAAAGAATGGTTAGAATTTTTTAATAACATGGGTTTCAAGTTGCAAGAATTAATTTTAAAAAGGAAACGTAAAAAAATGACTAAGCTTGAAAACAAAATTAATGAACTGAAAATACAACTTGAGCCCATTAAAGACTCCCAACAGGTGATAGACTTTAATATTCGTATAAAAAAGAAATTAGAGAAAGTCGACAAGGATACGCAGAAGAAAAAAATCAAAAAGTTCCATAGAGATATGGGTGATTTCAGAACAGAATCTATATATCTTTGGCAACAAACTAGAACACAACCTCCAAACGGCAGGAATACAGAGCAAGGTCTAAGAAGTGATAACTACTCGAGACCACAACAGAATATTGACAATGACACCAACAATGCCGAACACCCAGAACGGGTACTCATGTCACAACCACCCACCGACTGCTCAACGCCGATTCGGAATGGTAACTTTGCAGGAAGAGGACAACCACCGAGAGGAGGAAGAGGTTCTAACACGCAAAGACCTTCTGCACCAAATCACCACTATAATGTTCCAACACATAATAGGTATGAATCTTTGAACCAATATGAGTACCAAGGAAGACAACAATCCCCACGTCCTTTTTTAGGGAGGGGACGAGGATGGCACAAACGAGGCCGGGGGTACCCACCCCGGAGAGGGAGACCCCCAATGTCAGTACCTATGCAACAACCTCAGTGGAGGGAATACCCCTATTGGGAGGAGAATCACAACAACCAGTACGGACAAAGGAGAGAAGAGCACGCGGCTGCAGAGCCGGACGAAAGCTCCAGAAAAAGAAGGAGGGAAAAGGACTAGGAGGAATTTTTAACCTAACGGACACCATTTTAACTCATAAAGAAACCAATATTTTAAATTTAGGCCTAAAATGCGGACTGAAAAGACCGATAAACAAATTTGACATCTTCATAGATGTACATAAATATATGCGTAAGATTAACACAAAAAAAATATTTTTTAAATAAAAACTCTCAACCCACTACAAGTATGGCATCAGTACAAATAGAGAGTGGCCTCCGTAATAAATCGCTTTTTAATCCCCTAAATGGAGCCAACCAGCAAATAGATGTTTTTAAAGGTTTGGTTTTAAGAGATTTGGAGAAGGTCATCCCAAGGAGAGACGTTAACCCAAGACATATCCAAGAAGGCATTAAGTCACTCGAAGAAAGAAAAGATATTATCATCCGACCGGCAGACAAAGGAGGAGGAGTCGTGATTCTATCCAAAGAATTCTACCATAACCAATTGATGGAGATGCTATCCGATGACAGCACATATAAGAAATTGGACAGAGACCCAACAGCACAGTTTGAAAAAGACCTGGACACATTAGTCCAAATAGGAGTATCAATGGGCGTACTGAATACAAAAGAGATGAAATATCTCAACCCCAGCTCCAGCCGTATTCCGACTATATATACATTACCAAAAATTCATAAGAACATCCAGTGTCCCCCAGGTAGACCCATTGTCAACAGCATCGGCTCAGTAGCCTCGCGTATGGGTCAGTATCTTGACACCTTTTTACAAAAAAGCGTGATTGAAACAAAAGCATATCTAAGGGATACAAAAAGCCTTCTGCAACAACTGGAAAATATAGTTCTTGATGATGAACAGGAAGTATTTTTGGTAACGGCCGATGTCTCTTCTTTGTACACCATTATTCAACATGATGACGCCCTACTAGCCCTGAATTGGGCACTGTGCCAGAGAGAAGATCTCAAACATAATAACAAAGTGTTTTTAGGATATGCTCTTGATTTTAGCTTAAGCCATAACTATTTTTGGTATAGTGGCAGTTTTTATTTACAGAAAAAAGGCGTAGCCATGGGGGCCAAGTTTGCCCCCAGTATAGCCAACTTATTTATGGGGGAATGGGAAGATAAAAAGATTTTCGCTTTTAAACGTGATAATTTGATTTTTTATAGAAGATATATTGATGACCTATTTTTTATATGGTCAGGCTCCCGCACATCTTTGCAAGAATTCATAGATGAATTAAATTGCAATACTAACAATGTCACACTGACAAGTGAGATAAGTACATCAAGTATAAATTTCTTGGACGTCAATATCTTCAGAGAAAGCAATAAACTGTACACGAAAGTGTTTTTTAAACCCACTGACTCTAACAGTTATCTCCCTACTCAAAGTGGCCATCACCCCATGTGGCTAAGGAATATCCCCAAAGGACAGATTACCAGGATCCGAAGGAATTGTACTAAGGACACTGATTTTTTCAACCAATCGACAATTATAAAAAAGAAATTCGAGGACAAAGGATATAAGGGGACACACTTAGATAAAATTATTAATGATATTTCTTTGATCCCAAGAACTTCCTTTTTAGAAGACAGACCCTCCATACCTGCAACAACAAATACTAAAGAATGGAGCTTCATCTCAGGCTTCCACGAACAATTTAAAGAAGTCGAGGCTATATTTCTAACCCATTGGCATATTCTTCTTATGGATAAGGTTCTCAAACCGTCATTACCAGAGAAACCTGGATTTATCTATAGGAGAGCACCGTCTTTTGCGGACAAAGTTGTGAGAAAAGTCCTAGATCCCCCAATAAAGCATGCCTCGTTCTGGGACAAAGACGGCTTTTATTCGTGCAGAAGATGTAAACCATGCAGGGAGGTCAAATATCCATTAAGAGCCGTCGAAACATTTAGGTCCACCACTAATAAGAGAGAATTTAAAATAAGAGATTTTATTACCTGCAACACTCCGTATGTAGTGTATGCGATTCAGTGCCCATGCGATCTTATGTATATCGGTCGCACTAAAAGGCTCCTGAGGATCAGAATTGCTGAACACATTGCCAACATTAAATTAGGTTACAAAGACCACAATGTGTCACTCCATTTTAAATTATACCACAACCAGGATCCTTCGGGTCTGAAATTTTGGGGTATCGATCATCTCAGGCCAGCATGGAGGGGCTCTAACCAGGTACGCGAACTTTCAAAGAAAGAAACCGAATGGATTTATTTGGTAGATACTCTCTCGCCCAAAGGGTTAAACGTGGACCTAGATATTAATTGTTTTATCAGTGACTATTAATTAATTATTTATCAATGAATATTAATTACTAATATATGCCATATCCTGATCATACATGTCCCGACTATGTCCGTACAGGTTATTTTTATATATTTATTTTTATTTATTTGTATTTATAACCTTATCTGCCGCATATATTTATTGCATGTCTCTTTTGGAACAAAGAAAAATGTGTGTATACATTCTACACACATTTTTTATATATTTTTAATCCTGATCAACGATATGTCTTTTAGATTTCACATATATATTTATATTTTTATGTGGAATTGTACATTTATATATTTTATGGATATTTTATGGATGTCAAATTTGTATTTATTGATCTGGCCTCTACTCTTTTCTCTCCTTCACAATATGATATTTACTGACGGTCTTTTTTCCTTAGACCACACACCACACATATGCATTCATGCATTCCATATATTTATTTTATCATATTTTATCATATTTATTTCATAAGTATATACACACATATCGCTATGAAGAAGCGAGTGTTTTTATGTATATTTATCTCAAACATATATTAATCTTTGACGCACTGGCATATGTACAAATATATGCATATATGCATCAACGCATATTTTAATATATAGACTCCGTTTTAGAAGATTATTCCTAATGTCCTTTTTATTTGGCTACGCAATATTGAGATTGATTTATTATTAATTTATTTATCATCTATCATGCTATATTGCACGTTCCGTTTTTTAAAATAATTGAGTATATAATGGGTCATACATGTTTCCGTTCATGAATTACTCAATCATTGAAATGGACCTCTCTCCTATAATAAATTTTCCTGTCCAGCGATTAGAGATCGCGCAATGTATTATCTATGCATTTTATAGTACACCTATTATTCATATTTTACTATGTACACCTTTCTAACATTGATCTGTTATGTATATGCACTAATGATTGTTCTGTTACACCTGTGCTGTTACAAATTTGCAGAAACTGCGTGATGCTATCATGTCAATATGGACCAAAATCTCTGAGGAATGTTTCCAACACCTTGTTAAATCTATGCCACGAAGAATTAAGACAGTTCTGAAGGCAAAAGGAGGTCCAACACAGTACTAGCAAGGTGTTCCCAATAAAGTGGCCGGTGAGTGCATTTCTAAAAGGTGCTATTGACATGAAATTTTCAGCACGTCAGTAACAACCCATGCAATCCACACATACAAAAAAAATAAAAATAAGTTTAGAAAATAAGTTATGTGTAATAAAATGGAATGATTGATAAAGAATATAGCGCTAAAAAAATGTAAAGCAATAAACAAAAACAGTGTACAAAATGTATGAAAATGGTGAAAACATATGACAAGAATCACTCTCAAATGTAATAAATAAGAGAAAGTACATATATATATATATGATAGGTAGAAACACAAGTGAAAAAAGTCCAAAAGGTGGAAATATCCTTAAAGGTAAATTTATATAGGAGTCCACCACAAGGGATCTGTTGCTCAGAAATGGGGTACAACGGCCCTGGCAGGCATGTAGAGCACCAGGGATAATGTGTTCATCCAAGGTAAGGGGTATACACTCTTACCAGAAGAAGTGGACTTGAGTGTCAGCGACAACATGTCAATCAAGTAAGGATGTCCCAATCAGCAAACTTCCGAAAGCGGTCCAGGGAATCCAGGGAACTCCAGGAAATCCAGCAGGTAAGCGCAAGGCTGGGACTTAGATGTTAAACGGCCAGATTGGAAGGCCAAAAACTCCCATCCGAGGGGGATATAGAAAAAAAAAAAAAAGATGCCTCCATATGGTGTAGGTCAAAACTGTGGGTTTTATTGAAATAATATACATCCACAGAATAAAAGCAATGTGGGGAGCTGAAAGCCAAGCCCAACGCATTTCGTCCCAATGAACTTCAACTGGGGCATATATCGGCTTCCCTACATTGCACATATTTATAAATTTACACATCAGTTAGGAAACCAATCAGTAAAAACATGGTATGTGGCCTCAACCTGGAAGAGGTGCGGCCGGCATAACTATCGCGCCCAAAAACCTGAGACCAGTGATTGGAGTAAGGCCAGTCACATGATAACATGAGCTCCAAGCCTCAGTCTGGAAACCAACGACCAGAGCAGACCAGATCCCACGACACCAAAAAATGACGTCATGGGGGCGTGACTGTACCTGTAGCATCAACGCGGAAATGACAACAGCCAATCAAAACCTCACTGGGATCGGAGACATAATCTCGTCACCGCTAGGTCACATGACCACAAATACAGGGCCATGGGAATGTGACCCGACGTGAGGAGTCAACCTGGAAGTGACAAAACCACGGGGGTCGCATAACGTCGGTCGTGCAATCAATGGCAATGTAAACAAGCCTTTTTTGGGCCAAGAGCACATCACACCACAGAAATCGTGACCAAATGCGCTTTGAACCTCAAAAGGCAAGACTAACACACCTCATTTAAGAAGCAGGACTAAAACAAAATAACTCCCAGATCATAATACGAAACATAATGTCATAAACATTATTATGAAATACCACTTATTGTAAACCAATAGAACATGTAGTAGAAAGTAGTATAGGCAGAAAATGAATAAGAATAAAGCATGAAGATTTCAGCTTGATTGATGAAAGAATTTGTCCCATTCAACATTCATACCGAATGGCGAGTAAGACTTAAGTTCATGTATCTGGTATGTTTCGATGGCAAAAAGACACCGCTGAGGCGGGACTCTCCCCTCCAATGGGGAAAGAACTTATCAATGATTTGAAACTGTGTTCCTGCAGGATATTTGTTGTGATATTTTAAATAATGGTGGGGAAGCTATGATTAGTTTGTCCCTTCTTGATACTGGCCAAATGTTCATTGACCCTCACCAAGAATGTCCTAATCGTACGTCCCACGTATTGTTTCTTATAAGGACAAGTCAATAGACAATAAATTTTGTGACACAGGTGTTAAAAAGTTTCATTGGGTAAGTACTTTGCGTGGTGGATGAGGTAATTTTTTTGGGGGGGGGGGCAATCACATTGGGCGCAATTTGTCCCTGTATTGACCGTGCCCCTCTGAATATGACACCTGCCTGTTCCTGATCTGAGCACCAACTCCCTTGTGGTGGACTCTATATAAAATTTACCTTAAGGATATTTCCACCTTTGGGACTTTTTTCACTTGCTTCTACCCATCATATATATGTACTTTCTCATATTTATTACATTTGAGAGGGAGTCTTATATGTTTTCACCATTTGCATACAACATTTTGTACACCGTTTTTGTTTATTGCTTTACATTTTTTGGCGCTACATTATTTATCAATCCTTCACATAGAATTTTTGTCACATTCTTATGTAGCAGCTGTCCTTTCTCTCTTGCACACTGGGGTCAGCGCAGTAATATCCCTTATCCATAATAAAATGGAATGACACAGGGAAAAAGTATTGAACACGCTAAATAAAATGTATTTAATACTTTGTACAAAATCCTTTGTTGGTAATGACAGCTTCAAGACTCCTCCTGTATGGAGAAACTAGTTACGTGCATTGCTCAGGTGTGATAATTTTGGCCCATTCTTCCACACAGTCTTCAAATCTTGAAGGTTCCATGGGCCTCTTCTATGAACTCTGATCTTTAGTTCTTTCCATGGATTTTCCATTGGATTCAAGTCAGGTGATTGGCTGGGCCATTCTAGCAGCTTTATTTTCTGTCTTTGAAACCAATTATGATTTTCCTTGGCTTGGTGTTTGGGATCATTGTCTTGCTGAAATGTCCACCCTTGTTTCATCTTCCTCATCCTGGTAGATGGCAGCAGATTTTAATCAAGAATATCTTGGTACATTTTCCCATTCATCCTTCCTTCAACGATATGAAGTTTGCCAGTACCATAGTACCGTATGCTAAAAACAGCCTCACACCATGATGTTCCCACCTACAAACTTCACGGTTTGTATAGGGGTGATGTGCAGTGCCATTTGACCTTCAAACATGGTGTTTATTATGGCATCTAAAGAGTTTACATTTTGGTCTCATCTGACCAGACTATATTCTCTCAGTATTTCACAGGCTTGTCTAAACAGGCTTGTCTAAAATGTTGTGCAGCAAACTTTAAAACTAGCTTCAACATGATTTTTCTTCAGCAATGGAGTCTTGCATGAGGACTGTGCATACAGGCCATGGCAGTTGAATGCATTACTTATGGTTTTATTTAAAACAATTGTACCTTCTAATTCTAGGTTTTTCTGAAGCTCTTACCAAGTTGTCCTTGGCTCTTGGACAACTCTTTTCACTCCTCTGTCAGAAATCTTGCGAGGAGCATTTGGTTGAGGTCGGTTGGTTTATGGTGAAATTATGTTCTTTTCACTTTCGGATTATGGCCCCAACAGTGCTCACTGGAACATTCAGAAGTTTAGAAATCCTTCTGTAACCAATGCCAACGGTATGCTTTACAACAATAAGGTTACAAAGGTCTTGAAAGCGCGCCTTGCATGAGGTGTTTTGTGTGTGACACCTTGGAAATTAGACACCTTTTTATAGGCTATAAGTTGAGACTGAACCAGCTGAGTTTTTTTTTTTTTTTTTTTTAATCGCAGATTTTTGGGGGGAGAAAAATCGCCCAGCTCTAATACATACACACACACACACACACACACACACACACACACACACACACACACACACACACACACACACACACACACATATACATATACATTATAACCTTAGTTAGACTTACCGGTGACGGTATTTCTACGAGCCTTTCAGGACAGCACCTTGGAGAGAGCGCAGCTCCGCCTTTACCCAGGAAACACTGCGTGACAACGCCCCTTTTTAAGATCAGCTGCTTCCACCATGCCTTCAGTTGTTATCGAGAAATCCTCCGACATGCTGGAAAATATAAGCAGACAGTTACCATGCCCTATAATTATACATTATACATCATAACCTAGGGAGGGAAGTAGGCTGCTGTCCTGAAAGGCTCGTAGAAATACCGTCACCGGTAAGTCTAACTAAGGTTTTCTCTCTTCGCCTTTCAGGACAGCACCTTGGAGAGGATAACCAAGAAACTTACTTCAGGGTGGGACCACTGCCTGCAAAACCTTTCTCCCGAAGGATTGGTCTGAGGCTGAAAGCAGATCCAAGCGGTAGTGTTTTATGAAAGTTGAAAAACTGGACCATATGGCAGCCTTACAAATTTGTTCAGGCGATGCTCCGGCCTTTTCTGCCCATGATGCCGCTACTGCTCTGGTTGAATGAGGCAAGATTCCTTCTGGAGGCTCCAAACCTAGAGAGGTGTATGCTTCTTTAATGGCCTGCTTTAACCATCTTCCAAGGGTGTTTTTGGAAGCTTTACATCCCTTGTGAGCGCCCTCCATTAAAACAAACAATGAGGATGATTTTCTAAAGTCCTTTGTTATTTCCAGATACTTAAGAAGACATCTCCTGACATCCAGAGTATGGAAGGCTTCTTCTCCTGGCCCCGAAGGTGAGGGGCAAAATGTAGGGAGAATGATCTCCTGTGCCCGATGAAAAGCAGAGCTTACTTTTGGTAGGAAGGCTGGGTCTGTCTTTAGAACTACCCTGTCTGGTAGGCACCTCATGAATGGCTCTTTGATTGATAGAGCTTGTAACTCACTGACTCTACGAGCTGATGTTACTGCCACCAACAACACAGTTTTAAACGTTAAAAACTTAAGTGAGGATCCTTCTATTGGCTCGAACGGAAGCTTTGTTAGCCCTTGAAGAACCAAAGATAAATCCCATTTGGGAAAAATGATCACAGGCTTAGGCTTTACTTTAGCCATAGCTCTGAAAAAACGAATTATTAAAGGCTCCCCTGACAGGGTTCTTTCCAAAAAAACTGATAAGGCCGCTACTTGCGTTTTGAGCGTACTTGCTGCTAGGCCTTTCTCCAATCCGTCTTGAAGAAACTCTAGAACTGAAATTGTACTAGACAAACTAAAGTCTTTTCTGGAACACCATGTATTATAAACTTTCCAGACCTTAAAATAAATGTCTCTTGTCACCTTCTTCCTACTTGCAAGAAGGGTAGTAATGAGTTTTTCTGATAGTCCCTTTTGTCTTAGGATTTGTTCTTCAGAAACCAAGCTGCTAGGTTGAGAAACGCTGGATCTGGATGAAGAAACTTGCCCTGACTCAGTAGATCTGACCTGTTTGGTAACTTCCAAGGAGGTTTTACTGAGAGGTTCATAAGGGTTGCAAACCACGGCCTTTTTGGCCAATAAGGAGCTATCAGAATTAGTTCCGTGGATTCCAGTCTGAATTTTGCTAGTACCCTTGGAATTAGTGGAAATGGGGGAAAAGCGTAGGACAGCTGGAAGTCCCATCTGTGAGCCAGAGCATCTAACCCCAGAGCTTGATCCTGTCTCTGAAGGGAGAAGAAAACTGGTACTTTCGCGTTTTCCTGACTTGCGAATAGGTCCACCTGAGGAACACCCCAACTCTTGGCTATTGTCTTGAATAGATCCTGATTCAGAGACCACTCTGCTTCTCTTACTTCCCTCCTGCTGAGGAGATCTGCCAAGGTGTTTTCCGTCCCTTTTAAGTGTACTGCCGATAGGGAGGCCAAGTTGTTCTCTGCCCATCTCAGTATCTGGCAGGCTAAATCCAACAGAGTTCTGCTTTTTGTGCCCCCTTGCTTTGTTATGTATAACACTGCCGTCATATTGTCCGTCAAGACTTGGACATGCTGATTCTTTAGAAGTTCCTGGAAGGACAGAAGACTCAGATGAATAGCCTTCAACTCTCTCCAGTTCGATGACCTTCTCGCTTCTGGCTTGGACCAAACCCCCTGAATAGTTTGTTCTTCCAGGTGGGCTCCCCACCCCCATGCGCTGGCATCTGTGGTCAGTCTTTGGGTTACTGGGAATGACCAGTGAAGACCTTTTGAGATGTTTCTCTGGTTCCTCCACCACCAGAGTGATCTTTTTGCTCTTACCCCTATGACAAACTTTTTCTCCAGCGATTCCTGGTAGGACCAATTTGTCAAAATGTCTGCCTGCAGCGGACGAGCATGCAGTCTGGCCCACTGTACTGCAGGGATTGCTGCTGTCAGCAGACCCAGGGCTGACATGGCTTGTCTTACTGAGAACCTTGAATTGGACTGAAGTACCTTCAGAGCCGACTGTATCTTTTCTATTTTTTCTTGGGGCAGAAATATTTTCTGTTCTACTGAGTCTATTTCGTACCCCAGGAACTTTGCTCTTTGAGCTGGTATTAGGTTGGACTTCTGAATGTTGAGAAGCCAACCCAGACCTCTTAGATGTGCTTGAGTCACTTGAAGGTTGACTTCCACCTGACTTTTTGAGTCGGCGAAAAGTAGCAGGTCGTCCAAGTAGGGCACTATTGGGATCCCTTTCAGTCTCAGGGGTTCCAATGCTTCTGCCATCACTTTCGTGAAAACTCTGGGTGAGGAGGAGAGGCCGAATGGCAGGGCTCTGAACTGGAGATGCCAAACCTCCCCCCTCCCCAAATTGACTGCCAGACGTAGAAATTTCTGGGACTGGGGTGCTATTGGGATATGGAGGTATGCATCCCTCAAATCGATGGAGGCCATGTGACACCTGGGGGTCAGCAAGTTCTTTACTGAAAAAATCGTGTCCATCCTGAATCTTTTGTATTTTATGGATCGATTCAACAGCTTCAAGTTGAGGATCAGACGGAACTTTCCCGATGGTTTCCTGACCAAGAATATATGGGAATAAAACCCTTTTTCTTTTTGCCCCTCTGGGACTTGAGAGATGACATTCTGTTGCATCAGCTCTTGAAGAAGAGACTTCATAGCCAGAGCCTTCTCCTGATCCTTCGGTAAGTTTGTTACGTAGAACCGACTTGGGGGGTTTTGTAAAAACTCCAGATGGTAACCCTGCTGGATTATCCCTAGGACAAATGGACTTCTTGTTGTTTTTTCCCAACTGAGCAAGAAGTCCTGAAGCCTCCCTCCTACTGGAAGCTGGTCACTGTTTTTTAGGGGATTGCTCAGGGTTTCTGAACAATACCCCACCCCTGCCTCTTCCTCTCTGGGGGTTCCAAGGTCTTTTCTTTGTTTGGTCCTTTTCCTTATCGGTTTGTCGAAAAGGACGAAAATTCTTCCTCTGTTGTACCACTTTCTTTTTCTGAGGAAAAGCTTTCTTTTTGTCTGCTGTCCTATCAAGTACAGTCTCTAATTCCGGACCAAACAACAAGTCCCCTGAAAAGGGAATCCCACACAATTTCCCTTTAGAGGCTGAATCCCCTGACCAAGTTTTAAGCCAGAGGGCTCTTCTTGCGGAATTAACCAATGCTGATGACCTGGCAGACATTTTGATGGATTCTGCCGAGGCATCAGCCATATATCGGACGGCTTTTAACAGAGTAGGGAAGGACTCTAATAAATCTTTCCTGGAGGTACCTGCCACCACATGATTTTTGAGTTGGTCTAACCAGCATTCCAAATTTCTGGCCACAACTGTGGCTGCCATTGCAGGTTTCAGATTGGCTAATGAAGAGTCCCATGCTTTCTTCAGTAGCCCATCCGCTTTTTTGTCCATAGCGTCTTTAAGAATTCCCATATCCTCAAAGGCTAAGTCCGTTTTTCTGGATACTTGAGAGAAGGCCGCATCTATCTTTGGCTTCTTATTCCAAACACACTCCTCACTCTCCTCAAAAGGGAACCTCCTTTTAAGGGCTTTAGAAAAAAATTGTCCTTTCTCTGGATCCTTCCATTCCTTTTTAATGGAGTCTGTTAACACCTTGTGTACCGGAAAGACTCTATGTTTAACCTCCTCCAGCCCCTGGTACATTTTGTCATGTACTGACAGCTGAATTTTTTCTTCCTGGATCTCCAGTGTAGTATAAATTGCCTTGAGTAAATCATCAACTTCCTCAAGTGACAGTTTATATCTAGAAGCCTTGGCTTCTTCTTCCTCTTCCTCATCATCAGAATCAAACGTTGAGGGAGGAATGCTTTCCCTTTCTTCCTCAGACTCACTTTCAATTTGCACAGAAGTGGACGGAGGGAGACTGGATTGAGAACCCTGTTCTTGGCTGGAACTCTGACCACGCTTTTTCACAAGGGAGCGTACTGTCCCTAGGGCCTCTGCTAGTTCTTTTCTCACTGAAGACAGGAGTTCCTTGCACTCCTGTGAAGACTCCTCCTTCACTAAATCCGCAATGCAGGATCTGCACAGGGGTTTGGGCCAAGAGTCCCTTAAAGGATTTTTGCATGAGGGGCATTTTCTTGAAGTTCTCTCTGACTTAGCAGTAACTTTCTGAAACGACAGAAATAAAAGAACCCACAGGTCCTCTTTAACTGCAGCCACTAAAGAGTACAACAGGTAGACCCCCCAAAGACAAACACCCTAAGTGCCCAGAGTCTCAATCCCTGCTGAACTGCTAATGGACCTTTACACCAAAGCAGACAGCTGCAGGTTAACTTAATACATAAACCAAACAAAAAACACCCAGTGATGTAAAGGAAAGAGGTCCCTCTGTACCTCTCCTACCTGGGACTGGCCGGGAACCTGGGCGCCTGCATCCGCCATAGCTGCTGAAGATCCGTCCTCCATTTCGATCGTAGCAGCCGCCGTCCGCACGCTTTAAATGGCTTTCCGACCGTGCCAAACAAACGGAAGTCCCGGCCAGAGGACCTGCCCCTTCCTCCTGCGTTCCAGCAGCTGGAACCAATTGCTGCTACGCCCTGCCGGAGGTCTCCACCCACCGGAACTGGCGTCCCCCGCCGTCCGGGATTCGGCGCCGCCATGCTGAGGCCTGGCATGGAACGCTCGTTTCTGAGCACAACCGCGGCCCCCCGAACGCACGGGCGATCAACCTCCGGCAGTCCATTACTCCTGTGAGCCGACGAAGGAAGGGAACACCGGAACACCAACCCCATCGTTCGGGAAGGTGCTGGGCTGGTCTTTGCGAACGTAAGCACAAGGTACTGCCAAAACCCTCGTTTTTCCTTTAAAGAGAGCGCAGCACCCCTGGTTCCCCAGCAGTGTTCCACCATGGCGGAGGAAACACTAAAACTGAAGGCATGGTGGAAGCAGCTGATCTTAAACAGGGGCGTTGTCACGCAGTGTTTCCTGGGTAAAGGCGGAGCTGCGCTCTCTCCAAGGTGCTGTCCTGAAAGGCGAATAGAGAGAAATATATATATATATGGGGCGAAACATGTCGGGTGTTTGGCCTGGAAGGAGTCTGGCTGAGGCTCCTATCACCTATAACAGGCTGGGCTTGTATGGTGTGCGGTGGCTAAGATTTTTCTCTACTTGTTCTGTGGAGCACCCCTGCTCCTGTTTAAAGTCCAACCAGGTTTTCCGGTATTCTGGTTTCTTCCCACATTCCAAAGCCAGGCTGCAAGGTTAATTGCTGCTTTTGAAAATTGGCCCTAGTACGTGTGCGCATGCAAGATGGGGACCTTGGATTGTAAGCAGTTTGAGGGCAGGGACTTGTATGAATGTACAATATGTAATTGGCAGTGCTATATAAATACCTATAATAATATAATGGATTTGCTGGGAGGAAAATGTATTTTGCTCAATATACTGGATTAACAATGTCTGCATCAAGGTAATAAAAGCAGGGGGTGCAGTGTCTGCTGGACATTTCTGTTTGAACCTGGGTTACATCTTTAGGGTGAACATGTCACCAACATAGTTATAGAGCCAAGTTAAGTGATATGTAGACTTTGACTTTTGTTCTCTCCCCTGCCTCCCTATTGCTCTTTTATTGGCATTTTAATGTGACTGGCGGCCTCACTGACCAACAGCTAGGTTAAGGAAGTGGGAGGAAGCAGGGCCAAGCTTTATGTTACCAATAAAGATTTGTTTTTACATTAAGATTCTTATGTCTCTGGATCAACCAATTGTTTTGACATACAGTTTTCACTAATGGAAACCCCTGCTTATGCATTTTTCATCAAATGGACAAAGGCATAAGCAGAGATTTGAACTGCCTTCTTTCAAATGCTCAGGGATTTACTACATGTTTATTTTAAAAAGGGGTTGTAAACTCTTGTTTTTTTTTTTTTTAAATAACAAACATGTCATACTTACCTCCACTGTGCAGTTGGTTTTGCACAGACTGGCCCTGGTCCTCCTCTTCTGGGGTCCCTCAGCGGCGCTGGTGGCTCCTCCCCGCATCGAGTGTCCACATTGGAGAAGACTCTAAGGTGGACACCCGTGCAGACGCACTCCAGAGTCCTGCATCTGTGGCCATTCACACAGAATGCAGGACTCGGGCCTGCCCCCCCCCCCCCCCAGCGCCACATCATTGGATTTGATTGACAGCAGCAGGAGTCAATTGCTGCACTGGTATCAAATCTATCCAATCGGGACACGAGACACCAGCTAGAGATGGTGTACTCGTTCTCGGCCAGAGGATGACAGCGTTCAGGTAAGTAAAACGGGGGGGGGGGGGGGGGCTGGGGGGCTGCAGCATTATAGAAGTTTTTTCACCTTAATGCATAGAATGCATTAAGGCCCCTTTTACACTGGGGCGGGAGCCGTGGCGACGGTAAAGCAGCGCTATATTTAGCGCTGCTTTACTGTCGTTTTAGCCGCGGTAGTCGGCCGCTAGCAGTGCGGGTTTAACCCCCCCTAGCGGCCGAAAAAGGGTTAAAATTCCCCGCAAAGCGCTGCCGTAGCGGCGCTTTGCGGCGGTATTGCCGCGGTGTCCCATTGAAATCAATGGGTAGGAGCGGTATATGAGCGGTGAATACACCGCTCCAAAGATGCTGCTAACAGGACTTTTTTTTACCGTCCTGCAAGCGCACCGCTCCAGTGTGAAAGCCCGCCAGCTTTCACACTGGAGTGAATGGGGCCGTTTTTTTCAGGCGGTGTACAGGCGCTATTTTTAGCGCTGTACCGCCTGAAAAATGCCCCAGTGTGAAAGGGGCCTAAAGGTGAAAAACCATGAGAGTTTATAACCCCTTTAACATCTCTGGGTCACTTTGGACCTGATAGTGCTACTCGTACATATAATATGTACATTTGATAAGAAATCCGGTCCACAGACCGATAAATGTATGTTTATATATGAAATACAGAAATCCCAGATCACTGTTACAGCTTCATTGTGAATGGCCCCATATTAGGAAAAAATAATTTACATATTTAATGTCATAGAAAAGGACTAATGAGGTTATACAGTGATTAAAGCACGGCTTCCCTGTCTGTTCTCCAGCATAAAACTTTACAGAAGGAGTCCAAACATATCAGAAATACAGATCTCTTTGTTCCCTTGCTGGACTGTTACTGCTCTCTACATTTCCACCCTCCTGTAGTTCCTACAGCTGAGTCAACAAAGTGTTTAAAATTGTGAGAAGATTTTGTGGTTGAGTTTTTTTTTTTTTATATCAGAAGACTTCAAACCCATTTCCATAGGCAGTGAATCTCTGTACTATTTAGACTTTTCTAAATAGCTGCAGGATTGACAGTCTTTGCACTTTCATATACCCAACACCACAACTACCATTACAGATATGAACTGGGGATGCCAAGATTTTCTATTTGCTCTTTTTCCCTCATTTTGTTTTAGAAGTGCGTTTGCCTTTCCCTTTCACCACCTCTACCAACAAGCCCATCAAGCTTGTTGGTAGTAATGGTAGTTATTTTAAAATAGGTTCCCACATACAGCAAGAAAAAAAAAAAAAAAATTAACTTATCAGCAAAACATGCAATCACTTAACCTCTTCCCGCCTAAGGGTAAAACAAATCTAAATGCCTAAGCCCAATTCTGCAATTTTGACATGTGTTAATAAAACCGTACATATCACCACAATTACTTTGTGCATCCAGGTGGATAATACCGCTTTTTTTTTCAGGACAAATTGGGCCTTCATTTGCTGGTAAATGGTAATGGATATCCTGATATTTTTTTTTTTATTAAAGAATAACTGGCGCAAAATAGTAAAAAAATAAATAAATAATTCTCCTGCTCCCATCGATCGCAGAGATATCACATATGTGTATGTTAGTGTTTGTACCCATAGTACAGCCTAGAAACAAAAGTGTGAATTTTTCTTCTTTTTTTTTTTTTTAATCCTACCTAAAACACACTGACACCGATACCAAATTAAAAAAATAAATAAAAACTGTATCTGTACTGATCCCAATCTTTGACCCTGACCCAAACAAACCATGGCAATGACCTAGATCAAACCTTGATCTAAGTTTTTTTATTTTTTTCAATTATTTTTCTTTCTTCTTTTTTTCCCCTTTCTCTGCAAGGGCAGAGAATGATACAATGTATCTCTCCCATTTAAAGAGGCAGAAACACGGGGCAGACTTCACAGTGACTGATCACTGCGACAGCCAGAGGCCATGACAGCGATCAGGTAACCTGGAATCAGCCGTTATGGGTCCCGACCGTTAGAATGGGGCCCGGGGCTCTTGGTGAGATATCCCAGTCTTCATGCTGGGAGCGCACCCCACACAAAAGGGAGATACGCAAATATAAGCCCCCTCGGAAAAAGCCCATAGCAGTGGGGCTGCATATTTGCGTACGGTCGGTGTGAAGGAGTTAAACTTTGCTCAGCACCACTTTTTTGTCATCATTCATTTTTAAATCATATGAGCCTGGTACATACAGGCTTCTGTCGAACAGGCATGCTGGAAAACCAGCAACCTGATCGGCATCCAATCAGTGCTGGCAGCCAATCCCCCTGTCAGAACACAATAGCTCAGCGGGGAGATCGCTATACTTACATTGCATAGTTAGTATAGCAAGTTTTTCCCAAGCTCCACAGTTTTAATTCGACCAGCTTGCTGGGTTGAACGAAAAAAACCTAATGGTGTGTACCAGGCTTTACATACACTGTCAGACCATACCTCACATTTCAATCATGCAATTCCTTTATTTTTGGTACTTTCATTATATTTTTAACCATAAAATTACCTGTTTTTCTCCACTTTAAGGAGTGGTAGGCAGGAATTAAAATGTCTGCCAAATGTCCTTTGTTAGTTGTTATGTAAACCAGGAGGTTGGCAAGCCATCAATCGGGATCGAATGCGTAGAGCCAACAGATGGATCGTGACCACGGCTCTGCCTCCCCCCAGCCTTTGCTGCTCTCAAGTTCTCTGCAGAGCAGAGAGCGGGAGGCATCAAAGTGCTGGATGGAGGGCACGGGAGCCACCTCAGTGATTGCTAGGTGGTCCTAGCAACCAATCACCAGCTTGCCATTATGACATTTTTAAATCCAGCATCTCCTGCTTTAACCTTCCACCAAGCACTATGCCATCTCCCAATCTCCGCTGTACACATGTTGGCAGGTAGGTAGTGAGCTACACAGCGCTGTGTGTGTGCCCTTGTGCGTGCATGTGTGTGAAGGGGACAGAGGAAACACTGTTGGAGAGGGGATAGAGGACACTAGATTGGGGGGGGGGGTTGTGATGAGAAACACACAGACGACACTGCATTGGGGGGGACCGGACACTACTATGGTGGGAGGGGGCAGAGGACACTACAGTAGAGGGTGTGATGTGAAGGGGGCCGAGAGCACTACAGTGGGAGGGTGATGTAAAGGGGACAGAGGACACTACTGTTGGGAGTGACATGAACGGGGCAAAGGACACTACTGTGACACACTATGTGTTCTTTATTCTGTCTTTTTATTGAGAGCTTGATATGACGACGCTGGGCGGTGCGGCTCTTGTTCTAGGTGGACGTCATATGATGGCCTCCCAAAATGATCGTGGTCGTGCCGCGTTGCTAGGACACGGCGTGACCCCGATCTGTGTAAAGAGCTGCGGCTCTTTAACTATGCGATCGGCTGTGTCCAATCACAGCCAGTCACATGTAAACACAGAGATGCTGGTAATTGGCGCTCCTCGCCTCACACTGACAAAGTGTGAGGGGAGCCAATCAGCGGCATCTCCTCACAAGGGACAGCTAGGTATGTAATCAGGGCACTGGTCATCAGTGCCCTGATTACAATTAGTGTCCACCACTGCCAGCAATGATTGCCCACCACTGCCAGCAATCAGAGCCAAACAGTGCCCACAAGTGCCAGCAATCAGTGGCCATTAGTGATGCCAGTCAGTGCTGCCCATCAATGCCACCCACCAGTGCCGCCTATCAGTGCCCATAAGTGTGGCATATTCGTGCCTCCTGATCAGTGCCACCTAATCAGTGCCCATAAGTGCAACCTCATCAGTGCCACCTCATCGGCGACCATCAGTGAAGGAGAAAAATTACTTATTTACAAAATTTACTGACAGAAACGAAAAATATATAGATTTTTTTCAAATATTTTGGTCTTTAGTCAGGAGTGATTAAATACCACCAAAAGAAAGCTCTATTTGTGTGAAGAAAATTATAACAATTTCACATGGTTACATTGTAGCATGACCGTGCAATTGTCATTCAAAGTATGACAGCACTGAAAGCTGAAAAATGGCCTGGGCAGGAAGGGGGTGTAAGTACCCTGTATTGAGGTGCTTAAAAAAAGAGAACACACTTTATAAAAATGGTTTCTATGTACCTTTTTAAATCACTACCCTTCCTCATTTCTGTTTTCTATACAGTATATTACCTGGCTCTGTTGTATATAATAGGCTCATGTTCCTCAGCCACAGTATTCTTCATGCCCAGATCCCGAAACATCTGCATCATGTAATCCACAAACTTTTTTCCAGAGGCACGTTCAACCACAGCGCTTAGCAAAGTCCAGGCATGGGTAGAATACAGGAACTGTGTCCCTGGAGTGGAAAGAAACAGGCTTAAAAATTAACAAAAGTGTGCAGAATGAAAGAAATATCAGAAAACAAGGGATACAAATGTGTTCTGGTGTTAGAATCTGTAACAAAAGAGAAAATATAAACTGAAAAGCTATAGGAGTAGGTCCATTTGTAGGTTTCAGAAGCTGCTCTTGCAAAGTATAATGCATAAACTAGCTGAGAAATGCAGGTGACCACCATCCCTCGCAATGCCCATGAAGGTACACAAAATACAACAGATAACTGTACCAACATTCACCATCTGGCCTATTACCAGAACATGTACAACTTTTAAAAGACCTTTGTGATCAATTTATACTTGCAATGACATTCTATATTTTCAAAGAATTCAGAAAAGTTCAGTCTCAGATTCTAATAAGTAGTTAATGGAATAACCAAACACAGGGTAATGTACACGGTAAATAAACAAACACATGTTGGATGCTAGCCATCCCTTTACTGCATGTTATAAATGACAGATGTATTAAAACTTGAGATTGTGGTTACAAGCTGTCAGCTGATATTTCCTTGTGTGCTTTTATTTGCCGACTATGTGGCAAGACCCAAGCTGATCAACTTTTAGGCTAGTTAGTGGGCTGCGGATCTTCGAAGCCACACAATATAAACTCTACCCTGTCACGTGGCACCTGAGCAAAGCACCATGACTGGTCCATCTGGGCGTAGCCTTTAGAGACACACAGTAGATTGCCCTACCCACACTTTCTTGGAAAAAGTCATAAAAGCTATAACAGTGATAAGCTTAGCTTTGTTTCCTGTTTCAAACAGAAACTGTTCTTCGTGGTGATCGTAAAAAATAAAAACATTTTACACACAAAAGATGGTAGCCAGACACGTGCCCACGATTTAACTACAAATGACCAGTTTTCATTTATTTTTATGTAGCTGAATCGTGAACAAACATGCCATTATTAAAGACTGATTTCCAGAAAACATGCAGACTCTTCCAACACTGGCCCTAAAATGTGAGTTAGGCCCCTTTCACACTGGGGCAGTGGGCGTCAGCGGTAATGCAGCGCTATATTTAGCGATGCTTTACCGTCGTTTTACTGCGGTATTCGGCCGATAGCGGGTGGTTTTAACCCCCGCTAGCGGCCGAAAAAGGGTTAAAACCCCCGCAAAGCGCCACTTTGCCGGCGGTATTACCGCGCTGTCCCATTGATTTCAATGGGTAGGAGTGGTATAGGAGCGGTGAATACACCGCTCCTTCACCGCTCCAAAGATGCGGCTTTCACACTGGAGTGAAAGGCCCCGCTTTTTTCAGGCGCTATTTTTAGCGCTGTAGCGCCTGAAAAACTTTTTGGTGTGAAAGGGGCCTTAGGGGAAAAACACACACATACATACACATACATACACATACATACATTATATATATATATATATATATATATACATATATACATACATATACATACACACACATATACACAGGCGGTCCCCTACTTACAAACATCCGACTTACAAACGGCGGGAGACAAAAGGAAGTGAGAGGAAATCTACCCCTAGGAAGGGAAATTCTCTCCTGTAAGTGTTACTATGGGAAAAAGGTGTCTCCATTGATGCTTTATCACCAATCCTGGTTTCCCTAATAACCCAAAATTTTCAAAATCCAAATTCTCATTGGGACAGAAAGTGAGGTGAAATCTTCTGAACAGGGGCACAAACAGCAAAACAAATCTTACAGGGGTGATGACCCTTCCCTATGCTATCCAAAAAGCTTAAAAATAGATTTTTTGGCTGGAGCTACACTTAAAAAAATGACCTGTTCCAACTTACAAACAGATTCAACTTAAGAACAAACCTAACAGTCCCTGTCTTGTTTGTAACCCGGGGACCGCCTGTATAAAAAAAAATATTAATTATATAACCTTCCCAATCATTTTGTTCCCTGGTAACAAAAAATCCACAATTAAAAAACACATTTAGAATTAGCATAAATGCTACAGTATTGTGCACCAAAAATCACATAGCACTTCATGCGCATTCGTGTATTTGGACCCTGTAATCCTGTTCTACTGAGAAAAAAAAACAAAAAACACAGCTTTTATGTATAGTGTTAGCCACTTCATTACACCATACATACCTGGCTTAAACACCAAAGGATCATTTTTAAAGAGCTCCAATGAATCTATTACACTGCCAAATTTGTCCTTGATATAAAACTCTTCTGGTTCAAGAGCTTTAGCCTTCTTGGATTTTCTGTGCCCCGCTTCCTTGGTCTTGCCTTGTTCTCCTGCTTTACTCAGTCCAGTATTATCACATCGCTCTCTCTCTGTGCTGCTCTCTGGGGAAGCTGCAGCCTCAGAATTTTTCTTTACAGTTCTTTTCCTGATTTTCTGGATGTCCTTGTCATAGTGTCTGATCCCACTTAGGTGAGAGGCCAACAACCTTGTTGTTATTGCCACCTACAATGCAAGCCAACGGTTAGTAAATACAAACTAGAACCTACATACTGCACATAGACATACAAGCAACAAACTTGCATGAAATTGCAATATTTCAGACATTACAGCAGGAACACTAACACCGTTTTCGCACTGGGGCGAGCGTTGACGGTAAAACGCTGCCAAGTTTAGCAGCGCTTTACCATCATTTTAGCTGCGCTATTCGGCCGCCAGCGGGATGCTTTTAACCCCCGCTAGTGGCCGAATAAAGGGTTAAATGTGCCCGTGTAGCGCTGCTGCCGAGGCACTTTGGCAGCGGTGCCCATTTATTTCAATGGGGTATACACTGCTCCTTCACCGGCCCAAAGATGATGCTTGCAGAATATTTTTTTAACCTGCCAGCGCAGGGGAGGTGTTTTTCAGGCGTTATTTTTAGCCCAAAAGCGCCAGCAAAACGTCCAAGTGCGAAAGGGGTATAAAGAAAAGTAATCTTTGGATGGTTGCATTACACCTCATTGCATGAATTACACACCATGGAGGAATAAGGTTCCACAGAATGAACTGAAAGCGTGGCCTTGCTTTCCAGCAATGTAGAAAAAAAATAGTCGTAAGTGTACAGTGTGACAGGTAAAAAAGAAAATATCTGGCATTTATCTAGTAGAAGGGAAGTAGGAAGTGTAAATTACATCAATGCCCTGCGCTGTATTTAGAAAGGAAACAAGGGGAAAATCTCCACCGGTGAGGCACAACAATAAAGCACACACTCTCTATCAAAGACTACGGGCAAGCTTATACTACTTTCCATCACCAAAGAAAGGGGAACACCAAGGGTCCTGTCACATGTTTCTACTCCCTGCATTAAGTATACAGTGCATTTTTTAATTTTTTTCACAGTTTTCTATTCTAAACTAAAAACATTCACATTTTTAGAGACGATTATGCTTTTTCTAAATGCTCTGTGACCATGCTCCTGAAGAAGTAAAGCACTTAGAGGAACACACAGGGGTTCATTTACTAAACCTGTAGTGAAAAATCTGGCGCAGCTGTGCATGGTAGCCAATCGGCTTTTAACATCAGCTTGTTCAACTGCCCTGTAGAACTTTTACTGCTACAGGGAGGCAGCTGTGCGCAGGATCATGTATAAATATACACATGGGAATCTTGCAATTCTGCAAGGGGCGCACGCTGCCAGCGGGCCGCTTCTGCTGTGATCGGCTTCTGATTCACAGCAGAAGCCGATCTGCAGGTGCTGGGTACTCGATGTCCTCCGGCAACCATCTGTAAATTACACAGAATGTGGATCTGCCAATGTAAACAAGGCAGACTGCCGTTCTGATGGGGGAAGGGATGGATTCTGAGTTCCTGCAAAGCAGGGACCCAAATTCCCCTAGTCAAAGCAGCACACATAGTAAACACAAACACTGGCAAGGCACACTGTTAATCCTTTGATCACCCTAGATGTTTAACCCCTTCCCAGCCAGTGTCATCAGTACAGTGACAGTACATATTTTTTAGAACTGATCACTGTATTAGTGTCATTGGTTCCCGCAAAGTGTCAAAAGTGTTAGTGTTCAATTGTCCGCCGCAATATCGCAGTCCCGCTATAAAAGTCACTCATTGGCGCCATTACTAGTAGAATAATTAAAAAAAATATATATCCATAAATATATCCCATAGTTTGTAGACGCAATAGCTTTCACACTTTCACGTAAACCAATCACTATACGCTTATAGGGATATTTTTTTTTACCAAAAACATGTAGCAGAATACATATTGGAAGAAATTAGATTTTTTTATTAGATGTGTTTTATAGCAGAAAGTAGAAAATATTGATTTATTTTTAAAATTGTCGGTCTTTTTTTGTTTATAGTGCAGAAAAATAAAAAAATACAGCGATGATCAAATACCACCAAAAGAAAGCTCTATTTGTGGGGGGGGGTTACAAATTGTATTTGGGTACAAGTGTGTGTGTATGTGTGTGTGTGTGTGTGTGTGTGTGTGTGTGTGTGTGTGTGTATATATATATATATATATATATATATATATATATATTTTTTTTTTTTTTTTTTTTTTTTTATTATTCGTTTCCCATACTTCTCTTTTAAATGGTTTTATGGTTAGGGTTGTCTTAATATTTCTGATTTTGCAATTGCATTCGTTAGTGTGTGTTTTTTTATTTTTTTGCATATTTCTCACACTTAAATGATTCAGATCATCAAACTAATTTTATTATTACACAAAGATAACCCGAGTAAACTCAAGATGCAGTTTTTAAATTATTATTTCATTTATTAAGGGAAAAAAAGCTGTGTAAACCTGCCTGGCCCTATGTGAAAAAGTAATTGCCCCCACCAATGCTGAATCACGACTGAACTGTGATTAACCACAATTTTTTGGAAAGCCGAGTTAAATTTCACTTGCCCCACCCAGGCCTGATTACTGCCAGACCTGTTGAATTAAGAAATTACATGAATAGAAGCTGTCTGACAAAGTGAAGCACACTAACAGATCACAAAAAGCCACATCCATGCTACAATCTAAAAAATTGAAGAACAGATGAGAAACAAAGTAATGTACATGTATCGGCCTAGGAAGGGTTTTAAAGCCATTTCTAAGGCTTTGGAACTCCAATGAACCACGGGGAGAGCCATTATCCACAAATTGAGATAACGTGGAACAGTGGTGAACCTCCCAGGAGTGGTCGGCCTACAAAAATCACTCCAAGGAGAACAACGACGACTCATCCAGGAGGTCATAAAAGAACCCAGAACAATATCTATAGAACTGCAGGCCTCACTTGCCTCAGGTAAGATCAGTGTTCATGGAATGGAATCCATGGGAGAGTTCCAAAGGCCAAAGTCATTGCTGACCAAAAAGAACACAAAGGCTCATCTCACATTTACCAAAAAACATCTTGATTATCCCCAAGACTTTTAGGCAAATATTCCGTTGACTGATGAGACAAAAATTTTACTTTTTGGAAGGTGTGCGTCCCGTTACATCTGGCATAAAACGAATACACCATTTCAAGAACATCATATCAACAGTCAGACATGGTGGTGGTAGCGTGATGGTCTGGGGCTGCCATGCAGCAGGACAGTGATCCGAAACACAACAGCAAGTCCAACTCCAAATGGTTCAAACAAAGCAAAATTTAGGTTTTGGAGTGGCCTAGTCAAAGCCAGAAATTAAACCCAATTAAGATGCTGTATCATGACAGGCTGTTCATGCTGGAAAACCCTCCAATGTGGCTGAATTAAAACAATTCTGCAAAGAAGAGTGGGCCAAATTTGCTCCACAGCGATGTGAAATACTTATTGTCAGTTATCGTAAATGCTTGATTGCAGTTGTTGCCGCCAACGGTGGCACAATCAGTTATTAGGTTTAGGGGGCAATTACATTTCACATAAAGCCAGGCAGGTTTGGACAGCTTTTTTGTCTTAATAAATGAAACCATCATTTAAAAACTGCATTTTGTATTTACTCAGGTTATCTTTGTAGAATAATACAATTTTTTTGATGATCTGAGTCATGACAGTGTGACAGATATGCAAAAAAACAAAAAAAACAAAAACAGAGAGTCTCCCCGTCTGAGCGGCTTGAGTCTCTCCTATATGGGCAGCCTGCCAATTCTGAGAACATCACTGATAAAAGAAGCAAAGCAGTACAATGTTTATACTTATCAAAGGAATGAACTCCTGTGTGTAGAAGATCTCAGTTTAACCATTTAAAGACTAAATCTTTTCTGACGTGTTGCGTACAAGTAAAAATCCAGAATTTTCTGCTAGAAAATCACTTAGAAGCCCCAAATTTATATATATATTTTTATTTCTATATATATAATATTTTATACTATATTTTAATTTTTTTTTTTTTTGCAGAGACCCTAGAGAATAAAATGGCAGTTATTTTATGTCACATGGTATTTGGGCATTTAAAAAAAAATGGGATTAATTTAAAAAAAAAAAAAAATTATACATCGGCCAGCGCGATTTCTAAATATCTGCATCGACCAGAGAAAAACCCACATCGGTTTACATACATACATCACTCACACACACACACACACTGTACATATCATGTACGGGGATCATAAAAACCTCCTGTAATGTTTGGGCCTGAACACTATAATATGAGGGAGGAGTTGTCTTCATCAAATTAGCTTTAACGTCGCCCAACATAGACCATACAAGCTTACACAGGTTTGACTCCAATGGAACAAAAGAATAGAAGGAGAGCATGCAGAAAGTGACAATGACAAAAAGGGGATTGTTCTTTTAAGAGACTCGGTCACTTTGCCCCAAATGAGCAAAGCAACAGAGTCTTGTTACCTATCAGTATAACCATTTCAATATAATTTGGATGATATTCTTATATTAAAATATACTTCTGCCCTATAAAAAAATACGATTGACTGGCAAAAATTAGGCAAAAATGAGAAGCTCCAACATTATTGCAATGAGAATAAATCCTTGTGACTTTTCACACCTTTTCACCTTCAAACTCCTTTTCTGGGAACTCCGGTACATACTTCTGCACTGGTGCGTCTAGATCTAGCCGACCCTCCTCCCAAAGCTTGGCCACTGCCGTCATAGTAAAAGACTTGCTGATACTGGCTACACGCATGACACTGTCTGCTGAACACGGAATCCGGTTCTCCACATCAGCAAACCCAAGCCCTATGGGAACAGAGTAGAAGGTGCAATGCGATGTATGTTATTTTATGGATTTTTAAAAATCATCTAATCGTGACCTCTTAGATCACTAGTGAAGGACCTTTAGAATTATTGTCATAAGTGCAATGTTTGTATCCCATAAGTCATGACCTCATTTGGGGCTATAGGAACACTTTTGAGGGTCATTATTTTGAAATATGCTGCAGACATTAGGAGTGGTGCAAGTAAGAGGAAGGAACATGTTGATTATTTTTACTACTGCAGACACCTGGCTGTATTAGCTATGAGTAGTGATATATTAAAGTGTTTGTTAAGGCAATAGTAAAAGACTATGCCAGCCTCTCTATTAGAGGCTGGCATAGCACACCGTGTAAGTTGTATTTAAAAACGAGCAGTGTAAATACTAAATTTCAGCTGTCTTCAGGCCGGTCACATAACTCACGCCCACTTTCCAGCTCTGATAGATGTCTTCTGCGGCAGGGGCCGTGATCTCCCTCTGACGTCCACGTGGCCGCTTGTCTCCTCCACAGAAGCCATCGGAGCTGGAAAGCGGCCGCGAGTCAAGTGACCGGCCTGAAAACAGCTGAAATTCAATATTTACACCGCTCATTTTTAAATGCAAACTTACACCGTGTGCATTACCAGCCTCTAATAGAGGGGCTGCCAGTGGCAAATTTTATATTTTAGGGGGGGGTGAGGCCGGAGACAGACAGACAGACAGAGAGGGCGCTGACAGGCAGGAAGGAGGGAGGTGAGGGGGGGGCAGAGAGCAGGCAGCCCATCACATAGGGAGGTACTTTGACCATGGTGATCAGGGCGGAGCTGCCCTGATTATTGTGGTCTGTTTAGAGAGAGGGCATACAGGAAGTGGTAGGTTTAGTTTTTACTTTTTTATAGTTTAGAGGGGGCAGATTACATAGCACAAGCGCTGTGCTGTGTAATCTGCTTTAAGGGATCAGAATCTACATTTTTTTCTGAGGGTTAACAAACGCTTTAAGGGGCATTCTTTTGTGTCCTGGGACGGGAGCAATGCTATGATGTAGCAGGGAAGGCCCCGTCATGCTAAATTTCTGATTGCAACAAAAGCTGTAAATTGAGTACCCCCCCTCCCCCCCATCTACTCTGCTCACACCCAGGACTGCAGTGAAGAGGCTGCGATAGGTCTGTATCAATGAATGTTTGACTGTGTACACAGTAAGAGAGCATATATGCATGTATAAATCTATATGAATGAATAAATGAATGTACAGTATGTGTGAAGGTGTATCAGCATATTAGTGAACGTACAGTATGTATGTGCCATATATGTGTATATTCACTCTGCCTTACCAGTGCAGAAGAACAGAACAAATAATAAACTAAATTGTCCAATCTGCAGATACCAAATGCTAGTAATGCATAATCTCCTCCATCCATTGATAATACTACTGGTAGATGCTGCAGAGTGACTGCTAAAAATGTCTGTATCATGTAATAACCTCCACTCCTGGAAGAGCTCTAAAGGATAAGTTCACTTTAAAAAAAAAAAAAAAAAAAAAAAATGCACAATTTTTGCAGGTAAAAAAATGTGCATTTATTATGTTTTGTTGTAGGAGCCTGTAAAGCATAGCACTAGCAATCAGCAGATCACTGATGGCATGCAGGTCCACTGCAGACCCATCAGGAGGAAGCCGATACATTCTGGACAGGTGGTATCAATGAACTACCACAGTGCTCCACAGACTGGCTGCAGTACACACTGGCAAATTGCTGCACAATATTCGGCCCGTTTGTAATAGGCTTTAGTGTAACCCTAATGCCAATCCACAAAAAGCATTTGTCATGTAAATTTGTGACAAAGGCCAGCAGCCTCTGGTTTATCTTGTATGATCCCCAAAAGGTCAAAGATGTCAAGTGACAATCCAGTTTGACACCTACACCTTTAAAACTGCACCTACATAAACAGTATTTGAGGTTATAATAAAACTAAAAAGTTGGTAATATGGTGTACAGGAAATCTGTACTGAGAAAATTATGTAAATGCAGCTGATGATCACTGATTCTGAAAATGCAAGTTGCCTGACTTCCATACTTTTTGAGTCACTAAACACATAAGTCGATCAGAATTTCTGACTTGCTTATTCAATATCAGTGACAGCCTTAGGCAGAACCAGCCCATTAATCTTAAGCGACAGGGGAGGCTGTGAACATTATATGCAAAGCAATAGAATAGCTGCTATACAAAGTAAGCATTTGCTGTCTATTGCCTGATATTGAACTTGGTTTTTGTACAGCCATGCTTTAAACAAAGTCAGATTTGTGAAGAATTAGATGGGTCGGGATCGCACACTGGTCTTTATTTAGTCATCGGGGTTAATCTACTAAAAAGGAGTATAGACTGTTTACTTGCTCACATTGCAAGGACATTTTCACTTAGCATAGCGAATGTGTTAAAGTGCCGCATACTTCAATCATCCTATTGCATGCAGGCAAAAATCCTGTTTGTTTTTTTATTAGTTTTTTTCCTTGCATATGCTTAGGTATTCTTTGCAAAGTGAATATTACCACATTCACCAAGTTAAGTCTGGCCATCCATTATACAATTTTCTTGTAGCATTTTCCTTTCTATTCACTAAAACCATATAATATGAGGTTAAACCTAAACACTTTCAATTTGAATGTAATCAGGTAGGCCCTTGCACTACATAGTTAAAGTTAAAATCTAAAGGAAATTGAACAAGAAATTTGTATAAATGATTGGCCAGCTTAAGAAAAAAAAGAAAATTCACCTTGCATGGTAAACACGCTCTACTCCTTAAGGCCCCTTTCACACTGGGGCGGTTTTCAGGCGGTACAGCGCTAAAAATAGCGCCTGTACACTGCCTGAAAAAACAGGCCCCATTCACTCCAGTGTGAAAGCCGGCGGGCTTTCACACTGGAGCAGTGCGCTAGCAGGACGGTAAAAAAATTCCTGCTAGCAGCATCTTTGGAGCGGTATAGGAGCGGTGTATTCACCGCTCCTATACCGCTCCTATCCATTGATTTCAATGGGACACCGCGGTAATACAGCGGGGGATTTTAACCCTTTTCAGCCGCTCGCGGGGGGTAAAACCGCCCCGCGAGTGGCCGAATACCACGGCTAAAACGACGGTAAAGCAGCACTAAATATAGCGCTGCTTTACCGTCGCCGCAGCTCCCGCCCCAGTGTGAAAGGGGCCTTAGTAAATCAACTACATTGTCTCAGTCACCAGAATGTCTTTCATACATGACTTTTCTTTCAAAGACAAAGTACATCAAATGTATATTATGTATGATGTCACTGGCTGGGAAAAAAAAACATTATAACATGGATTTATAAGTATTTACACTGACAACAAAAATATCTGATTAGGACAATGACACATTTTTGCAACCAAACTAAATCTGAAATATTAGATACTGCAAGTGCAAATTATCCTTTGTCTGAGGTTCCATGATACACCAGCATGAAAACAAATGAGCTTTGTGTAGCTTATTTTTGAAGCAGTTCGTTTTCATAACAGAAAACGCTATTGAAATGGTGTTTTGTGCACACAAAGGGACTAGAGAGATTTGTCTCCAGACTATCACCTCTTACATAATGCGCAGATCATTCATGAATTAATAGAGTAGTATTCCAGACACACTTACCTTCTGTCCAAACTGTTTCACCATCCACAGACACACCCACCACTATTCCTGGAGATCCCACCTCATCCTACATGAAAAAAAAAAAAAAAAAAAAAAAATCAGCTTAAAGTCACAAAACAAAAAAGTAACCTTTAGCACAGGGATCTCAAACTACGGCTCTCCAGCTGTTGCAGAACTACACGTCCCATGAGGCATTGTACTCTGACATTCACAGACATAGCAGGAATTGTAGTTCCTAAACAATTGGAGGGCCATAGTTTGGAGACCCCTGCTTTCAGCAAAGGTACCCACATCATGAGAGAACTGTCATCTTATAACTGCTATTCCCACAAGAGGAGGAGAAAGATAAAGAGGAACAAATAATTATTAATTGCACGGCCCCCCAGCACTGTGACCACGCTGTCCCCGAAAGCTCCTGGTCACACGGCAACAATCAAGAGCTGGTAGGATGGGCTCCTGATCACATGATCATTGTGACAGCCTATCACAGTGGTCACACGACTGGGAAGAACATGAAAAACACCCCTGGTGTTTACAACTGCTAAAAAGCGAAAAAGTATACTGTATTGTCAGTGATATCATAAATTAAACTTGTAAGTTAAAGGCCCCTTTCACACTGACTGTCAGTTTTGACGGCGGACCTGAATGGGCGCTCCATGCTGGCCTATGGAGCGACGGATGTCAGTGGAGACATGTCCGCTGACATCCGATCCGCCAAAAGCAGACGGATGGCCCTATGTCCGGATCCGATGCTGGCAGATCGGATCAGGTGAGATCTGATGAAAACGGACACGCTGTCCGTTTTCATCCGATCTCTTCACAGAGACCAGCGGCGCTGGACAAGCCCCTCCCGCTCAGTGAGCAGAGAGGGACCTGTCATCCGCCGGCTCAGCGGAGATCAACTGAGAGATCTCCAGCTGAGCCGGCGGACAGAGTCGAACTCCGTGGAAGCGGAGTCCGCCTCGTGTGAAAGGGGCCTAAAAGAGAATTATGGGGTTTTCCAAAAAAAATAAATCGATTCTCACCTAAGTGGTTGCAGCATCAATCTGATGCTGCATCTGTCCCCACTGCTTCCAAGGTCGGTCATAGACAGTTCCAATCTCAGCCAGTTCCTGCTGAACCAATTCTGCTGATATATTTGAACCACGTATGGGCAGGCTGAATGTACCAAGCTGATCGATTGATCAATCAGCCCGAGTACAACCAGCCTGTCCGATCTTACATGCGATTATCGCTAGCAGCTGGTATAGCCACTAGCAATAATCACTGTCTTCTGGGAAGCTGTCCCAGCTGGAAGAATACAATGACTCAGCAGGAGGAATTCACCCTGTCAACGTTGTCTGTGTTGATGGGGGAAATCGAGCGATTTTGCACCGTGTATGGCCAGCATAAGACTGAGAACTGAGAGTTCAAAGACCGCTGATCGTTCTCAGTCTTCAGCGAGCAGAGAGGCAGTAACTGTCAGTCTTCGGCTCTCTGCTCCTCTAGTGCTAACTAGCGGTACCAGACTGTGGAGGGGGAGGGAGTGGCTAGCTCAGTCTCCCTGCAAATCGCTGAGAGGCTGAGCCAGCTGCCTGTCCAGGCATCTGGGTGGATCACGACTGTAAAGTCAGGAGCTTTCCCCGAGCCTGGACCAGCTAAGTGACATTAGCCCACAGTGGATTTTAGTCCACTGTCAGCTGAAAATAGGTCACAAGTGTACAGAACCAACTTCACTCTTGTGGTCCCCAAGAGTAGTACAGCCAAAAACGGAAAATTGTATCATACTTACCGTAATTTTCCTTTCCTGGTGCCAATCCATGGCAGCATACATGTGATAGAGCTCCGCCTCTACTCCGCCTTCAGGACTAGTGAATAGCATAAATTAAAGGGCATAGCCCCTCCCCCAACATTCTTCGTAATATAGAATACCGAGGGTGGGAGTTTATGCTGCCATGGATTGGCACCAGGAAAGGAAAATTACGGTAAGTATGATACAATTTTCCGTTTTCCTGTGCCTCCATGGCAGCATACATGGGATAAATAACTAGCTCACATGGGTGGGTTTAATGCTTTAACAAAAAATAAACTTTAATCAAACACAGACATAGCAGCATGAAGCGCTTTACTCCCGAACTCTACGGTTGTAAGAGCCCCGGGATCAATACGATAATGTTTGAGGAACGTGTGTCGGGAAGACCAAGCCTAATGCTTCAAGAGAGACATTTGCCCTCGCTGCCCAAGATGCCGATACTGCTCTTGTTGAAGGAGCATTCACCTGAGCCGAAACTTGCTGTGGCTTCCAAGTAGGCCCAGGTCTAACTCATAACAGGAGTTTGAGTCTGAGTCCATGAAAACTGGTAACGCCCCAGGTTTGCCATTGAGGTGACCTTGGGTGTGAAACCTCTGAGAGGGCGAAGTTCTACCCTATCTGGAAAAAAAGGGATATGTGATCATCCCCAATGCCCAGGGAGTGGATTTCCGAAATCCTCCTGTCGGATGTTATAGCCAACAGAAAAGTTGTTTTTAGAGGAGGATCCCACTTTGGAAAGGAACGTCTGGATGGGGGACACATCTTCAATACTCCCCTGAGGAGGGTCTTCTGACCCCCTGGTGTTAGTTGCTGCAGAAGTTGCGGAAACTTGTACCTTGAGGGAAATCTGGCTGAGCCCCAAATCGAGACCAGTTTGCAGAAAACTCAGAACATCAGAGGTGGAAAGAGAGAGATAGGATCAAATCCTTTTCCTGGGGCATAGGATAAGAACTTGTCCCAAATTCTTGCATAGATTGTGTTGGTTGTAGGCTTTCTAGCTTTTAACAGGGTGGATATGACCTCTTGGGAACAGCCTAACGATTCAAACCTCCTCCTTTCCACTTCCATACACAAAGATCCAGCTTCTGTGGGTCTGGATGGTCCAGCCTGCCCTGGGTCAACTGCAGAAAGGGAGGAATTCTGATCGGATGATCCACACTGAGGTGCATGGCTAGTGGAAACCACGGTCTCTTCGACCAATAGGGTAGCACTGCTAGCACTTTAACTGGTTCGTTCAGGAGTCTGAGGAGAAGCCTCGAAATGAGTGGGCGAGGAGGAGAGGTGTAAGCTGTCTTGAAGGTCCAAGGACAAGATAGCGCATCTACTCCTTCCGCCTGTGGATGTGGAAGGTGAGAGAAGAATCTCCTGATTTTGCAATTCTCATGCGTAGCAAAAGATCCACCAGTGGGGTCTGCCCTAGATTGGAGATTTGGATGAACACATGGGGATGTAGAGACCACTTGTTGTCCCCAAACCTCCTCGATAAGACATCTGCCTCTGTGTTCATCTTGCCTGGGAGATACATTGCCCTGAGGTCTACCAGGTTCCTCTCTGCCCAGAGCATTCAGGTTCCACTTCCCTCAGAAGTGTCTTGCTGTGGGTGCCCCCTTGTTTCTGAAGGTACGAGACCGCCACCTTGGTGTCCAAACATAGAAGTACTCTCTGTCCCTTGACCTGAGATGCAAAAGAGGTTAAGGCTAGAAATGCTGCCCTCATTTCTAGGACGTTGGACACTGTCCCTCTGGTGGGCAAGGACCATCTTCCCTGAATTCTCTGCAATGGGCACCCCACCCCTGGCCACTCGCATCTGACGTAATTGTGGACCATGAGTGGGAACCCAAATGATAGAGCCGGGAGAGATTCTCTGGATTCATCCACCAGTGTAATGACCACTGCTTATTAGCGTTGTTAAACGGATTGTCTGAGACCATGGAACTAGAGGTATGCACGAGGATATCGTGCCAATAAGGCTCAGACACTGCAAGGCTGATAGATGGGATCTCTATGACCTTGGATACCTTCTGAATGATGCCCTCCATCTTTATCTGGGGTAAAGAGACTGTGCCTAGGAGCGTACCGAACATTGCCCCTAAGTAAACCATCTGCTGTGTTGAAACTAATTGGCTCTTCCGATGGTTCACCAGCCACCCGAACTCCGACGACTGGAGAAGAATCTCCCTGTGGACTAAAAGGTGGCTCGAGTTTTTTTTTTTTTTGACAGCAAGAGGATATCGTCCAGGTAGTGATAAATTCTTAACCCCCTCTCTCTCATAGGGGCCAAGACAGATATCAACACTTTTGTGAACACCAGAGGGTAGGTGCATAGCTCTAAGGGCAGAGCTTGAAATTGCAGGTGGACATGACCCACTGCGAACCTTAAGTATTTTTGGAAGGATGGTAGAATAGGGATGTGGAGGTACGCATCCTGCAGGTCTATCGAGATTAATCAATCTCCTGGTTGTATGGTTTGTATGATCGTTTGGAGTGACTCCATCTTGAAGCTTTCGAGATGGATGTATTGATTTAGCTTTTTCAGATCTATTACAGGTCTCCAGTCAAATGTATTTTTTCTGCACCAGGAAAAGGGTGGAAGAAAAACCTGTAAAATCGATCTGATGGGGGGACAGGTATTGCTGCCCCTTGACGCTGCAGGGACTCCAAAAAAAAATTGGTTTAAGGCCAGCCTTCTGTGGGGAGGCTGGTAACTGTCTCTTTGAAGGACGTGTGAGGAGGCTGCTGAGAGAAAGTCCAGAAGTGACCTACCGGATCGTTGCTAGGACCCATGGGTCTTGACATTTGGAGGCACAGATGGGGAAAACGTTTTTTTAACCGGGCTCCCACTGGGGGCGTTTCCTCCCCGCTGACGTCAAAAGGACTTTGTCCCCTCCTGGGGAGCAGTGAGGGACTTGTACTTTCTGGCTCCCAGAAAAGAAGTCTGGGTGCCTCTCCACGATTTCTTGTTGTCCCTAAAGGGGCGAGACTGCCTGAAGTCTCTAGAATTTGATTGCCGGAATCGTGATAGTAAGCCAGATTTGCCCCCTGTTACTCTGGAGATTACTTTGTCGAGTTTCTCAACAAACCAGGATTTTCCATCAAGGGAAATCTTGCATCAATTCTGCTTTGATGCTAGATCGGCTGTCCAAGGCTTTAGCCATAAGGCCCGCTTTGCCATAACAGAGTTGCAGCATTGAATTGGCTGAACACCGGATTGTGTCAATTGCAGCTTCTCCCACGAAATCCGCCAACTTAAGCTCCTCCAGAGCTTTGATTATGTCATCTTTGGGAACGTCTTGGTGCAGGGATGTCTCAATATTTTCCGTCCAAGCCCTGATGGCATTGGAAACAGATGTCAGCGCAATGGCTGGTCTGCAAGCCACCCCTGCTTCTAGATAGATGTATTGATCTAGACCTCAAATGGAGCTATCTAGGGGATCCTTGAAAGACGTTGAATCCTCCATTGGCATTGTTACATTTTTTTGCCAGACGCACTACAGCCGCATCAACCACAGTCATTGAACTGAGTATCCGAATCTGCCAGTGGATACATTTTGCATAAACGTGCTACAGAAAACTCTATCAGTTTTGTTCCACTCATCCTCTATGATCTCCCCCATTAATGGGAAGAAGATTTGGTTTCTCTTGAGGAATGAGAAATAGTTTTTTGATTTTTGAGGAGGCCCTTCCGGGTCTTCCCAGGCAATGTCGCTCCTCACCGCTTGTACAAAGAAATTGAACCAGGGAGAAATTGAAACCAGACGGTTCTGTATCATCTGAGGACTCCTCGGATGAATCTACCGGTGGGATTTGTTTAGCTGTTTTTCCTGATGGAGGCAAAAGGAGTACTAACAGCTGATGGGCCCGAAATGTCGGGGTCCAAATCCAACACCTGGGCAGCTTGTGAAACCGGGTGAGCTGGAATCATGGCCGTCAGTTCAGAAAGAGAGTCTCTCATGGTTTGCTTAAGCAGGTCAACCACCTGCTGGCCTTCTAATTCCCGGTTAGCTGCGTAGTCCCTGAGACAGTCTCTGCAGACGAGCTTATCAGGGAGTGGAACCGCGCCACAGGCCCAACATTTTTCCCTTGACGCCCGCGGTGGAGGCGAAGGCGAATGACGACGTCTATAAGGTCCTGGTCTTCTGGAAGATTTATGATGAGAAGAGCGCGGTCTTCGCTCAGGACTATCGTCATTGTCATAGCGCCTTGAGGACTTTCTGGACCGCTTTGAAGGAACAGGGCTGAAACAAACAAAGTTTGTCAGTGGCGCACTCTTTTTTTTTTTTTTTTTTAAATACTCACGTACAGGTGGTCCACATACCTATTGGATATGAGAGGATCTTGGCTTTGTGACGAATGGCTCATGGTAAATAATGGGCAGGAGGATCAGCTGTAGTAAGGCGAAGTAAGAAAGCAAAAGAAAGAGTCTATTTGCACACCAAATTTTTAAACAAAGTCAACGCAATAGGAGTGAGATAAAAGTATAAGGCTGGCCATACACTACCCAACCCCCCTCTATAGATCTCCCTCAGATCTATAAAAAAACATACAATATGTGGTCAAATCTAATCACCCCCAATTTGCATGCAATCAGGCAGGCCCCTGTACCACACAGTTGAAGGCAAACCTAATGGAAATTGAACAAGAAAATTGCATGGTGAATGGCCAGCTCCACACATACCTGTAATGCTGAAGTAATTTGGACTGCAGGGCATACACCTGATATGCAGAGCAGCCCTGAGTCCAATTTAGAGCCAACATTTTAAAGCTAAAAAGGGAGAGTAGCTTAATTAAAAAGGACCTACCTTATTACTGGCAAAAAAAAAGAAACAAAACCAAGGCCACGGCAAGAGAGTGAGAACCCTGAAGGGTAGTACAAAAAAGCTAGAGAAAAAAACTCAGAAATAGCAAGGAAACGCCCGTTCTGCACATGTGCAGACCAGGAATAAATGTCTTAAAGGGGACATTTTTTTTTTTTTTTTTTTAAACCTATAAGCTTTAACCACCAGGGCTCAAAAACAGTGCAGACATGGAAGCAAAAGGAAAACCTAACCTGACCAAGAAGGAAGAGAATCTGATCCTCCCGCCGTCATCACCAGCATTCGTTTTTCTGGAAATTCAGCAGACTGCGTTCCTATGAGGAAACTCTGCAAGACCCCAAAAGATCCTCAGAAGGGGTTCCCAGTCTTATCAGTGCATTGAGCGGACCCAAGAACAGGGACTTCGCACGGGAGAGGCTTAACCCGGCGGACGCTGCCGACTGCAGAGGTATGGACATACATACTGCTACTCTTCACCAGTCAAGAGGAATGAGGAAAAAAAAAGGAGAATGTTGGGGGAGGGGCTATGCCCTTTAATTTATGCTATTCACTAGTCCTGAAGGCGGAGTAGAGGCGGAGCTCTATCACATGTATGCTGCCATGGAGGCACCAGGAAAAACCTTTGGCCATACTTCTCATTTAAAGGAAATGGACGAATTGCTGGCATAAAAGGGAATGTGCGGCTTACCACAATGCATGTCCATGAGTGGGCCGACACACTGAAAACAATGCGTTTCCCATGCTGCTGATATCTTATCTCAAAAGTTGTTAAAGCGGGACTGTACTGAAAAAAAAAAATTTAAAAGCCAGCAGCTACAAATACTGCAGCTGCTGACTTTTTAAAAATGGACACTTACCTGTCCCAGGGTCCAGCGGTGTCGGCAGCAGAGGCCGATCGATCGCTCGGCTCCCTGCTGTAGCCGGCGCCATTCTCGGTGAGGGAATCAGGAAGTGGCTTCACTTCCCGATTCCCTACTGCGCATGCGCGAGTCGCGCGGCGCAATGAGAATCTTCAGCGCTGTCTGCTGGGACACGTGTGTGTACCGGCAGACAGCGCGCCGGGACAGGAAGTGATGTAAACTCCCGTGGGTGTTTATGCCGGTATGTGGGTGCTGATAACTGTCTTAGACAGGTTTCGGCACCCCCCTCCCCCCTGAAAGGTGCCAAATGTGACACCGGAGGGGGGGAGGGTTCCGAAAAGCGGGAGTTCCACTTTAGGGTGGAATCCCCCTTTAAGTCGAGAAAACAGCAGTAAAACATACTGAGCAAATATGGTTGCTATACATGCAATGAAGGTTTTTAAAACATGTATGTGCATATGTAGAATTATTTGTATAAGGATGATCTACTCTTTCATAGGTACATCTAAAAAAAAAAAAAAAATATATAAATATATATATATATATATATATATATATATCTTATATATATATATATATATATATATATATATATATATATATATATATATATATATATATATATATATATATATAGAAAAAATTAAGGATACTGAAAATATATAATCCCAACTTATCTTTTAACCCTTATGAGACTGGGAAACACTCTCTCCTAGTTTTAATGGCTTTCAGGTGGACTTAGATATTACTGCTGGTGTTTTTGGCATAGCTGGTTATGTCTGGTGATACACAGATACAGTGCCTTGCAAAAATTATATTATAATTATATTATATGAATTATATGTGATGGATCAGAACACAATAGTCTAAATTGGTGAAGTAAAATTAGAAAAAATATATACATAAAACTTTTTCAGAAATAAAAAACTGATAATTGGCATGTGCGTATGTATTCACCCCCTTTGTTATGAAGCCCATAAAAACCTCTGGTGCAACCAATTACCTTCAGAAGTCACATAATTAGTGAAATGATGTCCACCTGTGTGCAATCTAAGGGCCACATGATCTGTCATTACATATACACACCTTTTTGAAAGGCCCCAGAGGCTGCAACGCCTAAGCAAGAGGCACCACTAACCAAACACTGCCATGAAGACCAAGTTGAGAAGTACAAGTCAGGGTTGGGTTATAAAAAAAATATCTAAATCTTTGATGATCCCTAGGAGAACCATCAAATATATCATAACCAAATGGAAAGAACATGGCACAACAGCAAACTTGCCAAGAGACGGCCACACACCAAAACTGAGTGGTTTAAGGGGAAACATGTAAATGTGTTATGCCCCATACACACGGTCGGATTTTCCGACGGAAAATGTCCTATCGGACAATGTTGTCGGAAATTCCGACCGTGTGTAGGCTCCATTGGACTTTTTCCGTCCGATTTTCTGACGGACAAAGTTTTATCTCCTGCTCTCAAATTTTCCCGACAACAAAGTCCTATCGGACTTTTTCCGATCGTGTGTAGCGAATTCCGACGGACAAAGTGCCACGCATGCTCAGATCACATTACAAGACCAAAGCTATTGGCTACTAGCCTCTACGTAGTCCCGTCGTACGCAATGAACGTCACCACATTCAGGATGATCGGATTTTCCGACAACTTTGTCCGACCGTGTGTATGCAACACGAGTGTCGGACAAAATCCGTCGGAAAAAATCCGACGGATTTTGTGGTCGGAATTCCGACCGTGTGTATGGGGCATTAGATAGACCTAGTCAAAGCCCAGACCTCAATCCAATAGAAAATCTGTGGTCAGACTTTTGCAAGGAGGAATGGGCAAAAATCCCAGTGGTAAGATGTGGCAAGCTCATAGAGACTTATCCAAAGCGACTTGGAGCTGTGATAGCCACAAAAGGTGTATTGACTTTAGGGGGGTGAATAGTTATGCACATTGACTTTTTCTGTTTCGTCAAAAGTTGTGGGCATGTTCTGTAAATTAAATGATGCAAATCTTCAAAACAATCCATGTTAATTCCAGGTTGTGAGGCAACAAAACACGAAAAATGCCAAGGGGGTGAATACTTTTTCAAGGCACTGTATCTAATGGTACTGAAGTCTCTAAAGGCCGAATTCTATACATGAAGGTAAAAAACCTTCTGCGTGCAGCGCCCCACCCCCCAATCCTTACCTGAGCCCTCTCCAAACTAGCGATGTTCATGATAGCCTCGGCTGCATTATTGTTTTAACCACTTGCCGACCGCCGCATGTACATTTACGTCGGCAGAATGTCACAGCTGGGAAAATGGGTGTACAGGTACGTCCCTTTGAATTTTCCGCCGCGTGGTCACATGTGCCGGGAGCTCCGTGAGTAGGATCGTGAGTCCCGCGGACTCGATGTCCACGGGGGTACCTGCGATCATCTCACGGAGCTGAAGAACGTGGAGATGCTATTATAAACAAGCATCTCCCCGTTCTGCCTAGTGACACTGTCACTGATCATAGCTCCCTGTGATCGGATCAGTGATGTGTCCCATACAGCCCCTCCCCATAACAGTTAGAATCACTCCCAGGATACACTTAACCCCTTCACTGCCATTTTTACAGTAATGAGTGCAATTTTATAGCATTGATCGCTGTAAAAATTACAATGGTCCCAAAAATGTGTTAAAATTGTCCGACGTGTCCGCCATAATGTCACAGTCCCAATAAAAAAAAATTAAAAAAAAAAAAAAAAAAAACATTGCAGATAGCCGACATTAACCACCTGAGACCCAGTATACGTCATATGACGTCTTTTTGGTCTCAGGGGTATATCTGAATGATGCCTGTAGCTACAGAAATCATTCAGATATTGCCGGTTTCAGCCGGCGATTCCCTGCACCATAGAATGATCATAGCGGCTGTTCCGCCGCTTGATCGTTCTTACGGGCGGCGGGAGGGGACGCCCCCCCCCCCTCCCGCCGCCCTCCGGTGCTTCTACCGACTCACCGCTTCCATCGGTGAGTCGGACTCGGGAACCGCCGGCCCCCGGATGATGATCATAGAGATTTCCGGCGGACCAGATGGTCGCCGGAGTCTCTATGATCGTTCGGAGGCCAAGCGCGATGTTATGACGTCACGCCCGGCCTCTGCATTCGAATAACGGCGCCGCCTCCGCTGGCTTCCCAGCCTAGAGGTGAGATGTGGGGTCTTATTGACCCCATATCTCACTGTAAATAGGTCCGATCATGTAATATTCCTATTACAAGGGATGTTTACTTCCTTGTAATAGGAATAAAAGTAATCAAATATTTTTTTTTTTTTTAAAGTTGTTGAACTAAAAAAATTAAGTAAAATGAACAATAAAAAGAAAAAAAAAAAAATTTAAAGCGCCCTGTCCCCGTGAGCTCATACGCAGAAGCGAACGAATACGTAAGTCCCGCCCACATATGAAAACGGTTTTCAAACCACACATGTGAGGTATCTAGTAAAAAAAAAAAAAAATAAATAAAAAATGAATAATAAAAATGCCATAAAACTAACCCCTATTTTTTAGACCCTATAACTTTTGCGCAAACCAAATGCTTATTGCAATTTTTTTTTACCAAAAATATGTAGAAGAATATGTATCGGCCTAAACTGAGGGAAAAAAAAAAAAAAAAAAATGTTTTTTTTTTTTTTTTATATAGTTTTTGGCGATATTTATTATAGCAAAAAGTAAAAAAGAATGTGTTTTTTTTTTTTCAAAATTGTCGCTCCATTTTTGTTTATAGCGCAAAAAATAAAAACCGCAGAGGTGATCAAAAACCACCAAAAGAAAGCTCTATTTGTGTGGGGGAAAAAAAAAAGGACATCAATTTTGTTTAGTAGTCACGTTGCACGAATTGTCAGTGAAAGTGACGCAGTGCCGAATCGAAAAATGTGCTCTGGTCTTTGGCCTACCAAATGGTCCGGCTTAAGGCCCCTTTCACACTTGTGTGACTTCAAAGTCGCGCAAAGTTACCGCGATTTCAAGGAATGCCTGTGTAAGTGGCATCAAAATCGGACCAAAGTAGTGCAGGGACTACTTTGAAGTTGGAACGACTTGAAGTCGTACTAATATGAACGGCTGTCATTGGAAATCATGGGGAATGACTTGTCATGCTACTTTGCAGTCCCAAATCGTGGGACAAGTCGTATAAGTGTGAAAGGGGCCCAAGTGGTTAAAGTGGTTGTAAACCCTTACAAACCACTTTGGCCTACAGGTATGCCTAGATTAAGGCTATTTACCTGTAGGTCTAATAAATATCTCCTAAACTTACATGGTTTAGGAGATATTTAGAAAAATACAGGCATAGTAGACAGCGGCGCGCAGGTGCACTGCGCATGCCGAGTTCACGGCGATATGCCGCTTTCGTGCACATGCGCGGGAGTGACGTCATCACCGATCCAGCGAATGACAGCGCTGGAGTGGCGAGACACGGAAATCACTCCGGGATTGATGGAGAAGGTCGTGGATGAGGACCACTTCGGGGGTTTCGTTCTCAGGTAAGTCATTCATAATGAGCTAGTATGCTATGCATACTAGCTCATTATGCCTTTGCCTTGCAGGTTCCTTTTTTTTTTTTTTTTTGAGGAGGCTTTACTTCCTCTTTAAAGTAACTACACATTAATTGGTAATAGTGATGAAACCATGATTTAAAATATCCAATATGTGCAACCCTAGAGGGACTCATGGACTACAAGCGACTCTGAAACACTGGTGAAAAGCCGTGAATGGAAAAAGAGTAACAAAAAAAAGCGATATAAAATGTTTGATTTCATAGCTCTCTCTAAACAGGTAGAATTGTCCTCATATTTATTCCTTATTTGTGACCTTCATTAAACTTCTACAAGGTACCAAGCTTCTCTGAACACAGTAACTTTGTGTGTTGCCATATTAGAGAAATAATAGAAGCTTTGTCCGTTCCTCAATGAAAGCCATCATCTGTAAAAATAAAAGTGGTTAGAATTGCCATCTCCCCCCTTTCATCTTCTCATTATCTGTTTTCAGGAGGAGGCACAGCGTTTAACCCCTCAGTTCAGTTTAATGAAAAAGGAGATGCTTTTTTTTTTTTTTTTTTTTACAATTTCAGATATACTTTGAGATCAAGAACCTCATCCTGCTGACTGGACAATAAAAGGAGCAACACCACATGGGTGACGTCAATGATGATGCAGGGAATCAGCAACATGGCCAAGTTTTAACACACGTGGCCAGAAACGTAGGTATGCAAGATTTTGTTTCCAGTTTTGCAGTCAGATTTGAGAAAACCCCATTATATATTTGTATACTAGCATATGAAAGACTTACCCTGAAACAAAGCCCTCCAGCGGCACGCTTTCACCGCTGCAGTGGCTTCCATCTTCACCCAGTCTTCCTTCTAGGCTGCAGCATGCGCAGGAGTTACAGCACAGAGCTCTGAAGAAACAGCATGGGTATGCCATTCCTTCAGAGTGCATGCGCCAGTGATGTCACCGGCTGCCAAACAAGCAACTATCTCCCAAGAGGTGCACGTTTAGGAGACATTTACCCAGCTGGTAAGCTTTATTATAAGCTTACCTGTAGGTAAAAATCAAAACGCGCTGTTTACTACCGCTTTAACACTTTGTTGAGACAGACAGTGTTCATATCTAGCTTACAACTTATAATGCAGCTTAGCAATCGTTACATGTAGTGGCTGCATTAGTCTTTTTTTTTTTTTTTCCCCCCCCCTCTGTTTTCACCTGGTGATCTGGGGGGGGGGGGGGGGGGGGGGGGGGGGGGGGGGGGGGGGGGGGGGGGGGGGGGGGGGGGGGGGGGGGGGGGGGGGGGGGGGGGGGGGGGGGGGGGGGGGGGGGGGGGGGGGGGGGGGGGGGGGGGGGGGGGGGGGGGGGGGGGGGGGGGGGGGGGGGGGGGGGGGGGGGGGGGGGGGGGGGGGGGGGGGGGGGGGGGGGGGGGGGGGGGGGGGGGGGGGGGGGGGGGGGGGGGGGGGGGGGGGGGGGGGGGGGGGGGGGGGGGGGGGGGGGGGGGGGGGGGGGGGGGGGGGGGGGGGGGGGGGGGGGGGGGGGGGGGGGGGGGGGGGGGGGGGGGGGGGGGGGGGGGGGGGGGGGGGGCCAGGGGGGGGGGGGGGGGGGGGGGGGGCCCCCACGCGGGGGGGGGGGGGGGGGGGGGGGGGGGGGGGGGGGGGGGGGGGGGGGGGGGGGGGGGGGGGGCCCCCACTCGGGGGGGGGGGGGGGGGGGGGGGGGGGGGGGGGGGGGGGGGGGGGGGGGGGGGGGGGGGGGGGGCTGGGGGGGGGGGGGGGGGGGGGGGGGGGGGGGGGGGGGGGGGGGGGGGGGGGGGGGGGGGGGGGGGGGGGGGGGGGGGGGGGGGGGGGGGGGGGGGGGGGGGGGGGGGGGGGGGGGGGGGGGATGGGTGTGGGGAGGAGGGGGAGGCTTCGATGTAGTAGCAGATTTAAATACACTAACAAACTGAAACCAAACTCCAGCTAACACTTTATAGACAGTTATTTTTTCCCCATTTGGGATGAAGGTTTTACATAAATAAAAAGTGGATTATTGTAAGCAGTGGTTTGTCTCAACCCTCTAACTGCACAGGGGAGCTTTTTTATTTTATTTTATTTTTTATATAAAACATAAACATATTACCAGGTGAACATAAAGGGGGGAAAAAGCCTAAAAAAATAAGTTATGGAGTCATCACATCGAAAAATTGGTAATCTGCAATATAATAAAGGTTGCTTTTAGGTTTAATGCTGCTCTAATTATGGAAAACATAGCTCCCCACCCCCCTCATTATCAAAGTGGATGTAAATACCCAGTGAAGTGAACAGCGTCAGATGATACACAGAGATGAAACAAATCTCCCTACATAAGTTTTACATGTATATCTGTCTACATCTTTATATAGTCTTTAGAAAGTGCACATTGTATTAGGAGATGCTTTCTTCCTGGCTACCACTGCAGTGAAGCCTGGGCATATAGCCAAGACAGCCGATTGGAGGAAAGGCACACACCCCCTATCCTCATAGGTAGAGACTTTCAGCTCTGTTCGTTGAATTGTTCAGCTCATTGCTCATCTATATGTGCCCAGCTTAAATTGAATCCACTTTAAGTAGGACTTTCCAGTGCTGAAGTTATCAAAAAAAAAAAAAAAGTATCATAAGCAACAATTTTAAAATATGTTTTTAAAGCGGTTATATAGTCAAAAAAACTGACTTTTACCTACGTGTAAGCCTATAATAAGTAATAAGTAAATAATATAACCTGTACGGTTTATGAGATATTCCCTGACTGCCACGGCGCATGCGCACGGGGGATTCTCCGCCGAAAGGCCAGCAGAATCCGAAACTTGCCGGGAAGAAGTCTCCCGTGAGCATGCGCGGGAGTAACGACATCGTGGCTCCAGCCACTCACAGCGCTGGAGTCGCGATACCCGGAAGACACGCCGAGGGAACATGTCAGCTACCTCGGCGTGGACCAGGTGAGTTACCGACGCCTTGTTCTAAGGTAAGTATTTCATAATGAGCTAGTATGCGGTGCATACTAGCTCATTATGCCTTTACCCTTACAGGTGTATAAAAAAAAAAAAAAAAGTTCAGCGGGTTTACTACCGCTTTAAGTTATGCCATGTTAATGAGAATATGTAACAAATGTAAAGTTAGGGCTCACGTACACATATAGATAAGAAAATGTAGCGCTAAAATATAACACTGTGTAGGAGTGAGTAATAAATACCAAAAGCCTAAAACGTGTGTCCAAAGCAGCAGTTACTAAACTCTTGTAACAGCCTACGTGTACATGGATACATAGGCTTGGAGTTGAGCTTAGGAGCTGACACTGACATTTGTCATGTGGAGGAGCATTGGAATTCTAAAGGGTGTATTAGACACTTTATGAATTCCAGGAATTAAAGAAGAACTGAAGTATACTCACATAAATTTGAAATAAAAATATCTTTGCCATTCTGAAGGAGGGAGAGAGAGAGAGCTGTCCATGATGTCATAAGCCTAGGCTTTCCAGACCAGAAACAGGAAGTGGGTTGTATAATATTTACTGGCAGAAAAAAAAAAAAAATTTTACTATCCAAAGTTAAAACAAGGGCAGAAGATTTAATAGATAGAAAGTCGAGAAAATGACTGAAGTTCTGCTTTAAGTTTTCTTTGGACCTCACAGTGACAGGGCCATTCATACTGGAGGGTTCATGCACACTGACAGTTACAGGCCTTACTTATACTTTCTCTAATTGGAACATTGGGACAGAACATGCAACTGTAGCAGACAACCCTTCCCATACAGAACACAGGAAGGAAGTGGAATCAGGTGCGATTGTCATCTAAACAGTAGGAGGTTCATTTTTAGACTTTGGCCTAGTACCTAATACAAGATCTGACACTTCTGGGTCCGAGGGGCGCGCACGTGCCACCGGCGATCTGCTCCTGCTTTGATTAAACAGTGGCGGGTACTGCAGACTCGATGTCCGCTGGCTCCCACCGATTACACAGGACACAGGCAGAACGGCCTATGTAAACAAGGCAGATTGTCGTTCTGTCAGAAGGGAAGGTATTGATCCTGTGTTTCTGCAAAGCAGGAACAACGATCTTTGCCTTACCCTAGTCAAAGCACCTCCCCCACAGTGAGTAAGCACAACCTAAGCATACAGTTAACTGTTTGATCGCCCCTAATGTTAACCCCCCCTCACAGCCAGTGTCATTAGTACAGTGCATATTTTTAGCACTGATCACATTAGTGTCACTGGTTCCCAAAAAGTGTCAAAAAAGGAGTCCAATCTGTCGGCCACAATATTGCAGTCCCGCTATAAGTCGCTGCTCGCTGTCATTATTATAATATAATATATCCCATGGTTTGTAGGCTATAACTTTTGCACAAACCAAATCAATATACGCTTAGTTACCAAAAATACATATACCAGAATACATATTGGCCTAAATTAATGAAGAAATGTAGCGTTTTACATTTTCTATTGTGTGTGTTTTATAGCAGAAAGTAAAAAATAGATTTTTTTTTTTCAAAACTGTTGGTCTTTTTTAAAAGCCAAACCTTAAAATTCCACTTTAAAGGTAAAAAAACCTTAGGCTCCATGCACACTAGCGTTTTTTGCAGATGTCCCGATCATGCCCCCAGTGCACCATGGGCGATGGCTTGCTTAAGTTATGTTATTTCACAGTCACTTTCAATAGCAGTACATACTTCAAGGGTTGCTGTGTCCACATAAGGTGCACATGTAAAAAGCTAACAGTGGCCGGACAAACCTAAAAATACTGGGAGAAAATAATTTATTTCAGGCACTCCACCTCTTAGCTGGTATATACTTGCACACTGGAGCATACATTCCATAGCAAACCACACTTGTTGCTAAATTACACACTGTGGCCTCACAGAACACACTGCGAGAGTATGATGTGGTCGCCTGGTCATGTCTGATGCACCATCATACATATATAAGCTTTACTTACTTTACTGTTTCGATGTGTTAGTATCGCATGTTACAGGGGTTTACGTGTTGCAGTACCATTCATTTAGTATTATTATTATTATACAGGATTTTTATAGCGCCAACAGTTTTCGCAGCGCTTTACAACAGTAGGGCAAACAGTACAGTTAAAATACAATTCAATACAGGAGGGATCAGAGGGCCCTGCTCGTTAGAGCTTACAATCTAGAAGGAAGGGTCAAGTGGAACAAAAGGTAACAGTGGTGGGGGGGTGATCAGATGGAGAAAATGAAAAAACAGTTAGGTGTGGGTAGGATAGGCTTCTCTGAAGAGGAGGGTTCTCAGGGATCATCGTCTAAAAGCGAATAGAGTAGGAGATAATCGGACAAATTGGGGTAAGGCGAGTATGGGAGGAGGTGATTAGGGAGCTAGAGAGCAGGAGGTCTTGAGAAGAATGAAGAGAACGATTAGGTTGGTATTTAGAGACTAGGCTAGTGATGTAGCTGGGGGCAGAGTTGTGGATGGCTTTGCAAGTAGTTGTTAGTATTTTGAATTTAATACATTGGGTGAGCGGGAGCCAGTGGAGGGATTGACAGAGGAGTAGCAGACACAGAGCGATTGGTAAAGGTGGATGAGTCTGGCAGCAGCATTCATGATGGATTGAAGGGGGGATAGACTATGTAGAGGTAAGCCAATGAGAAGGGAGTTGCCGTAGTCGAGGTGAGAGATGACCAGCGAGTGAATTAAGAGCTTTGTTGTGTCATTGGTTAGAAAGGGGCATATTTTGGGGATGGGTGGAGGTTGAGGCAGCAAGATTTGGACAGTGATTGGACGTGGAGAGTTCAGAGTCCAGTATTACACCTAGGACCTTAGCATGTGGGGGATGAGCTTATAGTTGCGCCATCAATTTTGACAGAGAGATCAGGGGAAGAAAAATTATAAATTCAGTTTTGGATAGATTAAGTTTGAGGAAGTGGTGTGACATCCAGACTGATATTTCATATAATAAATTAGTGATATGTGAGGAGACTGAAGGAGTGAGCTGAGGGGTAGAGAAATAGATTTGAGTGTCGTCAGCGTATAGATGGTATTGGAAGCCATGGGAGGCTATCAGCTGATCCAGGGAGGATGTGTAGATTGAAAATAGGAGAGGTCCAAGAACAGAACATTGGGGGACCCCAACAGAGAAAGGAAGAGGAGTAGGGAATTGTAAGTAACGGTAAAGGTGCGATTGGATGAGTAGGAAAAGAACCAGCTAAGAGTACAGTCATGGAGACCAAAGGCATGGAGTTTTTTGAGGAGGAGGGGGATGGTCAACCGTATCAAAGGCAGCAGAGAGGTCCAGGAGTAGGAGTACAGAATAGTGTCCAGTGAGTGGTTTTGGCCGTTAGTAGATTGTTTGTTAGTTTTAGCAGAGCAGTTTCTGTGGAGTGTTGAGGACGAAATCCAGACTGTAGGGGATCAAGAAGGCCATTATCAGCAAGGTGGTCGATCAGTCGTTTGTAGAACAGATGTTCAAGGAGTTTGGATAAAAAGGGGAGCAAGGAGATGGGGCGTAGGTTGTTAAGATTGGATGGTCCAGTGAGGGCTTTTTTTAAGTATGGGGCTGACAAGTGCTTGTTTTAGAGTTGGGGGAAGATGCCAGAAGAGAGAGAGATTGAAGATGTGGGTAAGGCCCCTTTCACACGGGACGGATCCATATTGATCTGCCCCGTGAACATGCGCTGCGCAGCGGGGGATCGCTCAGCTTATCCCCGCTGAGCCGGCTGATGACAGGGTGTCAGATCTCCGCTCTCCCCTATGGGGGGATCGGATGAACAGGGACCGCCTGTCCCTGTTCATCCGATCCGCTCTGCAGACGGATGGAAAAATAGGGTTTTCCTCCGTCTGCAGAATCGGACAATAGCAGAGGCAGACGATAGCGGGTGTCAGTGGATGCTCATCCCACTGTTTGCCGGTCAGTCCAGCACTTACCCCATTGTGGCAGGTGGCAGGTAGTGAGGTGCAGCGCCTCGTCTCCGAGTGTCCTCCCCTCCTCTTCCTAGGCGTCCAATAGGATTGCCTGTCTTTTCAGCCAATCAGGTGACCGGTGTCAAAACCTGCTTCCTGATTGGCCGGGAGGAGGTTCAGTGTTACAACAGCGAATATTCATTCGCTGTTGTAACACACCTAGGTGGGATCGGAGCGCACTCTCTGCGACCTGAGCTCATCCTATATTGAAGCCTAATAGAGCCTCTGGCTCTAATCGGTGCTTCAAAAAAAACAGCCCGTCCGCATTGGGATCCATACGCCGGTGTCCTAAAAGGGGCCGGACGTATGGATAGGCCCCCTTAATGGAGGGGCCCAATATGGCATCTGTGTGGGTGCAGACAGTGTGAGCTAAGGGCCCCCGATGTCATATCAGGACACAGTGGCTGTGTCTGTGCATCCATTGTGCCCCAATAGAAATCAATGGCATGGGATACATGGAACGCCTGTGCAGGTAAACACGGCCCAGCACAGGTGTACAGTATTTGGAAGGAGGCCTAAATCTATGGGATAGGAGGGTTATTATGCCTAGTCAGTCATTTGCAGATGAATCAGATAATAAAATCAATGCATGTATGATCACTAATGGACTTGATTGTACATGTAGTCATACTTCATGTATGATATAGCAATCTCTGCCTACAAATTGCAATATAAAGACATTATCTCACCACACATACAATGTGCCATTAGAAGGGCTCCTTGAACCCTGATATCAGCGTTCATCATGTGTGTAGGAGATTAGGAGCCTCCACTGACTGTGCCCAGGTGTGCAGTGTTTCCCGCACAGCATGCTGGTAGTTGTAGTGTATGGAGTCCCCGGCCCTGCTCGGTTACCTTCACCCTCCTCAGTAACTCTCGGCTCCTATCTATGGCCGTGCCGTAGGCCGCCCGGCTTTTCCTTTTCCTCCGCCTGTCCTCCTCCCCGGGGCTCTCCGAAACGCTCGCCGCTGCCATGGCCAGGCCCAGACCGAGCAAAACTCTCGGGAAGCCGCGGCCAGGTCGCAGCACTCGGGACAACATGGTTCCTGTCAGTCCCCTCTCCGGACTACAGCTCTACTCCAACCCCGGGGTACGGGCCCACTTCACGGCCACACACAGGGGAGGGCCGGGCCTCGGTGCCACCTTCCTCAGTCACTTGGTACAGACCGCCACTCAGAGGGAGACGACGAGGAAGGAACCAAGTTCATATCCCGGGGGGGAATACACATTAAAATAATACTCTAATAATGTGTTTAAAATGGCCCTTCCCAATTAATTCTCATACAGGTGTGTTTACATGGACTTGTATTGTGCTCTCAAATGTTCATTTTTACATGTAGGGGAGAGTAAACCAAATTGCAATTCCTGTGTCCAATACAAAAGAAAGTTAAAATAGAACTAAAGGCAAAACTTTTTAATGGCCTGTAGTGTACACACGATCCGAAAATCGAATGAAAAATACCGCTTTCGATGCGATCGGACGATAATCGCATCGTTAGTACAGAGCTTTCGAGAGCACATCACGACAATTCATCCAATCGGACAAGCATGAAAATTTTCCTCGTACGATACCAGATCGTGCGATTTTCGTATAATTAGTACAGTTGTCGTCTGAAAATACAATAACAGGACATCACTTGTGATTTTTTCTGTCGTACGAGAATTTTCGTGACTTATTCAATTTCTACTTGCGACTATTAACCACTTCAGCCCCGACCAATTGGCAGCCAAAGGACCAGGCCCTTTTTTGCGATTCGGCACTGTGTCGCTTTAACTGACAATCGGTCGTGCGACGTGGCTCCCAAACAAAATTGGCGTCCTTTTAGTCCCACAAATAGAGCTTTCTTTTTGGTATTTGATCGCCCCTGCGGTTTTTATTTTTTGCGCTATAAACAGCGACAATTTTGAAAACATGCAATATTTTTTGCTTTTTGCTATAATAAATATCCCCCAAAAATATATAAAAAAACATATATTTTCCTTAGTTTAGGCCGATACGCATATTTTTGGTAAAAAAAAATCACAATTAGCGATTATTGATTGGTTTCGCAAAAGTTATAGCGTTTACAAAATAGGGGATAGATAGCATTTTTATTAATATTTTTTTTTTTTACTAGTAATGGCGGCGATCAGCGACTTTATGGCGGACACATCGGACATTTTTGACAAATTTTTGGGACCATTGTCATTTATACAGCAATCAATGCTATTTAAATGCATTGATTCCTGTAAAATGACAGTTGTAGTGAAAGAGTTAACCACTAGGGGGAGGGGAGGGGTTATGGGCTGTGACGTGTGTGTTTTTTCACATTAGGGGGCGGGGCTGACATCTGACGTCATTGATCGGCTTTCGATGACCGGGAACAGCCGATCAATGACAGGAAGAGTAGGAAGCGCGGGGAGAGGTTTGTTTACACAAATCTTCAGCTCTGTGACCCGATCGCTTTAAAGGGCCACGTACAGGTACGTGATTTTGCCTGCCCTGCCATTCTGCCGCAGTATATCTGCGCGAGGCGGTCGGGAAGCGGTTAAAGTGGTTGTAAACCCTTACAAACCACTTTGACCTAAAGGTAAGCCTAGATTAAGGCCCCTTTCACACTGAGGCGGTTTGCAGGCGCTATTGCGCTAAAAATAGCGCCTGCAAACCGACCTGAAACAGCCGTTGCTGTCTCTCCAGTGTGAAAGCCCGAGGGCTTTCACACTGGAGCGGTGCGCTTGCAGGACGCTGAAAAATAAAAATGTCCTGCAAGCCGCATCTTTGGTGCGCTGTAGGAGCGGTATATTTACCGCTCCTATAGCGCCCCTTCCCATTGAAAACAATGGGGCAGCGCTCCAAACCCGCCCGCAAAACCGCCCCGCTAGCGGCCGAATAGCTAAATATAGCGCCACTTTACCGCCAGCGCCTAGGTGTGAAAGTAGCCTACGGTTTAGGAGATATTTGCCAAAAGACAGGCACCGCTCTCAGCGACGATATGCCACGAGTGGCGGCTCCCGTGCGCATGCGCGGGAGTGACGTCACCGCAGCGCCGTCGAAAGACAGCACCGGAGCTGCGAGACCCACCAAGAAGATGGAGGCTCCGTACACAAGAGGACAGCGGTGACTTCGCTGGCTCCTGTGTCAGGTAAGTGACACATAATGGACTACTATGCGATGCATAGTAGTCCATTATGCTTTACCTTTGCAGGGAAACAATGAGGAAGTAAACCCATTAGGGTTTACTTCCTCTTTAAGCAAAAAAAAGTTGTACGATATTCGGATTGTGTGTACGGGCCATAAGGGAGGGATTTAACCCCTGTGAGTTTTTTTTTTGTCATCTGCATCATATTGGGGAGATTTCCCTTCACTTCCTGTCTCTTGGCCAAAACAGGAAGTGAAAGGAAACCTTGCAAACTGAAGAGGATTTCCGCCCACCCCACAAAAAAATTTAAAAGCCAGCAGCTACAGATACTGTAGCTGTTGACTTTTAATATATGGACGCTTACCTTCGGATCGACTCTCGAGTGCTACCGCCATCATTCCTTGTAAGGGAAACCCGCAGTAAAGCCTTTTGGCTCGACAGACGTTTCTCTACTGCGCATGCGTGGAGCACGCTACGTATTCTACCTGGCCCGACAGCAGAGGAAGGAGGAGGGGGCTGAACTTCTGAGGGATGGCGCTGTCTCCCGGGAGTAGGGAAGGGTACCTTTCAAAATGTGCCAAATGTGGCACCAGAGGGGGGGAACTCTGCTTCAACCACTTAAGGACTGGAAGGATTTGCACCCTTAACCACTTCAGCCCAGGAAGGATTTACCCCCTTCCTGACCAGAGCATTTTTTGCGATTCTGTACTGCGTCGCTTGAGCTTTTAACGTACTTTTTTCCCCACAAATAGACCTTTCTTTTGGTGGTATTTGATCACCTCTGTGGTCTTAATTTTTTGCGCTATAAACAAAAAAAATCGACAATTTTGGAAAAAAAAAAAAACTATATTTTGTACTTTTTGCTATAATATCCCCCCAAAAAATAGAAGAAAACTAATTTCTTCATCAGTTGAGGCCAATATGTATTCTTCAACATATTTTTGTTAAAAAAAAAAAATTGCAATAAGTGTATATTGATTGGTTTTCGCAAAAGTTATAGGGTCTACAAAATAAGGGATATATTTATGTCATTTTTTTTTTTACTAGTAATGGCAGTGATCAGCGATCTTTAGCGGGACTGTGACATTGCGGCAGACAGATCGGACACTTTTGACACTTTTTTGGGACCATTGACATTTATACAGTGATCAGAGCTATAAAAATGCACTGAGTACTGTATAATTGTCACTGACAGGGAAGGGGTTAACACTAGGGGACGTTCAAGGGGTTAAGTGTTCCCTAGGGAGGTGTTTCTAACTGTATGGGGGCTGGGCTGACTAGAGGAGGAGAGAGATCGCTGTTCCTGATCACTAGGAACAGCAGATCTCTCTACTTCCCTGACAGAACGGAGATCTGTCTGTTTACACTGACAGATCCCAATCTGTCTCTCTCTCTGGGACGATCGCGAGTCACCGGTTGACATCACGGCCGCTGGACACGTGCATCGGCTCCGGCATAACTGTGTGGGGGATGCTTTGACTGGGAGAAACGCAGGATCTTCATCTTCCCCTCTCACAGAAGGACGGTATGCCTTGTTTATATAGGCAGACTGCAGTTCTGCCTCTCCTGAGAACGGTTGCGGGGTGCTGGTGAAGATCGGGTCCGCCGGACCCGCTGATTGGCTACCGATGTGTCCAATCACAGCAGGAGCGGGTCGCCAGTAGTGTGTGCCCCAGACCCAGTGCACAAAATCACGTACAGGATGTGATTTCGTGCAGGAGGGCCGTCCTGCCGCAGTATATCTGCCTTAGGCGATCCAGAAGAAGTTAAACACTCTAGGCTTAAAGCAGAACTGAACCCTCCTGTCCTCTGCAGCCAAGGAAGCCACCATCTTAGCCTCTGTTTGATCTGCACATGTGATCAGTTATGACACCAAACATTTGATGCTTGGTTGAGAGCACAAGCAAATGTAACAGCATTCCTGGTATACCTGGAATGTAACAGTTTTTTTCAGTGTAGTTGATCCTCATGGGAAATGTAGTTCCAAAACATCTGGGGTGCCGAGGTTCGCCATCACTGGTCTAGGTCCTGATGTATCAAAGGTGAATCTTGCCACCGTGAAAAATAATGTTATCTACAATTTAAAAAGAATTTCTTTGAGCTCCTGAAACTCTCCCCCCTCTTTTTTTACATTTATTTGGAACAAGCAGTTCACGTTAAGCCTGGTACACACTAGTAGAACTGAAGAACTCAAGAGGAGCCGCTGCACTAAGGCTCCATGCACACTGGGCTTAAAAATTTTTATTTTCCTTTGGGGAGTAAAAAACGCTCATATAGAGCATTTTTTGTACAAAGTTTAGACGAGTTTTACGTTTTTTTCACTTTGGTTTTTTTTTTCTGCCTCTAAACGTTAAACTCAAAATATGTCTCTTAACGTCCTAATGTACATGGACACATAGGATAGCACTGAGCTGCTTCTAAAGGCAGAATACAAACAAGTTTTTTAAGCCAGTTAAGGCATGGAGCATGGAGCACACTGGATCTCATAAACAGACATTTCTGGAGTTTGGGTGTTTTTTTTAGCAGCCCATAGACTCCACTCTATGTTATCAGGGCCGTTTTTAAGGCAGGGCAAAAGGGGCAGCTGCCCTTTCATTGTTGTGGGGCCCAAAGCAGCTGCCTCATACTTGCCATCTATCCTGGTTAAAATTCCCTGGTCCCTTAAGGTTTTAGTCCTGTGCGGTGTCCCTATATCTCAGTGTTAAGTGCTGCTACTAATGCTGCCCAGCTCTGCCCTATTGTGAACAGATGACTCACCTGCAGACCCTGTGTTTACATGTAAATTACCGGCATTCATATGTAAATGGCGGCGGCATTGATAGGCCACCTGAGGTCATATCCACAGTAATCTCTAGCAACCAATCAACAAGCATCATGTGCTGTAACCTCTAGCAACTAATCAGTGAGCGTAATGTGTGCTGTAACCTCTAGCAACCAGTCAGTGAGTGGTAATGATACACTGTAACCTCTGGCAACCAATCACAATAGCTGCCTGATCTGATTCAGTAAACTGATTTTGAGTCTAGCTGCTATTTATTGTATGCCCCAGAGCAGGGGGGGGCAAGAAAAGTTTTGCCCAGGGTCCAATCAATATTAAAGACGGCCCTGTATGTTATCCTATGTGTCCATACACATGGATGTTTTTGGATGTTTATCAGCAGTAAGGATGAGCTCAGGCGTGTTCGCATGGTCCACGTGGAGAGCCCGCCAGGAATCGGCGCAGTGCTGCGCTAATCACAGACAGTGAGACATTGCCCCGATGCACGGCTGCAGAGATCGGACAATGTCTCACTGCCTGTGTTTAGCGCAGCTCTGCGCCGACTTCCTGGCGGCTCTGCACGTGGACCATGCAAACACGCCTGAGCTTATCCCTAATCAGCAGTGGAGTTTATGGGCTATTCTCTGAACGCCATAAAATCGCATTCAGAAGTCATTTTTCTGACCACAAAAACCGCCAAATGCTCATAAAAACGCGCAAAAATGTGGCTCGCCAGCGTTTTATTTAACGTTTTTGATTCATTGAAAAAAAGCTAGAAAACGCTAATGCGGAAAAACACCAAAAAACGCTAATAAACGCTATTGCAAAAACATTAAAGAATGTTGAAAAACTCATTGTAAATCTACTGGCATGGAGCCTAACAATCTGATGTTAGCACAGTACTGATCTTTCCTGCTGTTCTATTGTGTGTCTTTGATATACGAGTGCTTTGGATTAGGCCCCTTTCACAGGAGGCGGACTCCGCTTCCACGGAGTCCGCCTCTGTCCGCCGGCTCAGCGGGAGATCTCTCCGTTGATCTCCGCTGAACCGGTGGATGACAGGTCCCTCTCTGCTCACTGAGCGGGGAGGGGCTTGCGAGCGCCGCTGGTCACAATGGAGAGATCGGATGAAAAAGGACAGCGTGTCCGTTTTCATCAGATCTCACCCGATCCGATACGCCAGCGACGGATCTGGACGTAGAGCCATACGTCTGCTTTTGGCGGATAGGTTCGGATGTCAGCGGACATGTCTCCGCTGACATCCGACGCTCCATAGACTAACATGGAGCGCCCGTTCAGATCTGCTGTCAACTGACAGGCGGATCTGAACTGTCCGATGGTGTGAAAGGGGCCTTACAAGCATGTTTCCAGAATGAATTATGCTCGCAATCCAAGGTTATACTGTATTTTGTTTGTTTTTTTTGTTTTTTTAAACCAACGTTTAATGTCACTTTAATATAAAGTATAATTTATGTAAAATGACATTGAAAGAGAAGAGTCATTCCTGGAGAAAATCACTGGTATAGCCAATTCTTTGAGGTCATTGTCCGGGTTTTGTTTTTCATGCAGGCAAGACACTATGGGGATGCCTGCACTTCTCACTACTTGCCTTTGCCTTTTTTTTTTTGTTCCTAATGTTTGTTCCCTTAATTTTTTTAATTTCCCTTGCTTCTCTCTTCCTTCCATTCCTTTTTTCCCTAAACTCCTTCTGGTACTTATTCCTTCCACTCTGCAATTCTGCTTTCTTTCTTTCCCACTGACCCAAACTACACAACATGATTCAGTAGTGATGTAGAGTCAGCTAGAGAAATCACAATGCAAAATGGGGGAACTAGGAATCTGACTCTCCTGGAAGTGTTTACAGTCTCACTGTATTGCTGGATTGTCCTTTATGCAGGAAGTTTACTTTTTAACATTAGGCCTCATGCACACGGACGTTTTTACAGCCGCTTTTTTTAGCGTTTTTTGCAGCTTAAAAACGCCTGTCCATGTTAGTCTATGGCTTCATGCCCACCTAGGCGTTTTTGAGCTGCAAATGGCATAGGCGTTTTTAAGCTGTAAAAAAAACCCAGGACCAGTGCGTTCTGAGGCTCCAGCGTTAGAGCTGTAAAAACGTCAGACGCCGGTAAAAGGTGTTAAACGGCAATTAACGAGGCTTAACGCTGTGTTAAGCCTCGTCCGGCGTTTCTGTCTCTATTCAAAATCAATGGTTCCCTATGGGAGCCCATTGATTTGAATAGAAGTCGTACCAGAAGTCGGATCAAGATGACCCGACTTGCGGTGCGACTTGTGTGCTGAGGATCTTGAAGAGGAGCTCCGCAAAAATGTAAAAAAAAATTTTTTGCGTGAGGTTCCCCCCAAGACGATACCAGGCCCTTCGGTCTGGTATGGATCTTAAGGGGCACCCCACACTGAAAAAATGGCGTGGGGTTCCCCCAAAGATCCATACCAAACCCTTATCCGAGCACGCAGCCCGGTAGGTAAGGAGAGGGGGCGAACACCGCCCCCCTCCTGAACCGTACCAGGCCGCACGCCCTCAACATGGGGGGGTTGGTGCTTTGGGGCAGGGGGGGCCCTGTGCCCCCCACCCCAAAGCACCTTGTCCCCATGTTGATGAGGACAAGGGCCTCTTCCCGACAACCCTTGCCCGGTGGTTGTCGGGGTCTGCGGGCGGGAGCTTATCGGAATCTGGGAGCCCCCTTCAATAAGGGGGCCCCCAGATCCCGGCCCCCCACCCTATGTGAACGAGTCAGGGGTACATCGTACCCCTACCGATTCACCTGGGGGAAAGGTGTCAATTAAAAAAAAAAAAACACAGTACACAGGTTTTCAAAGTAATTTATTAGGCAGCTCCGGTGGTCTTTGTCCGACTTCGGGGGTCTCTTCCGACTTCTCCGGCCTCTTCTCCCGCTCTCCGGTGTCTTCTCCCGCTCTCTGGTGCCTTCTGCCGGACTCCTCCGCTATCTTCTTTCAGCCGGACTCCTCCGCTATCTTCTTTCAGCTCTTTTACTTATATAGGCATGGGGGCGTGGTCACCGGTGATGTCACCCGGTGACCCCGCCCCCTTCTCCCATCATGCCCGGGCTATGACGTCATAAGAGGGCGGGGTCACCGGGTGACATCATCGGGTGGCCCCCAGATCTGAAGAGAACGGTGGCGGAGGAGGAGGAGAACACCGGGCTGCTCCGTTAGTAAAAGAGCTGAAAGAAGATAGCGGAGGAGTCCGGCAGAAGGCACCGGAGAGCGGGAGAAGAGGCCGGAGAGCGGGAGAAGACCACCGGAGCTGCCTAATAAATTACTTTGAAAACCTGTGTACTGTGTTTTTTTTTTAAATTGACACTTTTCCCCCAGGTGAATGGGTAGGGGTACGATGTACCCCTTACTCGTTCACATAGGGTGGGGGGCCGGGATCTGGGGGCCCCCTTATTGAAGGGGGCTCCCAGATTCCGATAAGCCCCCGCCCGCAGACCCCGACAACCACCGGGCAAGGGTTGTCGGGAAGAGGCCCTTGTCCTCATCAACATGGGGACAAGGTGCTTTGGGGTGGGGGGCGCAGGGCCCCCCTGCCCCAAAGCACCAACCCCCCCATGTTGAGGGTATGCGGCCTGGTACGGTTCAGGAGGGGGGCGGTGTTCGCCCCCTCTCCTTACCTACCGGGCTGCGTGCTCGGATAAGGGTTTGGTATGGATCTTTGGGAGGACTCTATGCCATTTTTTCGGTGTGGGGTGCCCCTTAAGATCCATACCAGACCGAAGGGCCTGGTATCGTCTTGGGGGGAATCTCACGCAAAAATATTTTTTACATTTTTGCGGAGCTCCTCTTCAAGATCCTCAGCACACAAGTCGCACCGCAAGTCGGATCATCTTGATCCGACTTCTGGTACGACTTCTATTCAAATCAATGGGCTCCCATATGGAACCATTGATTTTGAATAGAGACAGAGAAACGCGGCTGAAAGCTAGCACGGATTAACGTGCATTGAATTCAATGCAAAACGCGGAAAAAATTGCGTTTTTAACGCTGCTTTTTTCCTGGCGTCTGTACTAGCTTTACAGCCCGTTTTTTTAAACGTCCATGTGCATGAGGACTTAGGAGAAGACAGTTTTACTAAATACTCTCTTCTCTGAAAAAAAAAATCCTATTTTCTGTGGCATGTTCCACTTATTGTGGATCTAGACCAGCAGGCAATTTTTTTTTATACTCCAGGATAGAGATGAAACCTCCAAGTTTTTGCTGTTGTGTCCAGATTAGGCAAGCTTTTGGCTCATGGTGGTGGTGCTGCCCCACTGATTTCAGTGAGGGGGGGGGAAGATGTGGTAAAACCATGGCCCAGCCACCTGTTTTTCAGAAAGGGGAAAGGGAGGGTAAATATAAGATGTGACAGTTGTTATCGAAACAGGAGGTAAGGGGAAACTAGTGGAGATACCTGTTCAAGTGACAACTGACGGGTGGAATTTTCTGTCACTTTAATTTGTGCCTCCAGACCAGGAAGTGAGAGTGAGGCTGGGTTCACATATATGCAAATTGGATGCATTTTTAACCGCATCCAATTCGCATAACATGTGAATGTGTACGTCTTTCAATGGAGCCAGTTCACACATGTCCAGGCTGGCCGCGGTGCGGTTTTGAAAAGGGTCCTGTGCGTTTTTGTGTCCAGTTTAGGGGCGAACTCAGGGAAAATTTGCACCTAAATCGCACCTGAACCAGTGAACAGAAACGCATCGGACTCCGGACTGCAAACTGCAGCCGGACATGTGTGAGCCCAGCCTAAGGCTACTTTCACACTGGGGCATTAGGGGCGCTGGCGGTAAAGCGGAGCTATATTTAGCGCCGCTTTACCATCGTTTTAGCAGCGCATTTCTGCCGCTAGCGGGGTGGTCTTACCCCCCGCGAGCGGCCGAAAAAGGGTTAATACCTCCCGCAAACCACCGCTGCAGCGGCGTTTTGCGGGCGGGTTCGGAGCGCTGCCCCATTGTTTTCAATGGGAACGGGCACTATAGGAGCGGTAAATATACCGCTCCTACAGCGAGCCAAAGATGCGGCTTGCAGGACATTTTCCAGCGTCCTGCAAGCGCACCGCTTCAGTGTGAAAGCCCTCAGGCTTTCACACTGAAGACACAGCAACAGCTGTTTCGGGTCGGTTTGCAGGCGCTATTTTTAGCGCAATAGCGCCTGCAAACCACCCCAGTGTGAAAGGGGCCTAAATCTTCTCAGACAGTAAAAAAATAAAAAATGTAATCCTTCCCACGCTATCAAAAACGAGATAACATCCATGCTATTATCCCTACACACAGAATCAATGGACAAAAATACATAGAATCTCTATAAAGTATTGCACAAATAGTAATATATCTTAGAAATATATTAATCAAAGCTCATATGTAGAGATAGTAGATTACATATAAAATACCATGAGGAGAAAAGTTCATACATATATAAACATATATATACATATATCCACTACTGTAATAAATACTAGAACATAATTTTGGAGTTCTACTTTAGCAATATTTTCACAAGAAATTCTGACTTTTATTTCCTGCATACTCTATGTACAGTATCTATTAATACCACATGCAGCCAAGCAATTTGGCATTTTCAAGAGGAGGCTAGCAATGGCGGCCTTCGTGTTTCTTTTATGAAAGGTTTACTTTGATCTCTCAAATTTGAAACTCAAAATACTCGTCACAGGTATGTGGTTTGTGCTTATTTTAGCGTGAAGATATACGGTAACTTAAAAGAAAAAAAAGCAGTTGTTAGTCAAGTTTGCAAGTTTTACCTCTACTGGTTCTTAGGACATGCTTAATCTTGTAAAAGAATGTAGATGACAAAATATTTTCTTGAAATATCTAGTATCACAGCCTATTTATGTATGTACAATACATGCATATGTGTATGTATGATGGATAAAGATATAGATATTTATTAGGGTTGCACAGATACCATTTCTTTTTATTGGCGAGTACGAGAACCGATACTTTTGGTCAAGTACTCGCCAATACTGAATGCCGATACTTTGCAGTGCGATTTGCGTCCATGAAAAAATAAATGGACTCAAATCGCACTGCAAATCACATGCTATTTGAACAGGAATGCAGTGCGATTCCTGTCCGAATTGTGTGCGATTTCCCCCACTGCTCCTGTGTGTGTGAACCCAGTATAGAAAGGGAAGCACCATCTAGTACAGCAATGAGCAGTTTATTAAAAATTTTATAACAACTCACATTAAAGTACATATTTAGTCAAATCCAAATCTGTATAGAGGCCCCACCAATGATACAAACCCACGGCCGCTGGAGGTGCTCACAACCATCACTACCTGAAGTATCAACACCCAAATCTGAGCCAGATGATGTTAACTGCAAGACTGAGGGAAGGCCATAGAGGATTAACCAGAGGTTCGACACCAGGACAAAAGAGAACACCACTCAGAAAAATGATGCCAGAGAGATTGTGAGAACAAAAATCACTAAAACAGGTGGAACAAAAGAACTACTTGATAAGGATAAAACAGGTCCCAAACAACCAACCCTTTGGTCAGGGGGTCCTTCTGTAGAGGGGGAATGCTACGGCTAGCAGGGAGTACTACAGAATCAGAGGATGTAGAATTCTCCTGAAGAAGGGATTGAAAGTCAATGTGAGGTACAACTCTCTAAGTTAAAGTTCCCATTTGAACAGGAACATTGGACCCCAGGGTACAAAGAGAGAAAACACTGCTACAGTGGGGAAAATAATTATTTGATCCCCTGCAGATTTTGACAGTTTACCCATTTCTAAAGAAATGAAGAGTCTAAGGGACAGAATATCAACCAAAAATCCAGAAGAAACACATGATGCAAATGTTATTTTAGTCACTGAACTGCAACTAATTTTATAAGTATTTGATCCCCAAGCAAAACATGACTTAGTACTTGGTGGAGAAACCCTTATTGGCAAGCACAGAGGTAAGACATTTCTTGTAGTTGGTTACCAGGTTTTCACACATCTCAGGAGGGATTTTGGTCCTCTCTTCTTTACAGATCTCTAAATCCTTAAGGTTTCTTGTTGCTTGTCAACTCGAAGTTTAAGCTCCCACCATAAATTTCCTATAGGATTAAAGTCTGGAGACTGGCTAGGCCACTCCATGACCTTAATGTGCTTCTTCTTGAGCCACTCCTTTGTTGCCTTGGCGGTATGTTTTGGGTCATTGTCATTCTGGAAGACCCATCCATGACCCATCTTCAGTGTTCTGGCTGAGGGAAGAAGGTTCTCATCCAAGATTTTACAATACATGGCCCCTCAATGCGGCAAGCATAATGTTTCCACCTCCATGCTTGACTGTAGGGATGGTGTTCTTAGGGTCACAGTCAGCATTTATCTTCCTCCAAACACGGGGAGTCGCGTTAATGCCAAAGAGCTCAAATTTGGTCTCATCTGATCACAGCACTTTCTCCCAATCCTTCTATGAATCATTTAGATCAGGGGTGCCCAACCTTTTGAAGAGTGAGAGCCACTTTAGCGACTTGGTAACCAGTCACGGGCCACAATGAGTGGAGTGGGCAGATGACAGGTCCATGTCTACTCTGCATATACAGAGCAGACACAGACCGCTCTACTCTATGGGCCCTCTGATCCGCCTAGACAGAAGGGGACAGATCCCGTTCTGTTTTTTTAAGCCGATCGGATTGGAGATAGAGGCAAATGGGGAGTCTGCTTGTGTCTGCATGAAAAACAGACAGGCGGACCTTATCGGTCCGATCATGTGAAAGGGGCCTAATGCCGCGTACACACGAACGGACTTGAGGACTGAAGTCCGCCGGACAATCCCCCCGTGTGTGGGCGCCGGCGGACTTTTTGGCGCCAAAAGTAGGCGGACTAGGTTTTAAGTTTTGTTTTAAAATGATCCGCTGGACTTGGCAGTCCGGCGGACAATCCCGCTGTTAGTATGCTAGTCCGCCGGACTTTTGGAAATGAACGGACTTGCCGATCATCGGAAAGTCCATTCATTAAGCACGTGACTTCAGGTAGACGGAGCTAGCGAAGGCAGTGAATGCCGCCGCGCTAGCCCCGTCACCTGGCATGGATTTAAAGGGAATCCCCACGCCGAAAAAACGGCGTGGGGGTCCCCCCCAAATCCATCTCAGACCCCCACCCCAAAGCCCCTTGTCCCCATGTTTATGAGGACAAGGGCCTCTTCCCGACAACCCTGCCGTTGGTTGTCGGGGTCTGCGGGCGGGGGCTTATCGGAATCCGGGAGCCCCCTTTAATAAGGGGCCCCCAGATCCCGGCCCCCCACCCTATGTGAATGAGTATGGGGTACGATGTACCCCTACCTATTCACCTAAGGTGTAAAGTGTAAATAAAAAAAAACACAATTTTTTTAAAATATTTTATTGCACTGCTCTGGGGGTCTTCTTCCGTCTTGGGGGGTCTTCTCGCCGGACTCCTCCGCTCATTTACCTAGCTCTTTTACCGAGCAGAGGAGCCCAGCTACCTTCTTCGTCGTTGACGCCGTCGTCTGGGGGTCTCGATCCGCCTTCGGGGGTCTTCCGGGGTCTCTTCTATTCTTGTCGCTGTCGTCGTTTTCTGCGCCGCCGCCGCCGCCTTCTTCCTCTTCTTCTTACGAGGTTGACTCGTCGCTCACTCTGGCCGGAATGCCAGAGCCGCGCTGTGCTGGGACTTATATAGGGACAAGGGGACAGGGTCCCTGTCCCCTTGTCCCTATATAAGTCCCAGCACAGCGCGGCTCTGGCATTCCGGGAAGAGGAAGAGGAAGAAGAGGAAGAAGAAGATAGCTGGGCTCCTCTGCTCGGTAAAAGAGCTATCTTCTTCTTCCTCTTCCTCTTCCCGGAATGCCAGAGCCGCGCTGTGCTGGGACTTATATAGGGACAAGGGGACAGGGACCCTGTCCCCTTGTCCCTATATAAGTCCCAGCACAGCGCGGCTCTGGCATTCCGGCCAGAGTGAGCGACGAGTCAACCTCGTAAGAAGAAGAAGAAGAGGAAGAAGGCGGCGGCGCAGAAAACGACGACAGCGACAAGAATAGAAGAGACCCCGGAAGACCCCCGAAGGCGGATCGAGACCCCCAGACGACGGCGTCGACGACGAAGAAGGTAGCTGGGCTCCTCTGCTCGGTAAAAGAGCTAGGTAAATGAGCGGAGGAGTCCGGCGAGAAGACCCCCCAAGACGGAAGAAGACCCCCGGAGCATTGCAATAAAATATTTTTAAAAAATTGTGTTTTTTTTTTATTTACACTTTACACCTTAGGTGAATGGGTAGGGGTACATCGTACCCCATACTCATTCACATAGGGTGGGGGGGCCGGGATCTGGGGGCCCCCTTATTAAAGGGGGCTCCCGGATTCCGATAAGCCCCCGCCCACAGACCCCGACAACCAACGGCCAGGGTTGTCGGGAAGAGGCCCTTGTCCTCATCAACATGGGGACAAGGTGCTTTGGGGTGCTTTTTCCCCAGGGCACCCCCCATGTTGAGGGCACGGGACCTGGACCTGGTACGGCTCAGGAGGGGGGGGGGGTGCTCGCTCGTTCCCACCCCTTTCCTGGCCTGCCGGGCTGCGTGCTCGGGATAAGGGTCTGAGATGGATTTGGGGGGGACCCCCCACGCCGTTTTTTTCGGCGTGGGGATTCCCTTTAAATCCATACCAGGTGACGGGGCTAGCGCGGCGGCATTCACTTCAAAGTCCGAACGTGTGTACGAGGCATAAGACCGCTTTCACATTGATGCAATGGGATTTACCTTCACCTAAACTGACCTCAATCTTCACTTCTTCCCCAGGATTCCTGCAGGGTTCGATGGCTGTTGCTGTTCCCCAGGTGGGTATGGCTGGCGGCTGCTACTGGGTTTTTCTACCAGGGCGGGTACTGCTGGCTGGTACTGCCGGTGGGTACTACTGTGGGTATCCCTGGTGGCTGCTGTCCCAGATCGCAGGTTCCCGACCCACCATCCCCCAGCATCAGTGTGACAGGAGCATGCGGCTGCAGTAGAGAGCAGAGCCGATGCTTCCTGTACCGCACCGGGAACTGTCACAGGCGGAGTACATTTGGTATCACTCCGCCTGTGACAGGAGTCGGCGCTATGTAGAAAGCATCAGCTCTGCTTCCTCTAGCGCCGGCTCTGTTCTTCACACTAATGCTTAGGGATGGCGGGTCGGGGAACCCGCAATCTGGGTTTGGTGACCCGCCATCCAAGAGCAGGATGTGGCGGGCAACTTCAGAGGGCGCTGTGGGCAACAATACTTATTTTACTCACTGAACTGCAACTCAATTTATACCATTTGTATCGTATTTTTTTTTCTGGATTTTTGGTTGATATTCTGTCTCTTTCATTTAAAATACACCTATGATAAAAATTATAGATCCTTCATTTCTTTGTAAGTGGGCAAGCGTACAAAAACTGCAGGGGATTAAATAGTTATTTTTGCCTCTGTACGTGTAGTAGCACACACAAAATGGTGAGAGGCAGCTGTAAGGGATGCCAGACAGGGGTTAGCCTGTGGGGACAGTAAACTACCCAAGAATCCATATGGATATGCAAACAGCTCCCCACTTATAAAATTGGGGGTGCATCTGCATGAAGGTGGCTTATCAGAGGTGTTCACTAACCTCTGGCTTTAAACTCCACAAGCTGAGTGATTAAGCTCTGAAGTCCCAAGAGTACCTACTGCTGAAGTAGTTAGCCAGGTTGAAAAAAAAAAAAGACACACACAACCCCCCCCATCAGGCCTGTAACAACCATGTGCATTCGCATGGTGGGCATCTCACAGGTTCACACAAGTACATCATTTCCTAATCACTGGACATTTCCTTCCTGGACTTCCTTACAATAAACCTGTGTTTTCACTGGATAATGACTCTACGCTGCACAGGGGTGTAACTATAGGGGGTCGCAGGGATTGCAACTGCGACCTGGACCCCATACGTCAGGGATCCCCTGCCAGATTTGTCTGCTCCTGGATAGGGGGGCTGGCGCGGAAGAGCAGAGCGGCATATGGAAGAACCAAACCCCTCTATTATCCTCCTGGCTCCTGCAGCCACTGAATGCCTGCCGGAAAGGAGAGGAGGAGAAGCAGGCTTTCAGCTGCTGCAGGAGCCAGGATAATGGAGAGGTTCAGGTTCTTCTAAAAGCCATTCCGCTCCTCCTATCCAGCCTGGTGCCCGGTTTATTGGTCCGCCTCTCAGTTTCCCCCCCGGCTCCCGCAACTCCAGGCTGCTGCTGCTGCTGGGTAAGTCTTGCTTCCTGACTGAGTGTACAAATGCATTCTCTGTCCCCCTCCTGTCACACTGCCCCCTCTCCCCCTGCTGTCATACTGCCCTTCGTTAAGGGGCCCTTCATGGTTTCTTTCACCGGGGGGAAGAGTCTAGTTATACCCCTGACATCGCACATATGGATTCGCTTACTGATAAACATCCATTGAGCATAGAGGTTTACATTCCCCTGGATCTCCAGGAGTTATCTCTCATATCTACTCTACACTTACTGTCCAGACCTCGGTATCAATTATACCCTATGTAAGCCACTGGGAGCGAGATCTTGCAACCTCCATTGACAGAGGACTGGAAAAAACCCTGGTTGACAATAGCGAAATGCTACTACAACACATCTATTCTTGAATCGGCATACAAAGTTCCCTTTAGCTGGTGTTGGGTTCCTTCCTGCATAGCCCACACCAACCCAACCTACAGTGACAGGTGTTTCTGAGGCTATGGGCAGCGTGGAGATGTTCTGCACATATGGTGATCTTGCCCACAATAACTGGGATTCTGGTCGAGGATTTTTGGTTTACTTCAAACTCTGTTGCACCCAGAGGCGTTGCTAGGGGGGTGCGGGGGGTGCGGTCCGCACCCGGGTGACACCCGCTAGAGGGGTGACACCCACCCTATTATTATATTGTTTTTTTATTTATTTATTTTTTTTTTTGAAATTTTTTTTTATTTTTTTTGTGATTTTTTTTTTTTTTTTTTTAGCTGCCGTTTTTTTTTTGGATTTATTTATTTATTTTCTAACTGCAGTGTGCCCCCGTTCACTTCACCCCCGCAGCCCGCTGGCCCTGGGCTGAAACAACATTAGCAGCAGCGCCTGGTGGTCTGGTATCCTCCTTCCAGCCAGCCTCAGCCGGCCCTGTCACATCTCAGTGTGGAGTGTGGAGTGCAGAGTGCAGACACAGGCTGATGACGTGACAACACTGTGTCTCCGCTCCGCCCGGGCGGCACGGCAGCTGGAAGTTGTAAAGCTGCCCTCCTGAGCCTCCTCTCCAGACGCCCGGCGCCCTTATTGTAATCAGGTACGGGGGGTCCAAACCAGCCCAGCCCAGCCAGGTTGCTGAGACAGGCAGCTGAGTTGTGTGTGGTGGGGGGGCCGCCGGCGGGGGGGGGTCGCCATGGTACCCACTACCCACACAGACACGCCACCAAAGAGCTGGTGGGAGGAGGAGGGAGGATATGTCTGTACTGGGGGGGTCTGCACTGGGAGGTGTCTGCACCCAGGGGGGGGTGTCTGTACTTTGGGGTGTCTGCACTGGGGGGTCTGTACTGGGGGGGGATATCTGCACTGGGGGGGTCTGTACTGTCTGTCTTTTGGGGTGTCTGCACTGGGGGGTCTGTACTGGGGGTCTGCACTGAGGGGGGAAATCTGTACTGCTGGGGGGCCTGGCCTGGGGGGGGGGTATCTGTACTGCTGGGGGGCCTGTCCTGGGGGTGTCTGTACTTTGGGGTGTCTGCACTGGGGGGTCTGTACTGTCTGTCTTTTGGGGTGTCTGCACTGGGGGGGTGTCTGCACTGGGGGGTCTGTACTGGGGGTCTGCACTGAGGGGGGAAATCTGTACTGCTGGGGGGCCTGTCCTGGGGGGGATCTACACTGGGGGGGGGGGGGGTCTGCACTGAGGGGGGATATCTGTACTGCTGGGGGGCCTGTCCTGGGGGTGTCTGTACTGAGGGGGGTCTACACTAAGGGAGGGGTATCTGTACTGCTGGTGGGGTCTGCACCTAGGGGGGATATCTGTACTGCTGGGGGGCCTGTCCTGGGGGGGGGTGTCTGCACTGGGGGGGTCTGTACTGGGGGGGATATCTGCAATGGGGGGTCTGTACTGTCTGTCTTTTGGGGTGTCTGCACTGGAGGGGTGTCTGCACTGGGGGGTCTGCACTGAGGGGGGGAATCTGTACTGCTGGGGGGCCTGCCCTGGGGGGGATCTGCACTGGGGGGGTCTGCACTGAGGGGGGGATATCTGTACTGCTGGGGGGCCTGTCCTGGGGGTGTCTGTACTGAGGGGGTCTACACTAAGGGAGGGGTGTCTGTACTGCTGGGGGGGTCTGCACTGGGAGGTCTGCACTGAGGGGAATGTCTGTACTGAGGGGGGGTGTCTGTACTGCTGGGGGGTCTGCACTGAGGGGGGAAATCTGTACTGCTGGGGGGCCTGCACTGGGGGGGGGTCTGCACTGAGGGGGGTATCTGTACTGCTGGTGGGGTCTGCACTGAGGGGGGTGTCTGTAATGCTGGGGGGGTCTGCACTGGGAGGGGTATCTGTACTGCTGGGGGGTGACTGCACTAAGGGGGGGGTGTCTGTACTGAGGGGGGACTATAGTTGGTGGGGGGTGACACCATTTTTTTTCGCACCGGGTGACACCAACCCTAGTGACGCCACTGGTTGCACCAGACGGTCCATTAAGATACTGAACTGGCTTGATTACACTGTGCAATTTCCGGGTCTATTCCAATATCAATTAAAGCTGGCCTGTTCCTGGCTGCCAAGCAGACTATAGCCAAGGCCTGGGAAAAACCCGTGGTCTCTTTCCAGAAAGAAAGACCACATGACCACTAAAATGCTCCACAAAAAAAATGTCTTGCATATTAAATGACTCCACCCAAAATGTCTTAAGACCTGGGAACCCTGGCTTGATTATGCATTACAGGAGGAACGTCTATATCTCTTTCTTTCTTACTCCCTCTTTTCCTGCTATACTCAGCTACTCTCACCCTACCGCACCAACCTTATTCCTGGCCCCCTCCCCCCTCTTAGGGGGAAACGTGGAACCAGGATATTCTGCCCCCTTTGGTGTCAGATTTCCTGTCTATCATTCATGTTGAACCAATAGAAAAAAATGCCAGTGATGGTGAACCTTGGCACTCCAGCTATTTTGGTGTGCATGATGCTCATGCACTCTGCAGTGTAGTTGAGCATCATGGGAAATGTAGCTCCAAACCATCTGGGGTGCCAAGGTTTACCATCACTGCCCTATGCTGTAAGTCACCGCTCTCTGCTCTGCCCCTCCAGCACTCACTGGAGCAGCGGGCTGTGGAGGGGGTGAGTGATTATCTCAGCCTCTCAATGGCATGCTGATCTGGGCAGATCTTGACATTGTCAGGGTCCCTACAGAGCCAGGAATGGCACAGTGACATCAGAAGACTGCAGGCTTTAGCCTGCTTTTCAGCTGAAACTTGGGTCACAGTCATTGGTTCCTGTGGGTCACAGCAGAACTAAGTACATTCATGTGACCCACAGGAGAAGTATGGCTTTGGCCATACTTCTCCATAACCACATCAATATAGGGGAATTACACCCCCTTCCTGCCCAGGCCACTTTTCAGCGCTATCACACTTTGAATGACAATTTGTGCAGTTATGCTACACTGTAACTATGTGGAATTGTTATCATTTTCTTCACACAAATAGAGCTTTCTTTTGGTGGTATTTAATCACTGCTGGGTTTTTAATTTTTTTTTAATACAAAAAATGAAAATTTAAAAAAAAAAAAAAAAAGTTTTAGTTTCGGTCAGTAAATTTTGTAAATAAGTAATTTTTCTCCTTCACTGATAGGTGGCACTGATGGGAGACACTGGGCATTTATAGCCAGCACTGATTGGTGGCACTTCTGGTACTATATTGTAATCAGGGCACTGATAATCAGTGCCTTGATTACATGTGTAGATGTCCCCCTGAGGAGATGCCACTGATCAGCTGTCTTTGCCACACACGGTCAGTGTAAGGCGAGTAGCGCCGATTACGGGCATCTCTGTGTTTACATGTGACCAGCTGTGATTGGACACAGGCGATCACATGGTTAAAGAACAAACATGAGGTCTCCACCCATGATACAGGTGGTCACTAATTGAGGTACTTACTGAGTGGGGTGCTCCACCCAAAAGGATTGTCAAAATTCATACAATAGACAAAAGAGATATTTGGGGGGCACACCTCATGTTCTCCCATATAGAGGAGTATAGCTCCCTTGGTTCAGAGAAGCAGGATCTCCCGATCTATGGATAGTGTAGGACCCACTAATTATGGGGTACTTTGTCGCAGTAAGTGGGCTTAAGCACCATATAGCAATATGGTGTGACCAAATCCCCATATTTTTTGATAATGTTTTTTGAAAATGTCTGTCTAGGTGCTTTTAAATAGCCTTGCTGGAGGTAAATGTCAGTTTTGCATGTGTGCGCTGTAATATGTTTGTTCTGTTGTATGGTCTTATGGCAGCACCATCTTTATGCATTTTTTAGGGTGTGCCCCCCAAATATCTCTTTTGCACATGGTTAAAGAGCCCCAGTTGCTTACAGATATATGGGTCATGCCGTGTCCTAGCAACACGGTGCGGCTGTGATCGCCACACTAGAGAGGCCGTTCTAAGACGACGTCACTTGACAGTAGGCGGGAAGCAAGTGGTTAAGGTTGGGTTCACACTATTGCAAATTGGATGCGGGTTCCCTGCAGGATACCTGTCTGTCTTTCACAGGTATCCTGTTCCCCACTTCTGGGAGCCTCAGCCGTGGGTATTGATGTCACGGCAGGGCTCCCTCCTCCTTCCCGGATGCCGAGCGAGGAGAGGAGAGGAGCCTCGCGCATGCACAGAAGGGTTCCCAGCGTGCAGCCATAAGGCTTCACTGCCGGGTTCCCTTACTCGCAATGGAGGCGGCATGCACCCGACAGGTGATGATGGAAACATCAGCTGCGGTGTCGACATCGCTGGACTCCAAGACAGGTAAGTTTACAATTATTAAAAGTCAGCAGCTGCTGGCTTTTAATTTTGCAGCGGTGGTCAAACCGCCGCTTTAAGTCTATGATCTACCAGAACACTGAGATACCTCGACAATTGACACCCCCAGTTTTTAGCCCCCAATTCATAACTTACATTTATCAACATTAAACTGCATTTGACACATACAGTCATGGCCGAAATTGTTGGCAACCCAGAAATGTTTCCAGAAAATCAAGTATTTCTCACAGGAAAGTATTGCAGTAACACATGTTTTGCTATACACGTTTATTCCCTGTGTGTATTGGGACAAAACAAAAAAAGGGGAGGAAAAAAAAAAGCAAATTGGACAAATAGTCACACAAAATTCCAAAAATGGGCTGGTCAAAATTCTTGGCACCCTTTTAAATATGTGGATAAAATAAGATTGTTTCAAGCATGTGATGCTCCTTTAAACTCACCTGGGGCAAGTAACAGGTGTGGGTAATATAAAACAAAAATCACACCTGAACGCAGATATATAAAAAAAAAAAAAAAAAACTGTCTGAGGACTTGAGAACCAAAATTGTGGAAAAATATCAACAATCTCAAGGTTACAAGTCCATCTCCAGAGATCTAGATTTGCCTTTGTCCACAGTGCACAACTTTATCAAGAAGTTTGCAACCCATGGCACTGTAGCTAATCTCTCTGGGTGTGGACAGAAGAGAAAAATGTATGAAAGGCAACGCAGGATAGTCCGGATGGTCTATAAGCAGCCCCAAACAAGTTCCAAAGAAATTCAAGCCGTCCTGCAGGCTCAGGGAGCATCAGTGTCAGCGTGAACTATCCATTGACATTTAAATGAAATTAAACGCTATGGCAGGAGACCCAGGAGAACCCCACTGCGGACACAGACACATAAAAAGCAAGACTAGTTTGCCAAAATGTACTTGAGTAAGCCAAAATCCTTCTGGGAAACTGTCTTGTGGACAGATGAGACCAAGATAGAGCTTTTTGGTAAAGCACATCATTCTACTGTTTACCGAAAACGGAATGAGGCCTACAAAGAAAAGGACACAGTACCTACAGTGAGATATGGTGGAGGTTCAATGATGTTTTGGTGCCTTGAATGTATGTAAGGCATCATGAAATCTGAGGATTACCAAAGGATTTTGGGTCGCACTGTAGAGCCCAGTATCAGAAAGCTTGGTTTGCATCCGAGATCTTGGGTCTTCCAGCAGGACAATGACCCTACATCAAAAAGCACCCAGAAATGGACGGTAACAAAGCACTGGAGCGTTCTAAAGTGGCAAGCAATGAGTCCAGATCTAAATCCCATTGAACACCTGTGGCGAGATCTTAAAATTGCTGTTGGGAAAAGGCGTCCTTCCAATAAGAGAGACCTGGAGCAGTTTGCAAAAGAAAGAGTGGTCCAAAATTCCGGGTGAGAGGTGTAAGAAACTTAGTGATGGTTATAGGAAGCGACTGATTTCCGTTATTTTTTCCAAAGGGTGTGCAACCAAATATTAAGTTAAGGGTACCAAGAATTTTGACCAGCCCATTTTTGGAGTTGTGTGACATTATGTCCAATTTTCCCTCCCTTTTTTTGTTTTGTTCCAATACACACAAAGGGAATAAACATGTGTATAGCAAAACATGTGTTACTGCAATACTCTTGTGAGAAATACTTGATTTTCAGGAAAAAAAATTCTGGGGTGCCAATAATTTTGGCCATGACTGTAGCTGCCCAATCAAAACAACACATCAAGGTAGGTTTGTAAATTGGAGACATCCTGTAAGGATATTAATCCAATACATTATTTGATACCATCTGCAAAGAGGAATGGAATTTTAATCCCAAACGCTAAATCATTTATAAATCGGGTAAAAACTAAAAAGGGTCCAAACACTGTATCTTGGGGTACACCACTAATAACCTAAATCCATTTATAGTATGAATCTCTACTCTGAGCACATACTTTTAGGTCAGTTTTCTATTTATAGATACCATTTCCTAAAGCTATAGTCTTTAACTTGCACATTAGCCATATGTGAGGAACTGTGTCAAACATTTCTGCAAAGTCCAAGTATACAATAACAGCCACTCCTGTCTAAGTTTTTGCTTGCTTACAAAAATAAAGATTTGTCTGACTACTTGTTTTCTATGTGGTCTTTTATCAAACTCAATTGTCTCGTGCACCGATTGGCATCACTGCTGGGGCTGCACTGATAATCAGTGCCCCAATTATATGTGCAGGTCTTCCCTTGAGGAAAGGCTGCTGATCAGACGCTGTCAGTGTGAGGAGAGGAAAGCAGATAACTATATCCAATAAAGCCTCCAATATCCTGGCTACCTTAGCGAACTTCATACTAAAAGGCATGTCATATTACTTGCAAGGGGAGTTGGCCATATCCTTACACACAAGTACTATATACTACAGCTAAAACTTGGAATAATTGTCTCGCCTCAGAGCTGCCATCATGCATGCATCTGGTCCTCTGTGCCATGCCATATACAATGGAAGGACCTGTGGCAGAAAAGGCATTCTTTAGTTAAAGCGGGTGTAAACTCACATATACCCTGTGAACTGAACAGCTTCAGATGTAACAGTAAACAAATGCTCCTACATATAGGTTTTACTTGTTTATCTGTCATCTTCTCTCTACACCCCTTCAAAAAAAATAAAATACCTAAGCTCTGTTCTTCTAAGCCCCCCCCCCCACCACAAATGTATCTCGTACGTCTGGAAAATTTCTCAGAAGTGACTCATGCTGATGACAGAGGAACAGAGCACCAGAGAGAAATTACACTTTGAGCTGGAGAGACGTAAACACTACAGATATGTGCTTTGCTTAGATTCCATGACTGAGGTTTACAACCACTTCAAGTATTCTTGTTATATTTTCTATTACATTTGTTATCTGTAGCAGTCATTGCTTAATTAAATGTTATACTTTGTTTTTGGGGTTGTATTCAAGATATGCAAAGAGATCACACACCATCATGTATCCATAATATAACATCTTGTAAAGGGTGTACATCATGCTCAGACCTGATTTTTTTACTATTAAAGTGGTTGTAAACCCTTTACAACTACTTTTTACTACAGGCAAGCCTATAATTAGGCTTACCTGTAGCTACACTGGATATCTCCTAAGCCTGCACAGTTTAGGGCAGGGTTGCCCAACCAGTGGCCCTCTGATGTGGCCCGCGACCGCCTGCTCTGGGATGGAATCGAATACTGTTATTTAAGGTCAGTTCATTACCAAAATCAGTGTATATATGGGCATATCTTTTCTGCAGTGGTTACTGGGCTGCTTTAAAACTGATCCGCAGGTGCAGAACAGTTTACCTGAGCCATAGACTTCTGTTATTACCTGCAAGTTTTGGTGAGCTTTCTGAAAGTGCACCAAACCTGCAGAAATATAATAAGTCTATTGCAAAGTGCAGAAAAGCCAAAAAGGTACACTGCGTTGCACCCGGTGCAGGTAAACTGCAGTGCATCAGTGTAAAAGCAGCCTTGGGCCCCCTTCACACGGTCAGTCCAACCAATTGGACCCTCCATTCACCTCTAAGAAGTGGCAGACATAAACCACGACTTGTGTCCTACCTCCAATATGATCCGCTAAAAAGTATAGTGGGCTGTGTCAGTGTCCGCTCTGCATATGCAGAGCAGACACGGACACGCCATCCACCTGCTCCGATCATTGTGGCCCGCAACCAGTTACCAAGTCGCTTAAGTGGCCCTCGCTCTTCAAAAGGTTGGGCACCCCTGGTTTAGGGGGATATCCCTGTATTTGCATGTGCCGACATCAGCACTTAAGCAATGGCACGTACGTTCAGTTAGACTGTGCCGTTACCGGTGGCTCCCGTGCGCATGGAGGAGTGACGTCATCGCGGCTCCGGCCAATCACAGCACTGGAGCCGCGATATCCGGAAGTAACCCCTGGGAGCAATGTCGGCTGCCGGGAGTGGTGAACGAGAACCACTGCAGGGGTTCGATCTCAGGTGATTCATAATGAGCTAGTATGGTATGCATACTAGCTTGTTAGGCAGGTTTTTTTTTTTTTTGATTTTTTTTAGGGTTTACAACCACTTTAATGTGAAGATCTTTTGAGGGTTTCTCCACTCTTTTGCAACCTGTTTGTTTTCAATTGATGCGATCTTGATTTCCTTTTCACGTATTGTTAGATTCCTTTGTAACTTTCAAATAAATATTGTTTTTAACCGACATGAGCCACATAGCTTTAAAGCCTTTTAAACTTATTGGTCATGGAAATATATTTTGCAGTGTGTTTACATACAATTTGAAAGCTTCCCATTTCAGTTCTGTGTTGACAATATTTCCTCCCAATCGAAAAATGATTGAAGTCTTTTCTGAGTACGTGCGATGTCATCAGCAAAATATAGTATTCAGAGACAGGGAAACCCCTAGGGCTGTGCCATGGCTCTGCACCTGAAAAGTGCCCTTTGGCTAAACAGTACATTCTGGTCTGAAAACTACCACAATACAGAGTCCAGTGCACCTGAAGGTCACATTCCAGGCTTGCCGCAAAACATTCTGGCCAAGGGTGTCCAGGTACACAGCCTCCAACAAAGCCAGGCTGAAAAAACGCAAAAGCGGGTTAGCTGCTATATGAAGACCATGTTAAGCAGCAGTGCCATTGAAGAACCACATATGAAGTCGCATTGGAAAAATTACTAATGATGAAAGGGAAGCAAGAAAAAATAAAATAAAAATATAAATCCAACCTCTAGGAAAAGTTTTGCACAGAGCAGCCACGATTTTTTTGGGTGCCACGTCGGCACTCCTGGCCTCTTCCTCCTGCAAGCTTACTCTGGGGGCACCAGTCGAGGCACTGCTCTGCGTGTCCATTCACACACGGAGCCACGGCTCGCCCCCGCCCTGTCTCCAGATTGACTCACTGCTGTGATCGACAGCGTGAGCCAATGTCTCCCACTGCTGCCAAAAGCCAATCAGGAGGGAGTCCCCAGAGAGGCAGGGTTCTCCTGGACTTTACTGATCGAGAGGTGGCTCAGGCAAGTATTAGGTGACTGCTGCACACAGGTTTTTTTCAGCTTCATGCATACAACGCAAGAAGCTAAAAACCTTGTGCCTTTACAACCACTTTAATCACTTGGTCAGAACAAGGGATGTAAAGTATTGAAGCCAGTGAATATGCACGATAGTCAGGCAAATAGCTTTTCCAGGTTATCAACAGCCATTTTTGTATTTGTGCTTAAATTAAACCAACATACTGTCATAAGCAAAAGACATGGAATACAAAAATGATCCACATTACAAGGCACATTTTATGAAGAGACCATAATATAGAAAATTTCAAGTGTGCTTTTTATTTCATATTACAAGGTTTTACATTTTTGGTTCAAATCTAAAACTAGTGTAAAAATAGAAAAAAAAAAAAAGTATAGAAGTGAAGCATTGCAAAAAATGTATGTCCGCATTGATAGATTCATTTCTCTCAAATTTAAATTCTGGAATATTTTTGTTACATGTGACTTGATTTAAAAAAAAGACAAAAAAAAGAAAAAAAAAAAAAGAAGGGGGAAGATGAATGCAGTTAGACCATAAAAAACAGAATGGAATTTGTGTAAGATTTGTTCCTTTCAATTTTTCCTAATGATCTTTAAACATTTAGATATTAACAGCTATAGTAGTATCCAATATCTGGAGTTTCATAGTTTAAATTACAGGAATTAAATAATCTACGTTCTATAAACAACCATTGTACAGTACCATGCACAATGTAAATTTAAACATTCTTCAGTAACTAGTGGGTACTTTGATTATGGACAGCTGTTACAATGGTAAGACTTTCCTTACCACCTATCTTTTACAAGCAGGTATAAAAAGCGTTAGCAACATTGACCATAGGAACTGTCCAAATACCATATATAATCTCACTTAGCCATAATTCAACTGGTTGTCAAATGTGTAAACCCTACTTAACCCTGAGTTCGTTTTTTGTTATCCCGTTTCATACCCCAATAACCGTCTAGAACAGATTAAAAAAAGGTAATGGAAATGGACCAGAGTTTAAGTGAGGATATTACAAGTAAAACACAAACAGAATTAACCGACTTTATTTTTGTTGTAATAAAATTACCACGCAAGAAGCTACCCAGACAAACCGTTAAAAAAAAATAGACACGTCTGAACATTTTGGCCACCAACAGGCCATCCACAATTGGCACAATGGCTAACTGCATTCCATATAACCCTTCCCAGTTTATATCTGTGGACTTAGACTCCTTTTAGTCTTTTCAAAATGGGAAAAGGGGGGGGGAATAAAAAAAAGGGGAAAATCCACAAATACCTGCCCCCATCCCAGCCCCATGGTTTCCTCAAAAACTGCATTAAAATTAGGGACTTCTTGACAAGCAGTGTCTACAGAAAACCAGACGTCAAAGGTAAACACCAGCAGATCTTTTTACATGTTGTTTAATTCCAAAAGCGTTTGGTCCAACATCTGATGCATATTTAAGTTGTCGTCTTTTGCACGTGCCACTTTCTCTGTAATTAAAAACAAAAACATTGAGTTATCCAAAATGGTCTTGGATGCAACACAGGCATTACTTTTCCTTTATGGCACACCAAATCAGGCATTTAGGAACAAGGTTAGAACTCAGGTTATTATTTAAACACACATGCTCATAACAGACATACAGAAACATCCAATAACTATGTCATGAAAATGTTGCTTTTGTTTTTATGGTGGCCATACAAAAAGGAGGAAGGATTTTATATACAATCATTAGCAATAGATTAACTGACCATTCTGAAATACAAACAGAAGAGCAAAAAGGTGGTTCAATACTTAATCATATAGAATCTCACTTTGCTGCTAAGTTTTTCCCACCCAGACCAATTAGAATAAGGTTGATTAAATGGACTTGCTTGAAATCAATCTATGACACAGCATTTGTCTTTTCAAGATTTCATTGATCCTATAATATTATCCGATCTAAGAATAGTTCAGAAAATGTGTATGGCCATCATTAAACAATTCTACATATGGAAGAGAATGTATGAATTCTCTATATAAAATTCTATGGAGGTGTTGAAGCACTTCCTTATTGCAGTCACAGTTCTCCAGTATATATGTCAAGGTCCCTGCAACATCTGATGAAATACAGTTGCTGTAGTTTATTACAAAGTCTGCTACTAGTCAGACCTGTGAAGAGGCAAATGTTATGTTATTAACCAACAATTAAGCCATGAATGTAGAAAAGACCTTTCATTTATAAGATTTAAAAATGAGAACATTCAACAGTCAAAAAAAAAAAAAAAACCTACTGAAAACTTTTTTTTTTTTAAATTAAAAAAAAAAAAAAAAAAAAAAAAAAAAAGGCTTTTAGGCAGAGCACTATTAATAAAACTGGACTGCCTTTCATCTTCCTAAAATACTTTTAAATTAATTATTCAGTCTAGCTGTTATGGTTAGTGCACCCACATTCTAGCTGTACTGCCAGTGTATGCAGTGGAGTTTCCAGCTCAACCAGGAACTACAGATCCCACGCCGCTTTGCACTACTTGTAAAATGAAGGCATGTGTTGTAAGCAGTGTTATCACTGCTGGAGTTCAGCTTTACATAGTTGGCAAGGTTGAATAAAGACAACAGTCCCTCCAGTTCAACACATGTATGCGTGTGCGCCAATGTGAAGATTTAAATGTTGAATTATGCCAAAATAGGTTAACCTCATTTAAGCCACTTTCAAGAGGAAACAAATACCATAGTAACTGGAGGATTTGCAAGGACCTTAAACAGAGCATGTCAATATACAATATTGGGATCATTCAATAGTGACTCATTTTTTAAAGGCGCATAAGCTGTCCTTTACTAATTGGCGAGTGACTGGCTTTGAACCACCAGGTGTATGTCAGTGCATCTCAACTAACCTGGTTCCTGGTCAGTGAGTCACCAAGTAGTAAACCAAGGATAAGCTAAACATTGCTAGTGCATGCTCTGATGGATTCAATTTAACTCACCTGGATTTTCATGAATCTTTTAGAAGGATAACATTTATTCATGCCAAGTTGTTATGCTATACAGTTACATATTAGTGTTGCAAACTTTCAGTCAAACAAGAAAAATTATTACGTCTAGATAAATTTCAAACCAATGAATGAAACCAGAAAAGTTCTACTATATAATTTACAAGTTGGTTAACAAGATAATGCATAGGTGAAATTCATCAGCAGTTTACCAATTCAACCAAATTCAAAAAGTGGTCTTACAGAATGTTATCTAAATTAATACACATTTTTGAACTTTAAGAGTCTTTTCACTTTAAGAACGTTTTTCAGCTGCTAGCGGGGCACTTTTAACCCCTGCTAGCGGCCGAAGTGTTAAATGCGTCCGAAAAGTGGCGCTGCCGAAGCACTTTTCAGGCACTTTGGCAGCGCTGCCTATTCATTTCAATGGGCAGAGGAGCAGCGTATACACTCCTCCAAAGACGCTGCTTGCAGGACTTTTTCCAACGTTCTGCAAGCGCACTGCTCCAGTGTGAAAGCACTCGGGCTCTCACACTGGGGCTGCAGGGGAGGCGTTTTTCAGGCGCTATTTTTAGCCCAAAAGTGCCTGAAAAAACGTCCCAGTGTGAAAGGGGTCTAAATGAATTTCACCCAGTAGTATAAAATTCAAAAAACATGCCATGTTATTTTCACACCATATTCAGGTAGGAAACGGTCAGTTAGACAATAATAAAGGTTTTGGTTAGCATTAAAGCATATCACAACAGGGAAACACACAGTACCTTTTCTAAAATGCAAACCATAGGCTTTCCATGCTTTGAGGAAACCTCTCCTGTCCACTTACCATGAACAGACATCAAATTCACAGGCTGTTGATCAAGATAGGAATAGCAGTCTACCCACTGTAACCCTCTTCCTTTTGAGACATAACAGTCGATTTCTCTGAAGGCAGGCATGTCCTCTCAGACAGTTGTTTTTGGAACATGTCCCCATTGGAAGAGCTCATTTACCCTGTGTTATTGAGTAGCTAAAAATTTTGGACTTCTGACATTTCAGTCCTGGCAACAATGGTCATCGGAACAAATGAGTGAAGCTCAGACAGTAATAACAGTTCTCCATTTTTCACGCTAACAAGCAAAGTGAGTGAACAGAAGAAAAATTTGAAATCCAATGAATATTTGGTGTGACTCTTTGGCTTTAAAACACCATCAATTCTAGGTACACTTGTACACAGTTTTTGAAGCAACTCGGCAGATAGGTTGTTCCAAACATCTTGGAGAACTAACCACAGATCTTCTGTAAATGTAGGCTGCCTCAAATCCCTCTGCCTCGTCATGTAATCCCAGACATGAAGAGTTTAGGGCTTTGTGGGGGCTAAACCATCATCACTTCCAGGACGCCTTGTTCTTTACACTGAAGATAGTGCTTAATAACATTGGCTGTATGTTTGGGGTAATTGTCTTGCTGCAGAATACATTCAGGACCAATTACACACCTTCCTGATGGTATGGCATGAAGGAAAAGTATCTGTATTTCTCAGCATCGAAGGACACCATTGATTGGGCAACATTGAGGACTGTAGATGCAGTGGTCCACTAAGGAAACCTAATGCAGCAGATAAAATACACATCATGTTTACTTCTCTTTCAACCTCAGATGTCCAGCAGCGCCATCAGCACAGAATTTGTTGTGGAAACCACCGGGACTCAGGTACACCCATCTACTGACCAAAGTCTGACCAGCAGTTGTATTCATGTTAGAATTGCGGCCAAAAAGCCATACTAATGAAGCTCAACTATGCATAAAAACATTGGGACTGGAGTGCATAAAAGAAAAATGTCAGAAGGTGTTCTGGATGGATGAGTCAAAAATTTGATATATGTGGCTGTAGAAGGTGGCAGTTTGATCGCTGAAGGGCTAGAGAGTGGTACAATAATGTGTTTGCAGGCAACAATAAAGCAAGATGGAGATTCCTTGCAGGTTAGGGGCTGCAATTGGAGATCGAGGACGGCATTGATCCTGACAATGCTGAAAACGCAGGTAGATACAAACCATCAGGGAGGCATGTGATTGGCCCCAAATGTATTCTGCAGCAGGACAATAACCCCAAACATACAGCCAATGTCATCAAGAATGATCTTTAGCATAAAGAACAAGGAGTCCTGGAAGTGAAGGTTTGGCCCCACAAAGCCCTGATCACAACATTGAATCTGTCTGAGATTACATGGAGACGGAGGCAGCCTATAACCACAGATGATCTGTGGTCTGTTCTTCAAGCTGTCTGGAACAACCGACCTGTCGAGTTCCTTAAAAAAACTGTGCAAGTGTACCTAGAATTGATGCCATTTTGAAGGGAAAGGGTGCTCACACCAAATATTGATAAACTATTAACACTTCTATTTCTGAAAACATTCTTAATTTACAGCATTTTCTCACATCTGCCTAAAACTTTTGCACATGGCGTATAATATAAATTGGAGTTTAAAAATTATATAATGGGAAACAACTAGTTTTAAAAGATGAAATAAGGCATGCCCACAGACTATTAACTATAAATGTATCCTGCTTTAAAATAATGTGAAATACAAGCTATGGAGTGGATGTTTTTTGCTCAGAGAATGGATAGAAAAAGATGGGCGGAGCTGCAAGTACAGATAACAGGCTTAAGATGTAGCATCTGCTTCCTGAACAAAAGCAATGACTCACTGTCAAATTAACTATTAACATGTTACTCTAATACATGTTACTCCAATACAGGAATATGAATTTCTTGAATTGTTCTATACCAGCCATCATTCTAGCCATAGAAACTGTATTTAGACTTAAAAAGCGATCATCTTAAGCCGGCCATAGATGGTTCAGATCTCGACTGGTTCAGCAGGGGCCAGCTGAGAGTCGATCTTTGGGCAGGCTGACTGTACCAAAGTCGATATAGCAATCAACTTGGGTAAAACTAGCATGTTGGATGTATGGCATGCGATTATGGCCAGCGTCTATAGCCACTAGCAATAACTGTTTTCCTGGCAGTGATGTCTCCCTGCATCATCTATTTATTGCCTGCCTTACTGAAAGTGCCCAAAAAAAAGCTAGTTAAAAAAGCTGTAATTTCTTAACTTCTGAGGAACCACATGATGCATGCCCCAAAACAGCACAGTGAAATGTTTTTTTAAAGGCGGCTGTCAGGACAAACATCAGAACTACCTATGCTGACTTGTGTTCAAAGTTCAAACATGCTTTGGAGCCATCACTGTCTCTCCGCTGAAGTATTTTGTCACTGATCTGGACAAACCATATACAAACCCACAACCTAATGTGGACATGCTCATTTCAGGTCATTTCTGCTGAACTGGAAAGATTTATATGCACCTCCTAAATGTGTAGACACAAGAAGTGAGAGCAAAACCCACCAAAGTTCAGGAAATTCCCTGTTGGACATGGACAGTTGCCACTGGGACAAGTCCCACCTATGGAAAGATTTTCCCCTCTATTCTGGTAGCAACTCCAAAGTTTGAATGTTGCTTCAAATGACAGGGGTCACCAGATTAGGGAGAATGCATCTCTCTAGATGGGACAGAGATAAGAAATCAACATATAGAACCCATTCACACCAGCCTGGCCTGCTGTGATGGGTTAAGAGCAGGTTTCATCACACATTAATGTAGGTTGCACTGGCACAGCCCATTCATTTAAATGGGCTGCCTAATGCACCATAACAGACCAGAAGCTGTGCATTTACGTTTTTTGCCAGCACAGCCCACAATAGTGTGCTGGGAATATGCATCGGGTGCCATGCAGAATAAATGGCAATGCATAGTACCAATCCGTAGTGTTATGAACGGGTAGACGGGGAAGTGAACATTTCATCATTAAAAACAATCAGCTATACTAGCATAGGAGTCAAACTGGCAGCCCTCCAGCTGTTGCGGAACTACAAGTCCCATGAGGTATTGCAAGGCTGACAGTTACAAGCATGACTCCTAAAGGCAGAGGCATGATGGGACTTGTAGTTCTGCCACAGCAGGAGGGCCTCCAGTTTGACAGAGGATTGCCAGAAAACAGTGCTTTAGACCCCAAGGCTGGCCATAGACCTCACCTGGCTTTAAAAAAAAAAAAAGTCTATTTAAAAAAAGTCAGCTGAACAGTGACTGCATCCTGTCAGATGCAGTCACTGGTTGTCACCATGACCCCATTTCAGTACTAAAAACAAATGGATGAAAGGAATAAATTGATTTAAGGATTTTCAGAGCAAAATCTCTATATGTACTCCTCTATTCAAATTAGATTAGCAATATATTTCACATTGCAGAGTGCTTCTAAAATGTATTTGGTCTGCGTTTACTTCCATCAAGGAAAAAGCTACCAAAGTTCTCTTGTAAAAAGCTAAATTCATCATAAGCCAAGGATTCTGTTAAACTATTTTTAAACATGAAAGAAAAAAATAAATAAAAAAAAACGTTGTAATGTCGAGATAGCCGAAAGCCATGTAAAGCCTTCCCTCTAATCTTAAAAGCAGCTGTGCTCAAGACAGCCTTGTGGTTTCTAAATAAGGTCTTCGACTTCAGAGCCATTGACTGTACCAAGTCTGCATACAACCTCCCTCCCCAAGCTAAACTAATTTTACTCTGTCATGACAAACCCGTAGCATTACTCATACATAGTTTACAATTGTTCCCCAATAGACATTACAACACAATTTTTTCACAATATGAGTAAATGGAATGAATGGGGCAGATACCCTTTGGGCACCAGAATGAGCTGGGCCGCATTGTAAAGCCTCGCCAGTTTAATGTACAATTTTCCCCAAGCGCTGGTTTACACCTGTGTTGGTCTTTGAAAAATTATCTATTGTGAATCACTTTCAGCCGTGCCTGACTGGCATTAAGGAAGCGAAACTGCTGCCTCCCAAATACTAGGGGGTCGACCGATTATCACTTTTAAAGCATCAGTCACAAACTTAACTATGTTACCATATTTGCGTCAAGGGGTTGTACCGGGGTGATGCCCAGGCATCACCCTGGTAGCATTCTTTAGAGTGGACGGTCAGCTTTCTTGCAACAACTGATGTGGCTCTGCAGCCACTCAGCTATTATATACAAGCAGCGTGAGGGGGGAGTCTCCCCCCTTTTGACGCTCCGCCCAGGTCTCCCGTCCCACCAGGAGGCCCGATCGACCAGCCGGCACATCCGCTGGCTGGCTGAAGACCAAGGCTTTGTTCGGGCCTCAGATGTGGTAACCTGGAAGCGATGTCATGACATCACATCCAGATTACTAGCATCCTAAAGGCGCCAGTTTTAAATAGTAAGTAATAAAAAAAAAAAAAAAAAAAACACGGCCGATCTTGGCGTTTTGAATACTTTCAAGTGCAGAGGAGGGGTTTGACGTCTTAGTCCCCCAAAAAAAAAAAAATAGAGAAGGAGTACCTGTCACTGCCTATTACTGTCACAAGGGATGTTTACATTTAAAAAAGATATATATAAAAGTGTAAAAATAAAAAAAATAAAGTTAAAATCTACAGAATATCGGCACCCGGCCATTGTTTGGTAGCCGAGTGTTTTTTTTAATGGGAATACCACACCACAACTGCAAGCTCAGCGTCTGGTGCATGGTTGCAATGTGGCCTCATTCACTTGAATAGGTAGCGTTAGGTGGCACTACCTGGCAAAAGCAACAGAGGGGGATCATTTTTGCTGCACTCCAAAACAAAGAATTGTGGCCGTGACGTGTACAACCCTGTCTGACTTAAGTTGGACAGAAAAACAAAAAAAAAAAACCAACAGAAAGTTAAACTAAAGATGCCTTATAAAACTTCTGAATAGCTATAAGATCAAATAGACATAACTAATGTTACCCAGGTATATAGAAATCTTCATACTGCTTAAGGGAACTAGTGTCAGTTTGAGAACCCAGACCAAAATACAAAGTAGTTGGTTTAAAGCAGGCATGCTCAACCTGTGGCCCTCCAGCTGTTGCAGAACTAAAAGTCCCATGAGGCATTGCATGGCTAACAGTTACAAGCATGACTCCCAAAGGCAGAGGCATGATGGGACCTGTAGTTTCACAACAGGTGGAGGGCCGCTGGTAGAGCACCCATGCTTTGAAGAGTATGTATAGCCACTTTTTTTTAATTTTTTTTTTAAACATAGGAAGAGGGGGCAGTGTTAAACCCAGTCAACTTTATGTTTGCTTTCTTTGTTTTAAATTGGGAGATTTCCCTTTACTTAACAGGACAGTAACAGTCACTAGAACAAGAGGATGAATCTAACTCGTCGTAACATAGACAGCAATAGAAAAAAAAAAAAAAAAAAGTCTGGTATACATACACCTAATGCCCATTCTATACATTGATGGTACTATTAAAGTATGATGTGGATTAGACAGAAAGATGTCCTACAGATGTCAAAAAGTAGAGACTTGCAGTTTTATTAAAGGTTCAATGAAGGCATTCAATAAATAATGCAGGAAAAATAGAGAGAAAATACACAGTGGGTCTTTATTTTACAGAGTGTCTGTACAGCAGAAAAGTGTCTCGAGGAGTGATACAGGACAGTTAAGAGTTCCCAGAAGAGACTAGGATAACAGGACAGCATAGAAGAAAGGTATATCCAGCCCAGGTAGGAGAAAGATGACCATATCAAGCAAAGCATTTTATCTGTATGAAAAAAAGAAACAATAAAAAAAATCAACAATCTCACGGTACATGAAACTTGACAGGAAATGGACTTCAGAAACCGAAAAATAACCCCTTCTCTGCAAATTCTACAAAATTAATGATTCTCTCAAACCACACGTATCACCATTGAAACCAAGGTCAGTAACAGGGCAGACTGAAATAGAATGCAACTAGTACACTGAGAAATTGAACCTAAAATGATGCAAATTCTGCATCCAACCCCCATCTACCATAACGAGTGCTATATTTAAACAAACTGGGCAATGGTCACTGGTATTAGAGCTGAGAGATGTATTTTTATAGATTTTGAAACGCGTTGGGCTGTCTGGACTTCACTTGGGAATATATCACCATAGTCATCAGTGCTGTTATCATTTTGGAAACTGTAAAATTATATATTTGTATACAACTTTTGAATAAAAAAAAAAAAAGGAGGTTATTTTGTACATCGTTGCCTTTAAAGTCCCAATTTCCTTGAGGGCATTTCCTTTTCTATCTATTGTATAAGGGATGTTGGCAACTTAAATTGGTTTAGTTGGGTGTTCTCTTTTTATAGATAAGCCTAATGTAACAGGGTAAGATAAAATGTAAGGCTGTGATGAAACTACAAATCCCATCATGCCGCTGCCTACAGGAGAGTCATGCCTATGGCTGTCAATGTCTTATGGGATTTGTATCTCCATTACAACTGGAGTTCGAAGGTTGTCTATCCCTGATGTAACTGACTGAAAAGATACCAATACATGAATTTAATAGATTTGTCCAACGCTGGTATAGGATACAAGGGTCAGATCACTGTGCTATAATGTCATCTGTCATAACTAATCTTCAGCCTACAACTTAGAATATTGAAAAGTCCTGTATACTGAATTTAAACGCTTTCTGAAGCCTTTACTGAAATGCGTGTCCCCGTTATCCCCTTTTCCCCTTCTCTTGCTGTCCAAGTGACAGTAACTGGCAGTAACTGGCCCCCTAGTGAGTTCTTCAAAGGAGAATATTGAAAATGCACTCTAGAAAGGAAACCAATTATCTCAGAGTAGTTATACACTGGAGTCCTCTAGCCAGAAATTGAGGGAGATGGGGGAAGTCTACCAGGAAAACTGATAATCGATCCAGATAACCAAAACTTAGAATGTTGTGGCTGGAGTTCTACTTTAAACATCTCCACTCCTTTAACAGAGTTAGAACGTGTAAAGTGCTGCACAAACTGCTGTCACTATAGCCTGAATAATAAGAAATATTGGGTTTGCAGACTACGGTAAGTGTTAAAGCTGTATATTGGATGTAGTTCTAGCATTTATGAAGTCTATCTTCAGTGAAAACAGTTTCTCATGAGTGATCCATAATGGGATCCGACAATAGTAATCAACTAAATAGCCCAAACTGGAAAATGAGCTCAAACACTAGGATGCATAAACAGGATAATAAGAGTCTTAAGCCAAGTCTGTGGCACTCATAATTCATTTATATTTTCCTATACATGTCTATAGGAGCACTGCTGTGTCTGTCAGCAAACTAGTAGCACATTGGTATATAAACTCCCCTAGCTAAGGTGTAATTCCAGGCATCGCCATGTTATACATAGTTGCATTGGTACCTATGTATACACAATACCTGGCCGATGCTGCTGGAAACTGGACATCACTAAAGTAGACACTGCTACTATGGCGATCCCCCTTGCTTGCCAGTCCTGAGCCAAAGGCCGCTTTCCTGCATTGTGATAACAGGAGGTTGGCCGCTTGGCATGTGCACCATTTAGAGAATGCTCTGCATATTCTGAATGACTGCAGAGCATTCTGATTGGACAAGGCGGAATGGCTGGGCGGTAAAAAAATAATGCTCTCCACCCTGTCTAGAGAATGCTATTCATTCAGATAAAGCATTCTCTAAATGGCACTTGTGCCAATTGGGCAAACCTGTGGTAACTTATTTTTTTTAAAAACACACCTTGTGCATGAGACTAGCCACTCAGGATGGGATCCAGAAGTGGAGATCACTGAAGTAGTGGTGTCTACTTCAGAGATTTCCAGCTGCATCAGCCAGGTATGTCAGTTATATTGGTCCAAACTGGGCTAATGTCAACTATGTACAACATTCCAATGACGGGAATTGTTTAAGGGAACCTGAACATCAGCCTTCAACACCTGATAGATTCAGCCGTTATCTGTCTCCCAGCACATACATCATAGTGAATCTGAACAGGTTTAAACTTTATTTCCTCAGAAGTGAAATCTCATTCAGGGAAGCCTCTATTATGAAGGATTCTATCAAAACTGGGTTTGGGTCTTCAGTAAAACCTCTAGATCCTCAAGTATACTTATTTATCAGCTCTGCTGTGACAGTGGATTGTAGTGTACCATACACATAGTTGGGACGTCTCTTGGGGTCTATGTTATAGTTAATACCAAATATAGCCACTCATGTAGGTGGACACATAGGAGCTATGTGTGCTGGGGCTCAAAATGCTCCACATGAATGTTTTAGTATGCAGGACCATCAATGCACAACTGATCAATATTAAAATGTCTAAATGACCCAAGGATATATGTTTTGTGAGGCCACATATGCAGCTTGTAGGCCATTAGGTTGATTTAATCATATTATACACAGATGGTGAACATACAAGTGTGGGCTTTTCAAGTGTCAAAAGCTTGTATGACAATTTGAGGCCAATTTATTCCTGGTAGTTGTAGGTTTGACAGAGAAGAGGTTATTGATAAATAGAAACTTTTCCCATTCTTTACCACAGATTTTAAAATTCGAAAATGAAAATAAAAAATAAAGAGTGTATTAATGAGCAATATAAAAAGTGTTAGGTGTTTTAGCAAATGCATGCAATGTCTCTAAACTGCTAACTGCAGGTTTACGTTAAATGAAAGTCTTGTAATACGAACTAAGTAGAGACCTACACCCTACACATTTTCATTTTGCGATCAAGCTGGATCATGCCAAATGTTAACTATACTCTTAAACAATGAAGGTCCCGATGGTTCATTAGAGATTAAATGCTAAAGAGGGCGATTTGACTGGTTGTAAAGGCAAACAGGACATGTTCTACAACTACTACTAGAGCTTCACTATAGTATAATGTACTTTATTGCATACTGGAGGCATATTCCAATATTGAGAACATACTAATCTATGACAACATGTTCAAAGCTGTAGAACTTTCTTCTTAAAGCTTAAAATTTTATAGTAGGGAAAGAAAAAAAGTCAGCAAGGGACATTACTATCAATGTGAAGTGTCCCCTGTGCTGCTGGCTCCTAGTTTAGTTGAAATGTCCTTTTCAATCCCCTGCAGCGGCGTTTAATAGAGCCAAAGGATGTGCCATATGCGCTCAGTGAAAAATATGCCAGCCCTTTCTCCATTCATAGAAGCTGTACATGAATGGAGGTTAGGTCCATAAAGATGATCCGCACAGCCGCTTAGGCTATAAAATCTTGCTTTTATCCAGTAAACTGGTAGTTGTGTTTCAACCTACATGGCTTTCATCATATCAATTGACTATTTGCATACTGTACACTGTGGTTTCCTGAATAAAAGCAAGATTTTAGAGCATAAGCAGTTGTGCGGATCATCTTTATGAACTATTACTCTCAGATGGGCAACTGTGGATCAAGCAGCTGTGAGCTCTGCTGATGGTGGATTATATGGGTAGCAGCACTGAAATCTGTTTGCAACAATGCAGGTTAGGTATATGCATGAAAAATGCACCTCCTTCATTCATGTTGCTTTTCATTCAGTCTGTAGTACAGCTTTTATGAATGGAAGAGGTGAATGGAAAGGGTGGGCATAGTCTGCACTTCCGATGAGTGCATATGACAAAATATCTCTTCATTACCCACCCCACAGGGAATCAGAGGAACATTTTAACTAAACCTGGAGCCAGCACACAGGATACTTTGCACTGATTGTAATGCCCCCTTTTTTATGCTAAGGGCTCAAGTATAAAATTCCCTGCATATTTTTGTATAGTGCAAGCTAGGCCCTTGAAACCAGAAAGCTCTTCCTTGTCCATCCATGCAGGATGTCAAATCCAAGTAGGAAGCCTCCATTCAAGTCCACAGCCTTCCAACCGATGCTCCAGCATACAGGCAGTGTCACTGAAGGTGCGTTTGCACACATACATTGTGGGAAACTATCCAAAAAAGTTATTGGTGGATGTTGTGGGAGCTGGCTCAAATATAAAATTTAAGAAATTGTGTTGTGCGTTTAAACTGCATCATCTACCATAAAAGGTAATTCAAGGGATCCTTAGCACTAGAGAGCTCTGTACAAACAGGCTAGGCACACGTTTAAGTCTTCAAGTGGTCAAGAACAGGGCACATTGCCTTATACTGCTTCCCTCTACATTGCAAGTCAGAATAGGTAGCAATGTACAGTGTTTACAGGGAAAGGAAAATATGACTGGGTATGGAATTCTTAGGACGTGGACTGAGAGTAGACATTGCAGAAGAAGGTGTCTCTGGTTAATACATTTTCCAAAATGACCAGCACCCAGATCTGCTAAGGATTCTTAGTTCCTGCAGGGAGGTTAGCCTTTCATATTTTCTCATATTATACAAAATAGTCACATCTCTATAACCAGCTTTAGGTTAATACATGTCCTTCTTACACAATATTGTCAAAAGTATTGGGACACCTGCCTTTACATGAACTTTAATACCATCCCAGTCTTAGTCTGTAGGTTTCAATATTGATTTAGCCACCCTTTGCAGTTATAACAGCTTCAACCCTTCTGGGAAGGCTGTCCACAAGGTTTAGTAGTGTGTCTATGGGAATGTTTGACTATTCTTCCAGGAGTGCATTTGTGAGGTCAGGCACTGGCCTGCACAGAGTCCCGACCTCAACCCGATAGAACACCTTTGGGATGACTGGGAGTGGAGAATGTGAGCCAGGCCTTCACGCCCAACATCAGTGCCTAACCTCATAAATGTGCACCGGGGATAATGGTCAAACCTTTCTATAGACACTCCTAAACCTTGTGGACATCCTTCCCAGAAGGGTTGAAGCTGTTATAGCTGCAAAGGGTGGGCCAACTCAATATTGAACCCTACAGACTAAGATTGGGATGCCAGTAAAGATCATGTGCATGGAAAGGCAGGTGTCCTAATACTTTTGGGAATAGTGTATATGGAACTGGTTTCAGGATCCGTGATAAAAAGATTTGCATTTTAATGCATTTAAAAAAAAAGAACTGGTGGACTACTGCTGCACCCTAGCAATTGTATTGCTGATATTGATCTCCCTCTCCACACACATTGTATTGCCCAATCTGACCACGTAGTGGATGAAGAGTTGACTGTTCCGTGCTGGAAACAGTACAGGACAAAATAATGTAAAAATCTGTAAAAGCAGATGTGGGAAATTCCCTTTAAAACCTATATCACCATTTCAGTAAATGCAATATGCGATTTCTAGATCTTTGAAGTGGATCAACAAAATGTATCTTAGTGTTAAATCATTAGTTTGCCTGGAAGAAAGTGAATATCTCACATGCAATGGCTCCACACAATGTATCTAAGTAAATAGTATTTTAGGTAAAAAAGGTATTTAAACCTAGAATCCCTACTGACATATAAACACGTATACATACAAAATAAGCACACATATCCTATCTACATACAATAGAGCATTTTAGCTAGAGCAAGAAGGGGTTCAAGTATACCTAAAAAGGCATTTTTAAATTTTAGCTAGAGTGGGCAGAATTAGAACATGTCAAGTTTTTTTAATTTTTATGGCCGTCTGTGTCCGTTTTGTGAACAGGTGCAAAAGTACCCGGTCACAACGTACAAAAAGCCCACGTCATGTTTGCAGTGCCATTTATTGTTGCATGTCAAAACCGCACAAAGCTCAATGCCCAAAAAGGTACATTAGCTACTTGTGTTTGTTGCGCATAAGGCCGCCCACTGAAATGAATGGGTTGCCCTATACTTCTAGTGAGGGAAAAACCCATGCACAGCCAAAAACCTCTAGGTGTGACCCTAGCCTGAGGGAGATTCACCCTCCCCATTTGTCCTGGTGACAGTCGAAGAAAATCAAAAATTGTAATTTGTCACCAGAACAGGGATAGAAGGGAAATCTTCCAATGGGAACATTATGGTGATTCTCACTCAGATTTGGGTATGGGACAGAACATGAAGGGGACACAGATGGAAATCACACTGACAGTGTTATAACCCGGCCCCACTAACCAAAAAGCTTTGCCTTTAGTTCTACTTATAAGCCTCTGCCAGAGTTTTATTGCCAGTCTCCTCACTTCCTTGTCAGGACAGGAAGTGATGTCATCTCTCCCCAACTGGGACACAAAGAAAAAAATGCTTTTTATTGCAGTCTGTACTTTCGTCCCAGTGACTATTGCATTCCTCATTTCTTGTACAGGATTCAGAGGCAAAAATCTCACCTGGAGATCAGGCAAAATATAAGCCTAGCAGAACCTAGAAGAAAATGTTGACTTTTCTTCTCTAGTTAAAGTTAAAAATAGATACTGCTCCCTTAAAGCATGTTACACAGTACAGTGCTTGTGCTGTGTAATTTGGCCCCCTGTATCCCTTAAAAAAACCTGGCTGATCCTGCCCCCCCCCCTGTAAAACTGATCACGGTTTATTATGGCTTCCGAGCCCTGACAACAGGGTCAGTTTAAGTGCCTCTGTCATCCACAGCCCTGCTCTGTCCTCCTCACTCCTGTCTCCCGGCCTGTCTGCTCACGACAGTGCTCGTCCCTTCCCCTCCTGCAGCTTTAATATATATTCATGCCATCCCTCTGCTATATGCATCCCAGTGTCTGATCTATATGAAAAAAAAAAAAATGCTGATTATACCTTATATCAGGAGTCACGAGTGCCAGGAGACGCTCTAATATAAGGTATAGTCAACTTTTTTTTTTTATATAGAGATCAGACACATTGTTCTACAAGAGGAAATGGCATAAATGGATTATAGTGGCTCAACCACCACTTTAAGCCAGGCATAGATGTTTTGAATCTTGGCCGATTCAGCAGGGACCAGTTGATCAATGTATGGACAGGCTGCTCCATCAACTGACTTGGGTACAGCCAGCACATCGGTTGTCTAGCATGAAATTGCCAGGGGTTATAGCAGCTGGTTACACCCATGGGTAACGGAAAGAAAATTGCATCATCTATGGCCTGCCTTTAGTGCTTGAAGTTGCATAGCAAAATTTCACTTTGATTTGGAGGATTCATATTTTTCCAAACAAAAAAGCATTAAAGTATAAAGTTCACCCTAAAACTAAAATCTGTAAAATCAACTGACATCCACAATCTAAAGGCCCATACACACGATCGGACTTTTTGACAACCAACATGCAAATTAGCTGTTTTGGACCAACATCCGACCGTGTGTACGCTCCATCGGACCAACTTTTTCCAGGTTTCAGCGGACTTTTGTTGGCTGTGCGAACGGACCAACTTTCTGCCAACAAAAGTCCGATGGACCAAAGTCCGACCGTATGTACACAAAACCAACAGACTTTTGTACAAACCAATGCAGAACCAAAGCAAAAGATCAGACAACAATACAGAAGTTGACCAAAGGTGGCGGTAAAGAGAAGAAAAACCAAGTGATTTGGTGAAAGTTGGCTGAAAAAGTCCTGCCGTGTGTATGCAATACCAACTTGGGGCCAACGCCCTTTGGACAAAAATTCACGGGAAAGTTGGTCCACGGTCCAATCGCGTGTATGAGGCTTAAGACTAATATATCTAGCCCAGTAAAGAAGAAAACGCTATATATAACTTTTCTGAAGCCGCTCCAGTCACCAGCGGCAGAAGCTTTGTGCAGGAGACAGCCGACAGCAGTTGTGAAATGCCTGGGCAGTGACGTCACCCAAAAGGAGTTACTATGGGGCTTCCGTTGTCAGCTGCCTCCTCTGCACACGCCTACAGAGAAGCCACTGCTGACAGCTCAGCGTGGGACTGGAGTGGCTTCATAAAAATGTACAGTGATTTCTTCTTTACAGGGCTAGATAGGAAAGTCTTAGCTCATGGATGTCTGTAGATTTACATATTTTAGTTTTAGGGTGAACTACTTTAATGCTTTTGTTTGGAAGAATATGAATCCTCCAAATCAAAGTGAAATTTTGTTAAGCAACTTCAAGCATTTCTACCAAGAACTTCTACGTTAAAGGAACAAACATAGCAAAAGTAGCAATCTAAAACATATTTCACATAACAATGAAGCACAACGGATAAAAAGTACAGAGGACAGTACTGCAAGGTCTAGAGCTCTGACACATGGTTGCTTAACGTGCTAATGCACTGTATTAAAAAGATCAAATAAAATGATAGCTATCGATCTCTAGTTCTAGCGTTTTTGCACAATTACATTTTTCCAGATTAAAAAGTTTTGCTAGAAACAATCCAGCTAGAGGCTAAAGGCTGGAACAAAATGGCTAGTCGTGCATTATATTAGGGCATCAGTGACAAGTTAAAATGCCAGCTAACTGCCAAAACAGCAGATAATGGGTTTACCAAGCTTTTTTTTTTGTCATCTATAGATTCAGGTAAAATATATATTAGGTACACAATTTAGGAGTGCAGTGATAACCTACTTGGGATCTGTGCCCCCTACCTCGACTGACGGGTATACATATACACTGGTTTACATAACAGACCTCACACACAAAGACTGCCACTGCATTGGAAGTAAACAATAGCACATTGAGAGGAGCCATTGATGCCTGAAATATTGCACTCACTTTCACAGCATTGTCTTGTTCTAAATTAATTAGTGTGCAATGAGAAAGATGAAACTTATGTGAAAATAAAAAAATAAAAAGCAGAAGAAAAGCAGCAAGTAACAAGAAAAAGCAGAGCTTACATCTGTTTAACACTGGCTTGGCAAACTTTGAGATGCACTTTAGTTTCAGTGGTACCATAAGTCAAAAAGGCCCACACTCCTGTGACTTACTCATGTAGTAAATGGTTTTATTTAAAATTAGTGAATCTGCAGGGTTATTTAAAATCAGAATTAGAGATTTTGCCAGTTGTCTAAACAGAAGTAAAGCAGTGGTGAGATAAAAATTAAGCCAGGAAGTGAGCAAACAAAATTAAAAGGTTGATGGTGTAAGGGTAGGAAGTGAGTTTTATTAAGCGAGCAGAGAAGGTACGAACATATAAGCGAACATATAGAAAAAATGTTTTACATTGAAGTCATGTCATTGAGAGCGTGATCCAGTTCTTCACTGATGGCTTTGTACTTCAGTTTCTGGGCATAGAGTTCATCTGCTCGGAGGGAAGGTGGGAGAGAGATTGATCGGGAAAACAAGGGGGGACAGACAGACAAAAAAATGGAAAATAGGGATAGTAGGAACAGAAGGGATGTTTGTAAAGGGGGGGGGGGGTGTATAAGGAGGGGGACAAAGGAAGGACAACAAATAAGGATATGGTGAGGACAGAAAACCAGGAGATACAGTAAAGGGTGGAAAGCAGTCCAGAGTTCGCAACACCATCCAGGAACAGGGTGGAGAAGTAGACAGCGCGTGGAGAAGCAGTGAAGGCCCAGCATGAGATAACAGATTGTATATAAATAAAAAAAAAAGAAAAGAAAGACAGATTAGCAGTAGAAAAGGCAAATTCATTGCCTATTTAGGAAACTACTGTATGCCGAGAAAAAAGGATTTTCCAATTCTTGGATAATTCTAACATTACCACTGCAAGATATCTGGGTGCTGAAAAGATGCACTATGTTGGTACAGGATCTTCACAACACAAATAATTACTTTACCTGATAATCGGTACTTAATACTAGCTTTACATTTCTCAGATTCACCATCCAAATCACATAAACCATTATAATCTAATGCTATCATTACACAAGGATACCATTTAAAAAAAAATATAAAAATAAATAAACCCCACCACATTTATGGCTTCTGTAAAGAAGTTTCCTGTATGTCACAACTGAAGCTACGCAGTCTTACAACCGTAATACCATCTGAAATAAGAGGAAGGAAGGAAAAGTCATACCTTCTAAATCATCAATGCTCTTTTCCAGCTTGGCTACTGTCCTCTCTGCAAACTCAGCGCGTGTCTCAGCCTGAGATAGGGTAAAAAGATTAAAAAAGTTTAAGTATCCAAACATTTCAGAAGAATGAATTAGCCCACAAACAAAGCAAGTAACAAAACCTACCTCCTTCAGTTTGTCTGTGAGAACCTTGATTTCCTCTTCATATTTGTCCTCCTTCTGGGAGTACTATAATCAGAAACAGACAAGCTTAGCAGGTCCACCGATGTCCTAACCAACACCCCCCTAGCTGGACGTCAGCGAGAGCTTCTAACCAAATTAATGCTGCTATCTGTGTACAAACTGCCTGTGTTGGTGGTGTATGCCAACAGATATGTGATAGATTACACAATAAAAAGAAGCTTTATGTGATATGAGCCATTCTAACTGCTAATCTAACCAGGCAGAATGTCTCCCTCGTCTAGAATATGGAATCCATTAGGAACAAAGATTACAGGGATAAATTAAAAGGTTAAGAAACAGCATCTCAGTCCTAAGGGAACTGCAACAGTTAAGCATCAGTACCATAGACACCATAGGGATTTCTGCATGGTAAAAACAAGACAAACAAGCTGAGGCCAAAGAGTGAAGACAAACCTTCACCTTACACAAGCTCTGCTGTCATATTCCTACAGAATCAGTATACAGATCTGTAGAGGGGAAATTGCATTGCACTGCATGGAGACATTGTGATACATTCAGTATTCTAATGCATTAAAAGTATAGATTCAAATAAAAATGTCAGATTTCTAAAGTGGAATGAGAATCTTTTTTGAGCTGCGAAAGGAGTGCATGGCTGTCCAGCAGCTATAAGTGTTTTGTTTAATAATTTGCATCCCTAGTTCCTCTAAACAAGATGTTTTTACTGGCAAGGGATGCATCAAGAACTCAGGAGGCGCCCATGCGCCTAACAAACATAGCTATATCTATAAGGCATTAAGCCGTTTTGGCTGTGAGTTGGCAGCAAAGGGTTTCTGCACTGAAAGGAGTTTGGAACTGCACTGGAGAATACTTTATAAATCATTTTCTTTCCGCAGTGAAAGTACATTGACATGGCTGAGGGTCCTTTTGGCAACATGCACATATCGGAGAGGAAGACCCCTTCGGCCCTGCACAGTTCAGAGCAGATTTTACCATCATACCTTCTCTGCCTGGGCCTCCAGAGATTTCAGGTTGTTGGTGACAGTTTTCAACTCTTCCTCAAGCTCGGCACATTTGCTATTTGGATGGGGTAGGGCGTAAGATAGAGGTGGCAGGAAGAAACAGAAAAAATGGGAGATTGAAAGAGGAGAGAAAGGAATAAAACACCAAACCAAAAAAAGGAAAATATTTACTAGGCCGAGATGAAAAGCTGCATTACAGTTCAAAAAGATAGACAGAATGTCTGTAGATAAAAAAACATTCCAAAATTCAAACTTTGTATGGATGTAGCCTATGCCAACCATTTGTATAAGGAGGCAGATATTCAATATAAAAAAGGCAAAAACTTAAATAAAAAAAAAGGACTTGGCAAAAACAGGAACCAAAGCAGAGTTATTGAACAAGCAATACGATTGGTATCCCTGAGCAACATTTTGTCCTCTGAGACACTATATACCTTTTATGTGACATTAACCCCCTTTACATTTTTTTTTATAATGCAGCTTTTCTTCTCTGCATCAGAGATATACAGTAGAAAAAAAAAACAAAAAAAAAAAAAAAAAACATGGATCATAAGGAGTCACTGCAGCAAGAGTAAAGCACAGAATAATACTGCTTGAGTCGGGAGTTAGGAGGAGAACTGAAGCCCGGTAGCTGAGGATAAAGACAAGGCCCAGATTGGCGGCAGTACCTTATCCTCTGAAGCTATTAGTGTTTTCAGCGTTTGGTCCATTATTCTCAGCTGCTCATCCTGCTGCCGACAGCGACTATTAATGAGTGCATGAAATAAGGTAGGAGCGAACAAGCCATTCACAATATGTGGAGCATGCAAAGAAAAACACATTGTTACACGTGGTTGGGCAAAACAGCAAACGCGTTAAAAGGTAATTGTATTGCAATGGCTACCAAGAGTTGGGTTATCAGTCCTAACCTCTACATAGAACACAGACACCTTGGCAATAATCCTAGTCTTTCCAGGAATATTTGGTTCTAAAAGTAGGATGTTCGTTACCTTAAGAATAAACTCCAGAATAATGCTAGGTTTAATTTGCTCTATAAAATTTAAAAAGCTCCTTTGATATCACATACTGAATAGACTACACTGTACATTATAATAAATGCATCTTCCAGACTACCCGATCACCCTAGTATTGCTTGTCCTGTTCCCCTCCAATTGGGTTACGATGCTGAATACTTAAATTTTAGATTTCACTTTATATAGACATGATCTAGCCAGCCAACCAAGTGGTAAATTATACAATGTATAGGTTTTTACAAAATTATCTGGATGGCAGCAAAAATCCAGTTATCAGACAACACTGACTCAAGAATGCACCCAAATTACTGTCTGAATTTCAAACAATTAAACGGATTTTGCAATAGTTTATTGCAGGATTGTTAATCCAGTAAACTACATCTTATTCCATTAACAAAATTCTCTGGAATGCATCAGAATATTTCCTAGTGTGAAATATTACTTGCCAAGGCAAAGTTAGCTGAAACTACCAGGAGATTAATTTTTGTTTTTATACCGTAGATAACATCAGCTTAGGAAAATCTTCAGTGTTGCATGCATAAAATGGGAGTGCAAACATCTCCAGAGTGCTATGGAGTAAGGTTAAAGTGTGCAGAGCAAATGGGTTCCAAGGGCCGGTCACATGCACTACAACCAAGTGGGCACCTACCTTTCTGACAGCTCAGCACGTTCCTCTGCACGTTCCAAGTCACCCTCAATGATCACCAGCTTACGGGCAACCTATTACACAGAGGAGGTCTTTAGAAAGCAACTAAAAAAAAAAATGCATTTACACAATCAATGGTCATTTTAAAGCTGGCCTGGCCTTTAGTGCTGGCCACTTGAATAAGGACTGGTCCTTCATTGGTGCACATCAGTCCAGAGATGGAAGATAAATGAAATTCACCTCTTCATATTTGCGGTCAGCCTCCTCAGCAATGTGCTTGGCTTCCTTCAGCTGGATCTCCTGCAACTCCATCTTCTCTTCATCCTTCAGGGCTCTGTTCTCAATGACTTTCATGCCTCTGAAATAAAATGTCATCACCACATGAGAAACCATTGCCACCATTAATTTCCTTTATGTAATGACACCAAGCCTGAAATGGGATGAAGTTGATTCTTCACATGGCTCACAGAGCAAAATGTATGAACTGAACTACAGAGTCTATTAAAAGTGAGGCACAAATATTAAATCAGAATTAGTCCTTGCAAAATAGCTTTTTGCATACAACTCAGCTACATAAATTTTATATGAAAATTAATGAAATAGTCTAGACGTAATAACGGTTTAATGCATCAAAATTAAGATATTATAGATGAGGATTGGGATGAGATCTTGGAGGATGTAAAAAAAGTATCCCCCAAACTATCAGACCGCCTCACACAGCTGTATATCATACATAGGACATACCTAACCCCCCAGAAGATAGCACGTTTCAAACCCATGTACAATCCAGGATGCCGCCTATGCGACCATACCCCAGGCTCCTTCTACCACCTTATATGGGCCTGCCCAACTATCCAAGAATACTGGATACAGGTGATACGCTTCCTGCACGACCAGATGGGCTCTCCTGCTACCCTAGACCCAAAAATGTGCCTGCTCGGTCTGCTGCCTAACTTAGACACCGACAAACCCCTCCGCACCTTTTTACATGAAACCCTATTCCTAGCAAGGAAAGCGGTGGCCCGTAAGTGGATGCAGGCCCTACCTCCTACAATCCAGTGCTGGAAAAAAGAGGTCAATGACACTCTTCCATATAAAAAGCTGATCTATGTGCACAGAGGGTGCTCGCCTAAGTATGAAAAGGTCTGGAGCAGGTGGTTCACAGATGGTGAAACGTGTACTTAATATGTTGACCCCTCATTTCTCCCCCCCCTTTTTTTTTACTTTTTTTAATTTTCTTCCTCTCTTATTATATATATTGTGTTCTGGTGCCACTTCTACTGGGTATTTTGCTCTACACTACACAGATACTCCAATGTGTTCATGTATGTACTATTGTTTTGACCATGTTGGTCTATATTGACTTATGTACCATGCATATGTTTTTCAATAAAGTTGGTTTTTCCAATTAAAAAAATTAAGATATTATAGTCGCATATGTCATTATCAAGTTGGACCCATAGTGGATTTGTTACCGCAAGTAAAAATTGGAAGAGAATCCCAGGAAACCCTCACCTTTCGCTCTCATCTGCAGCCTTCTCAGCCTCCTCCAGTTTCTGAAGAGCTGTGGCCAGACGCTCCTGAGCACGATCCAACTCCTCCTCAACCAGCTGGATACGCCTGTTCAATGAGGCTACATCAGCTTCAGCCTAGATTAAGAATAAAATATAATCATCAGGTAAAAGAAACATGACAGACTCAGGCCACCATCCAGACTGCTGCAGTGTGGTACCACATGGGTGTTTCAAGGGTTAGTGCCTATGCAGGTAAGGGGCATCTGTAGATGAAAACAAAAATATGTGCAGCTCTAACTAAAGTTCAATGATGCCCTTGCTATAGGTGTAGGCCATTTACATTGCTCTGAGAGTATTCAATTCTGACTTCATGAGCTAATAGTTTGTGAAAAATGATGGTCGTTTTAGGTACATGGCCAATAGCTCCCACTTCTGTCTCGGCCAATGAGAAGTCCCCAGAAAGCACGAGGCACTCATGCAAATCGCTGCATCAAGGCGGGGCTCTGGTAAGTATTAGAGAGGCATGCTGCACAGAGATTTTTTACCTTCATGCATAGAATGCACAAAGGTAAAAACCTTGAGCCTTTAGAACCACTTTAACGTGCGTTACGGTAAGGCATCTCAGTTACTCTGAATGTCTGTCCAACACACCACAATGTATGCTTTAATGGACCTACAGCATTTGTCAATGCAGCACCAAAATATGGTGTGGTAAAATGCATGTGCCTAATGAGCATGGAAGGCATGTTGAGGTGCTAGTCATTTTGAATAACGTCACACTTGGTCATGCACTATGGTAACACATTACAGCAATAGTTTGAAAAAGGCCCTTAAAGCTAGAGATCACTAAGTGGAATGTAATGCCATGTATGTAGTGGTGTTCCAGCTGTTAGGGAAATGACATTACATGCAGACACTTGTAAAGCTATATAGACCTACAAGTTGCGTAACCTTGATGTAAAACCATGCAAGAGTTAGTTTCTACAACAGAAAAAAAAAAAAATATTATTATATATATATATATATATATATATATATATATATATATATATATATATATATATATATATATATATATATATATATAATCTCCATCTATCATGGCTGACAGAACTGTGCATAGCTAATGTTTGCTACATGTTAAGACTCCTAGCTAGGGATGCAACAAAATTTCACAATCTATGTTGCAATTACCCAAGGTTTGTAGAAATGTATCAATCATAAATCACTTGTAATAAAACTCATGTTAAATATTTTAAATTGTTATGTCCCCGTTATCAAGTGGCAACAGGGTGGAGTGCTCTAGTGTTATCTCAGTCAATACTGATATACTTAACGAGATCATTTGCAGTTGCACAGGACATGCACGGGTGGATATACTAATGTATGTGTGTAGGATGTGGTTTTACACCTCTCAAACTGAATGCAAACATTTATAGGAACTTCCTCTTTCAGCGCAGGCCATTTACACATCTGTCGTTTAACATTTTTAAATGGCAGTCTCGCTGAATGATGAATAAAGAATGCATTTAATTATCAGACCTGGCCATATATGAACATCCAGATTGGGTGCATTTTTAAGGAACGCCACATTCTTTGCACTTACAATGAAGTCTCCTTGTCGGGCCACCAAGGCCAATGACATGTTTGCTAAGCCGTGAAGAACCCGCCCTGTAAAACTATGTGAGAAATGAACCCACTTCTCTAAACCTGTGCACAGCTTTTTTTCATATTTGGATAGCGCAGGGAGGGATGGGGGGGAAGAAGCACTTCGTTTTTTGTCCCTGTTAGAAAGGTACCGTATCTCTGACTTAGCTGCTGAGTTAATTTTTTTTTCTGAAGAGGGCAGGGGACTCCTAACTTCAGATCAGCCGCACAAATCCAAACTATTTATTGCATTTCCCAGAGCCATCAGCCTCAAGCCATACAGTTTGGATGATAAAATTAGCACTAACCTCTTTACTTGCCATGGCAAAGCTAACTGGATGAAACTAAAATGCAGGATGCTGTCAAGTTAACAATAACGTATTGTGCGTCTAAACCTTTTTGTGGCCCATTCCAAGCCAGATTTACTGAGTTAATAGTGAATGCAGGGTGAGAGGTGAAATATGTGCTTGACAGAATGGAAATGAACACTACATGACAACCGATACAGGATACAACTGAAAACAAATCAACTGTTGCACGTTTCACCAAGTTTACCCTTAGGCTAGGTTCAGACTTGATGCAGAAAACAGTGCGAATCCTGCGTTTCACACATCGCAATCGCACAGCGTCCATACAATCTGTGGCAGTGTCCACTCCAGCATCATTTTCCATGACTGATGCAGAAGCGATGGCAGCTACTATGTGTGCATTGATTGGGGCGTCATTCTAAATCAGGGGTCTCTAAACTTTCTAAAAGACAGTTTTCCTGACATCAGTGGGAGTAAACATCACCACATTTGGCATCAGTGGGAGGAATAGTGCCCACATCATCGGTTTCAGTGGGAAAAATGGTGCTCCATTGTTAGCGTCAGTAAGCAGAATAGTGTCTTTGATTAGTGTCCCAAGGGCCGGATAAATGCAAACAAAGAGCTGCATCTGGGCCCCAGCTTGGAGACCACCGTTTTAAATTAATGGTACCAGAATTCAAAAAGTACAGGGGGTCCCCGAGTTACGAACTTGTTAGGGACTGCCCACCTGTACTCAAGTCGGAAATGTTCGTAAGTCGGCCGCGCATGCGCAGACCGACAAATACGGACATTTCCGATGTTCCCTATCCTCCCTAATGGATATTGCAGCTACACTGTATGAGGAAGTATTATTTAGCATATCACTGAGGGGGGGAATTCAATCACTGGAAAGACACCCCCCCACACCGAGATCAGTGGAAAGAACCCCCTACACTGATCGCCCCCTGGTAGAACCCACACCCCCCCACACCGAGATCAGTGGAAAGAACCCCCTACACTGATCGCCCCCTGGTAGAGGGGGGGAGAACACCCCCCCCCCTCTACTGTGGGATCAGTGGAAAGAACCTCCCTACCAGGATCAGAGGAAATAACCCCCTCCACTGATCCCCCACTTCTACTGTGGGATCAGTGGAAAGAATCCCCCCTAACAACCTCTGGAGGAACCTTAGGGTTCCATAACCCCTGGTTGAGAACGGCTAGTTTCCATAGGAAACAGAAAAACCCTGCTAACTGCCATATGAAAAGTGACCAGGTGATAACTATTGTTCATGCATGAAGATCATATAACTACAAAGGAAACCGTCACTAAAGAGTTAAGCAGAAGACTTACAAATCAGGTGGAGTGTAGCTAAATATTTGCATGCTGTTTGAAGGACTGATTATATGGTCCTTTTGTAAAGGCTGCATTAACCATTAGACTACATGAAAAAATGTTTAGTCAGCAATCCCCCAAAAGGAGATTATTTAATAATCCACCAGCAGGCTGCAACTATGTAAAATCTGAGCATAAACCGGGAAATAAAGGAGGGATTGAGAGGCTTTGGCTGTACACCAACATATCAGCACAGAGTTCACTTTTTCTTTAATCAAAGTGACTGGAACTAGACAACGCCTGGGAGAAAGTCGCCTTACAAGAATGAAATGCAATGTTAGCTCAAGTGCTTCCTGTTGTGTCACTGGAGTATTTGCGGCCTCTAGAGGGAAGGACACATCGATCCGATCGGTGACATGACAAGGCTGGACTTGTGGCCTTATAAGGCAAGGAAAGTTCTGCTACAACGCCGATCTCACACGGCTCAGAACTGGCCCTGCTGAGCAACTCCTACATCTTCTTTCTGAATGTGAATAAGGGAACTTGAAAGTGTCAGCAGACTAGAGGAAAACGGGATGTCATAACATTGTCTAAACATTGAAAGGCTTGCCAGTTTTACCTCCAATCATACACTTTGGAAGAATTCATTATTTAAATCCATTTCTGTGTGAAGGCGGTAAGGGAATCTGGAGTGCGGCATTATCTCTGGAAGACGGGGCTCAGGTTCCCAGGTGGTGTGCTGGGTACCCGAGGCTACAGTTACTCATCTCAGTGGAAGGCCTCATACATCCCCATTATAGGACGCTGCGAAATGCAGGGTATGATTTTAGACGGCATCATTCACCCTGTGCACTTACCTGTGTGTAGGTACACAGAGGAAACTGAATTCTGAGCACCCAGGGGCAAACTAGATACACGGAAGGTGTCTAAACTAATGGAAATGCTTGTAAATGGAAGTAAATTTATAGTATTAAAACCTGACACTTTTAGGCCTCATGCACACGGGCTTATAAAAATAAGAAGCTTTTTTGCCAGAATTTGGAAGAAAAAAAAAAAATGCCTGTGTTACAATATGTATGCGTGGTTATGCATGCATTTCATTGGAGTAGAAATTCTACTGGCCAGATTACTACATGAAACTAAAGGCAAAAAACTTTTTTTAGTTTTGGCTAGAATAGAGAGGGATTGGAACCCCTGTCAGGTTTTTATCGCTGTGTATCCCTGTTGGGGAGAGTCACCCTCTCTACTTGTCCTGTTTACCCTTAGTGAAAGTAAAAGAAAATCCCAAATTTTGGGCTGTCCCCAGAAAAGTAATAGAGGGGAAAATCTTCTGACAGGGGTTATAACCCTCCTTTACTGTATCAATTTTTTGCCTATAGTTCTATTTAAATGTATCCTGGCCAGTGATAACGTGACAGGATATCCCGATCCCCCTCTGAGGTAGAGATGAGCTTGGGTGTCCTCCGAAACTCATCTCTAGCTGAACTCCAAACTTACATCTTTTTATTTTACTCCAATGAGCTGCAGGCCAGGTCTCCCCACCCAGCAGTCCGCCTGTTTATGTGAGCTGCAGGGTGGAATTGAACTATTCTACAGCTCATTGGAATAAATAAAAAGGGAAGTGAAAGGTCAGAATTTGGCCAGAGAGGAGTTCAGAGGATGCCCAAGCTCATCTCTATGCCTCAGGACTATACGTCCAATAAGTCCAAGAGCCCTCGTCTTAAAGCAGAGCTCCACCCAAAAGGGGAGGTTCTGCTTGGTTGCACCCTCCACTAGCACATTTGGCACTTTTTTGGGGAAAGGGAAATCAGGTACCTGGTTTTAACAGGAATCCGCGACGATCAGAGACACAAGTTTGCCCCCCCCCCCCGCCCCAGTCTTCTGGGACACATCACAGGTTCCAGAAGACTAAGGGGCCATTTACAAGGTGCAGCACGGCCCGGGCAGTAGGAAACCAGCTGTGAAGCTGCATCTCGTTTCCCTTACCTGAAATGCCAGTGCCTGCACCCAAAGTCGATGGAATCGGCACGGACATCACTGGATCCCTGGACAAATACTGTAGTACTTTTAATTTTTTTTGGGGGGCACCTGAAGCTCCTCTAAGCTGGCCATGCACCAACAAATCGGACAAAATTCACTAAGTGGGTGACCCTGTAAGGCCCCATTCCCCACCCAACATCCCTCACCTGAAAAACCAAAGGATCTGGGTGGAGAATGGTCATCCAAACAGCAGCTGCATCCAGTCAGATGCAGCTCCAGTATTCTGACAGCTGGCACTCAAGGCTGTCAGAACATAACATGGGCAGGTGGGATTCATCCAGCCAAACTGTATAGTATGCATGATAAATGTATTCCATTTTCTTTGCTCAGCCTGCCAGCTGAATGAAAAATATCTAAGAGTATGGCCAGCATTAGCCCCCTTTCACACTGGGGCGGGAGCCGCGGTGACGGTAAAGCAGCGCTATATTTAGCGCTGCTTTACCGTCGTTTTAGCCGCGGGATTCGGCCGCTCGCGGTGCTGTTTTACCCCCCCGCGAGCGGCCGAAAAAGGGTTAAAATCCCCCGCAAAGCGCCGCCGTAGCGTATTGCCATTGATTTCAATGGATAGGAGCGGTGAATACACCGCTCCAAAGATGCTGCTAGCAGGACTTTTTTACCGTCCTGCTAGCGCACCGCTCCAGTGTGAAAGCCCGTCGGCTTTCACACTGGAGTGAATGGGGCCGTTTTTTTCAGGCGGTGTACAGGCGCTATTTTTAGCGCTGTACCGCCTGAAAACCGCCCCAGTGTGAAAGGGGCCTTAGTGTATGGTCTGTGCTCTCTAAGAGTGGCACTATAGGACCCCACAAGGTAACGCAGCCACAGCAGAAAAGCAAATCTATGGCAGGATCTTTGGACCTACTGGATGAATACAGACTAGAAAACAGACAAGGTAGGCACCCAAGTATACCGCTATAATTTCTATTACAAGTTTAGGGGCACTTTAAAATGCAGGTAAACCTGATCTGGGAAGTGTAAAGTCGCTTTATACTTCCCAGATGATTTCTCCTGTTTGAATAAACCCAACTCAGGAGGCTCGTGTGAACGCGGCCTTATGCTGTAGGTATCAATGGTAGAGAACCACTTTCCTACTCCTGTACAGGAAAGCTCTGCTGGGCTTTCTTGGCCTCTGATGCACCACAAGGCAACAATACACACTCCATGCACCCTTCCTGAGTACATCAGGGGGATTTATGAACATCCATACGAACAGGTTTGCCTTTTCCATTTCATGCTAAACACTTCTAGTAGACAGCCTGGCCATAGTATAGTGACAGATGAGAAACAAAGAAAGTGAGTGTAGGAGGCACCACACCCCAGGTAGATGGGGAGACAAGGAGTTAACTGTGCTGTCCAGATGAGCCATGTTACATGCCTTACATTCTCAGGCCCCACCGTCCCTCCCCTCCCTCCCTCCCTCCCTCTCTGCCTGGAAACAATCTGCCCTGGAGGGTAGATACCACACACACACACCAACTGCAAGCTCTTGGGACCAACTACCATCATCGTACGAACCTGATAAACCTGAATCTCATGCAAGAAATGTCTCAGGAATTCTGGAAAAATGTGACTAAGGGAACAGACTTAATATAAAAATGAATACAAATTTAGATTGTAAGCTCCCAGGAGCAATGCATGCCCTCCTAAAGGTGACCCTCCACTACACAATCAGATTGTACAATCTACTTTAGAGCCATCAACTGTCTGCCTGATTGGATACAAATGGAATGAGTTATTTATGGGTGTCCTTATATTATATAGTCAAGTTATGGTAAATCTAAAGCTCACCACACAACCTGCAATCTGATTGTACAATCTCCTTAAGATCCACCAACTATGTGGTGCCAGGGCCTGCCTGATTGGAGACAAACTAATTGAGTCGTTTAGGTAGCTCCTTATATATTACACAGATTTGGGGAATCTAAAACTTATCGTACAGCCAGATTGTAATGTTTATGGCAACCATTAGGCTCACCACATACATGTTACCATCTGATTGTACAATCTTCTTTAGATCTAAAAAGTATGTCGTGCAAGGGTCTATCCGATTGGAGACTAACTGAATAGATAGTTTAAGTACGGTAGATATTACATAGCATTAGTAAATCTAAAGCAGATGGTACAAATATTGGATGGTCAGATTGTAAGGTGTGTGGTAACCCGAAGTGCTTGTTAACACTTGTGGCAGCCCCTGGTCCATTTCCTCTTCACCGCCTGTTTTAACTGTAAAAAGCTGCACTCTGTGGTTGTAGCGCAGCTCCATTTTCTTGAATGAGCTGCACTTGGCAGTGGTACTGTCTGATATGTAGGCACGATGACTTAAAATTTCTACCCCTTGTCACATCTGGCAATCTGGCTGCTGTTGCCACTTTAGGGCTGGTGCAACACCGGCGCGCATTCCTGTGCATTTTCTGTGTTCCGGTTTTGCAGCCCATTCATTAAAATGCTGAAAATGTCACACGAGCGCTACTTTTTCACAACGCACTGCACCAAACCACACAGTACAATGCGATTTGGTGCCTGAAAACATGCTGTATTTGTGAGATGCATGTCGGGTGCCATTAAAAATTCTGTCACCCGCATGCTCTTGCCAGGGCAGTGTGTTCACCTGTGATGTGGGAAAGGTGTATGGAATGTGCCGGTCCTGCACCCCACCACAAGGGGTGTTTCACACCAGAACACGATGTGGAATAGGTGCATTTATGTGTGCGTTTCCTGCACTGCAAGGGAACGCTCTACCCTTGCTAGATGTGCGTGGGTGCCATTAATGGTACCCTAAATGCATCTAGCAAATGCGGTGTGTTTTCAGCCACCAAACTGCATGGTACTGCAGTACTCTGCAGTTTGGTGTGATTTTTTTTTTTTTTTTTTTACAAGTTGTGTCTGCCCTACTATGTGAGTTTATGAGCCCACTGAAATGAATGCGCTGTCAATGTGTGCGTTCTGGTGGGAACTGGCTCTAACGGGTCGGGAGTCAAACCAACACACCCGCCTATTTATATGGTTCCCTGTGTGAACAAGCCCTATAGGGGATTGTACGATCTGACTGTATGGTGTACGGCCTGCTAAACCTTCCTATATTGAACTGTCACTGTATGGTCTCCTTTTGTATTGTACTGCACAACGTGTTGGCACTACATAAATCCTGTATTATAATACTACAAATCAGGTATTAACTGCTGGATCACAGGACAGGAAGGGGGGGGGGGAGCAGAGAAGAGGTCAATGTGATAGAAAGGGGGGGGGGGGGGGAGAAAAGGGAAGAGGTCAATGTGATAGAGGAAGAAGAGACGTCAATGTGATAGAAGGGGGAAGAGGTCAGGCTAGGGTTGCCACCTCTCCATGATTCACCCAGACAGTTCGGGTTTGGAATAGTGTGTCCGGGTTTCAGCCAGCCTGAAACCCAGACCCATTATTCAAACTGGACTATGGCTACCCAGTGGGGTTGCTGGCTGAATTGGTCTAAGCTGAGCATGCGTTACACTCTTTCACACTGCCCAATGCCAGCACTAACAGCCCCGCCACACACAGGTGGGAGAGCATATAGGGCTCTATCTGCACCTCTCCCTTCCTCCCCCCTGTGTATGCCCACACTCCGATCCCCTGGCACTGTGCCTCAGAAAAAATGGGACCCCTTAAATCAGGGGTCCCAGAGCATCCCTTATGTTAGAGTCCCCATAGCTATCCCTTACATCAGAGTCTTCAGAGTCTCCCCTTACAGTGAAAGGGAACTCTGAGTTCAGATGTAAAAGAGGAACTCTTGTTATTAACTTCATATGATTACAAATGTTGTTATTTAATAGCAAAATATATGTATAGGTTATACTATAAAAAAAATTTATAAAAGATTGCTGTGTGCCGCTAAAGTGTTTGGGTTAGACTTGAAGAAAAGGTGGCAACCCTAGGCCAGAGATCAATGGATCAGGGGGTGATCAATAAATGATCATAGATCAATGGATCAGGGTGATAGGTCAGTAGCCCCCCAGGTGGTGGTGGTCCCCAGCTCACGTGACCATTGCTGGATACAAAGTTCCCGGGGTCAGGTGAGATGAGGGGCGTGGCCGGTCCCCGGTAATGTGGGATGGATGGGGGTCTCTCTCACACACCCCGGTCCCCCCTCCGGTCCTCTTACCGTCTCCCTGATCTTCCTCTCGGCGTCCCGCTCCCTCTGGAGCCGCTCCGCCTTCTCCTCGGAGCAGTCCGCCTGCTCCTGCAGACTCTTAATCTTCCTCCTGACCGCCTCCAGAGAAGTCATCCCGGCCATGTCTGTGCGCTGTGTGCGGAGGACTTCCGCCTGCTCCCCGGACTCTGGTGACTCCCCGGGCGGGCCGCTCTCTCCACTCTCACTGTGACTCGCTCAGTCCGCACACAGGAAGTCTCCTCCTTACATAGGCTCCGTCCCCTATCATTAACCCTCTTCTCACACCGACTCTTGGAGGACTCTACCCACCTCCAGTGCTGTGTGTGTACGGAGCCCGACACTGGAGGACCACTGATAGAGGAGAGGAGAGGGAGGGGGCACTACTAGCCGTACACACCACACACACCTCTATACAGGACTAAGAGAAGCCGTCCTCATCCAGGTAGAGGGGCCACTGCTGCCACCTGGTGGCGGAATGTGGGTAATACAGCTTCCAGGTAATGGCCCTGTACACTCTTTCCTTCTCATCATTGTAAGGGTGGGGGGAGGTATCAGACTGATACAAAAAAATAAAAGATTTTTTTTTTTTTAAAGGAGAATGGATCGAAAGTTTTTTTTTTTTTTTTTTTAATGGAGATTTTTTCTAAAGGCTCCATTCACACCTCCACGTTCAGGGAACACGTACAGAAACACCCATTTCTGTGTGCGTTCCTGAAAACACGCCGTGCCATTATTTCTTAATAGCCCCCCAAACACAGAGTTGTAGGAGCTACTCTGGTGTTTTTGGTGCAAGTGAATGGACTCCCCTAGGTTGTCACATAACAAATGCACAAATCAAACACTCAGCCGTGCACATCACGCTGGTATGAATGAGGCCTAAACGCTAAGTCCGCCTTTTTCAAAAAAAAATAAAGATAAATGCACCCCTATTGATTAAAGTGGTACTAAACACAAAAGCAGACCCAATTCTTAGATGTGATGGCTGCAATAGTTTTCTCTTTTAGGCTTTCTTTCTTTTATTTTCAACTAATGATCTGGCCAAAAATTCAGTAGTTTTTAACAGAAAAAGCTGTCCTGCAGATGTAGCAGTTGGGCTGGGTTGACATTTCCGTGCGGAGCGATTTACAGTAGGAGTCTGGTGTGTCCCTGTTCACCTTTTCCGGTCCGATTCCGGTCGGAATTTTTGGCTGAATTCGGACCTGAAAAGGACCAGAAGACGCACAGGTCTTCTGCACAATTTGCTCCGCAGAGCTGTGTGAACCGCCTCCATAGAGACGTGCAAATTGGATGTGGGGAATTTGCATTAGTGTGAACCCAGCCTTGGAGGGATGAGCCAACCCATTTACCGATGACATCACCACACTTGTGGTCTCTTGTAAGCTACAAGTCCCTCTTCCGCGGTGGAAGATAGGGCTTGTCGTTTATTAATTCACCCCTGTGAATAAATGATGCCTTTATTCAAACAAAGCCACATACAAAATCAAATAAGGACTGGAGCAAGCAAGGAGAAGAATCCCCGGATTCACAGATTGTCTTTGTTAAAACCATGAGAGGACCCCACAACATCATTGCTGTAAAGCAGTGGTCCCCAAACTGTGGCCCTGGGGCCTGATGTGGCCCTTGGCTTGCCTATATCTGGCCCTCGAGGCACTATTCCACCAAGTTACACCATCAATGGGGCCCTATTCCTCCCACTGCCACCATCAATGGGGCACTATTCATCCAACTGACGACATTGATGGGGCACTATTCTTCCCATTGATACCAACAATGGGGCACTATTCCTTCAATTCAAACCAATGATGGGGCATTGTTTATGCTTACTGATGGTGGGACATTTTCTGTTTTCACTGGTCACAGTCCGGCCCCCTAAAGTCTGAAGGACAGTAAACTAGCCGTTTGCTTAGAAAGTTTAGAGACCCCTGTTGAAAAGCATACATAACAAATAATCTTGCATAAGCTGATTTTCATTCAATGCATTTTTTGGAACAATGTCCTCTTTTTCAGGGATCAGTGAGGGTAAACATGGCCTCAGGGTTTGTGGTCAGTAGGAGGAAGAGTAGTGCCCCATCATTGGTATCAGTGGAAGAAATAGAGCCCCATTGTTGGTGTCAGTAGGAGGACACCAACAAGTGCCTTGAATTGTGCCAAAAAGTCTGGATAAAGGCTAGCAAAGGGCCCTTGGGCCACAGTTTGGAGAGCCCTGTATTAAAGGATTAGAGCTTGTTCACTTTGATGGGAAATTTTCCCTTACATTAGTGAATGTGGGGGAAATTCACTTTTACGAGTAAAAAAAAAATAAAATAAAAAAATTGGATAACAGAAGTCAGCAGAGCATCACCACAAGCACTAAGCTTTTAGTAAATCAACGTCTTTTTTATATGTTTGCCAGTCCGAGACCTTGAATTAAAGTAAGAGACATTGCTTTCACTTCTCTATCCAATTCTAATTATATTTGTCTTTAACTGAAAAAAAAAATGCCATAAACACACGGCAAGCAGGAAGAAAAACACTTCATCTCTGTTCATCTTGGGTTGTTAATATAGACAGGCTTAAGCAAGCCCTACATGGATCGAAATTCAGCAGGGACCAGTGGAATTTCAATCCATGTATGGGTTGGTAATTTGTTGTATAACAAGAAAAATGCAAAAGGAGATTTGAACACCCGAGGTGGATGAACATATCCATCATTAGGTGGGCTGGAAGAAGGCCAGGACAGAGATCCTGCAATTAGAGCCCTCAGGAAAAGTCGGGGCTGACTCATTCCACTTATATCCAAAATATCAGTTCTGGGTGATCTGATTAATAAATTGATCACACAAGTTAGGAGAAAAGGTGACAATGGCATCAGACACTCAACAAGGAACAGATCTCAACAATGAGTTCTGCTGATGTCTCACCAAGCTTGAGCACCTTGCACACTAGCAGAACCAGCCTCTAACGCCTTCCTTGGCAAATGGATGGGTATAGTGTACAAGCGGTATTTTAAAATATTAGGTCGTGTATGGCCACCCTAAATGTGGAGACCTCCTGTACAGAATTCATCTGATACTTATTCCCTTTTATAAATTACATGTACAGGTATACCGATGCCAGCCCACACTTTTGCAACCTGCAAATTAGAAAATTTGCAGTTGCATTTCATAGAATTTGTCTCCTAGACAAACTGTGTTGTGTCTATTCAAACATAGCAGGTGGGAAAAAGAGGAAAAACTGGATAGGTAGTACAAGCAAGAAGGAGGCATAGAAGTATTGATGTCATTTACCTAGCAAAATTAATTACTAGGGAAGTTACTCAGAGCAACCAACAATAAACAAATGTGTCAGTCTATATACTATTTGATTGATTCAATAACAATGTGTAAAGTATTGCTAAAGTATCAAGTTATGTCTATTATAATTAGCCAGTTTTGCCCAAATAATAAAAACATATCGAGCATCACTGTAGCAGTTACAGTGAATGTTTTCAATTATTTGATCTTTAGACAAATAGAAATCATTTGTAAATTGGAATTCACAGATTTCTCAAAGTAGTAATCTGTAGCTAAGAATTGCAAATTTGAATTGATTTATGTATCTGGATTATTTCTTCAACTGGGCCAGTTATGCTTTGGTTCAAACAGTGGCACTGCTTGTCACCACAAAAACAGAGAATGGCAGTTCTGTGCCCAAAATCATAAAAAAAAAAAAAAAAAAAATGGCAGAGTGGAAATACTATTTTACTTCTTACTGTATCCCGAGTTTTTTTTTTCTAAAAGAAAAGTAAATTAAGCTTCTTTGTGAATGTTTTGTGCGTAATGTCACACAAGTCAGGAATAAAGACTGGAGCAGTACCCCGAGCTCTCAGAGCAGCTATAGATGGCCATAAATGGCCAGATTATCACAAGCGAAGCATCGATTGTTGCAATAATTGGTCTGTTTCTGACCACATGGGGGTGATAAAGAGCACCTCTGGTTACTGGAAGTGCTTCTTCCTGCACAGGGAGTGGGGCTCAATCCTTCCCCTTGCTATGGAGAGGACCAGAGCGTCAAATGACTGCATGAGAACCACTCTCACTACAGGGCAATTATGTGGATATCAGACCATCAATAGCCACCATTAGTAAGTAGTAAAAGATCCTGTATATGAAAACACACGCAAAGAAAACATGACATTAAAACAATAGGAGGAGCTCCATCTTCCTATGTAGGGGCCCTACAATTTGGTGTAGCTGTGCATGGTAACCAATCAGCTTTTAACTTCAGCTTGTTCAATTAGGCTACTTTCACACTCAGACCGCTTAAGCGTTAGCAGTAAAGCGTCGCTAATTTTATCGGCACTTTACTGTCGCTGTGCAGGCGGGAGCAGGGCGCTTTTAACCCCAGCTATACAATATTAATTAATACAATACATACACATACAAACATAGGGGGTTTTACAATCAGATTGTAACATGTGTGGCCAGCTTAACATAGCTAGTTACAAGACTGGTCACTATATTATTAATACTATTATCATCATATGGGATTTATATAGTTTGTGCAGCATTTAAAATGCTCTGAAGCACAGGAGTGTAAATTTGCTAAAGGAGTAGAGAAAAATGGATCTTTACTCGACTGAGTATATAAGGTGAAACTGGGTTCATTTTAAATATCCAATCATGTGCAGGAGCAATAAAATAAAATAAAAAGAACTTTAACTTGCACATTAGTGGTGAATTGAAATGAACACAGCTTCACTGAGTTAAGTGAACATCCACATTTCAATGCAAACAGTCTCTACAGTTTTAGTAACTCAATCCCTATGTCTGTGTACTATAGTGTCACTTTTGGACACTCTGTGACACTTGTGGAATGCCCTACAGGTTAATAATTGTTGCAATATACCTTCTTGCCATTAGAGGGTGCTAAGTACTGCTGTATAACCATTGACAGTTCTGCAGTAGGATAACATCACTGACTATTCATATCTCTAGTTTAGGAGGAAATCACAGTGGGGGAGTGAAAAATCTGGTGCAGCTCTGCATAGAAACCAATCAGCTTTCAGGTTATATTGTCAAAGCTTAATTTAACAAGTTGAAGTTAGAAGCTGATTGGCTACCATGCAGAGCTGCACCGGTTTCTGAGAGCTCCAGTTTTAGTAAATCCCCCCCCCCCCCCCCCCCCCCCCGTGTAACAATACAAATTGTTACACATTCACAAAAACTAATATATGCATTTTTCTTTTATAAACTAGATGTAAATTATAATGGAGTATATGCAACGATCACTGACTTATCAGCCTGACTATATGAATGCAGACTATACATGGGCAGATATGCCATCTAATTGGACAAAGATCTGATCTTCTTCATAACAGATGCCGCTCAGACATGTCCACCACAATATTCCTACCAGCACGCTTTGTTTTTAATGCATGCACAGTGGTAGAATTAGTCATTTACACTTAATAGGAAATCATTGTTAATTGGTCAGTGAACGTTTTCTGTATGATGAAAACCAACCCCCTGCAGCCAACAGTGAAATCAGCATCACCCACAGGCTCTTTTTTGTGCCCATTTTGACCCTTACTATTATTTCTACCCTTTTACAGGTATTTGAAGTGGTGCCATTACTGCTTGTAATTAGGCAGTGCACATCTAGACTAAGGCTAGCCATACACGTTTAGATTTTTTTTGGTCAAGCCATGGGCTAAGCTAGAGAAAATAACTTTACATTTAAATATCAGGGGTCTGATATCTCACATTTGAAACAGAGAAAGGGACTGAGAACAGAGATTCATTAGTCCCTTCCCTGCAGCCTCAGCTGCACTGGATCCACAAGTGTCAGCAATAAGGTAGTACAGCCGGCTCTCCTGCTCAGCAGGTGCCCGGGCCCCCTTTTGAACTGATGGGGCCCGGGTCCCGTACAGAAGGGCTTGCTGTCCTGCCTTATCAGTGGCCCTGGCTGTAGACGCCTGATTACCCAAACAGTGACCGCATTGGATTGGATGCAGTTACTGTTCAGCCAGTAATTTTCCACCTAGATCAGTCAATTTTGAAAGCCGGGTGGTGCTGTCAGGGCCATCCACAACTCGAGTTTCAGCCAATTCAGCAAGAATTGGCCGAAATTGGAGATGTGTATAATACATCTTAAGGCATGGCCTGTTTTACTAAAGTGTGAAAAGAGGTTAGGTCAATCTGTGTTTAAACATTCATTCATGGGTGGGAGAGGCCGTGTTTCTGTAAAATCCCCAGTACATGATTGGATGTTTGAAGTGAGCACAGGTACTCTTTACTTTACGCTAAATACGATTCTCTTCCTGTTAGTAACCTCATTGATGAATAATTTACGCAGCCTATTTCAGGGATAGCATGCACTCTTGCTGGGTGCGTTACTGCGTTCTCCACCCTTGTTCTATTTACACTTGTGCAGTAGGCCAAGTGACACATGAGTGTTCACTGAAACATAGGGAGTTAGTTGGGCAGTGATTAGAAGAACTCAGAGTAGAAGCAATATAACTAGATATGCAGTGCCAAGTCTGTAGAGAAAGGAATTCAGCAATCAGAATATTTGTACTATCTCACTATACAATCTCTGTACAATCGCCTTTATATTTACCAAACTATGTCATATAAGGACAAACCTAAATAATCCATCCAAATAGTAACAATAAAGGCAGCTTGCTGCATTACATAGCTGATGGTAGATCTAAAAGAAATTGTACAATCAGATTGTATAGTGTGTGATCAGCCACACAGGAAGACCTTAACCAGAAGTTGTAGTGTATGAGTACCACAAACCTGAATATCAGTGTCTTTTTATATGAGGAATAACAGTGTGCCCATGTATTCTCTCCTGAATTTGGACGCATCTCCTTATGCTTAAATCGATCTGTATTTAAAGTAAATGGCAAACTTCTAGATTGGGACAAAGGACACATATGTACAATGATCATATTTACTGTCCTATGTGGACTTATGTGCCATTCTGTGTAATTTTGATTGGAGCTGTGCCCTTTGCTGCATACAGGAAGCAATTACCAGCAGATCAAATGTAATCCGCCATGATAACTGATCCTCATACAAGCAAGTTTATTAATACAGCTACAGTATATAAAGTATATAAATAAACACTAAACACATAATCCTAATAAAAGACATGTTAAACATCCTCACTTACTCTCCTATTTTAAGACTGTCAGCTTTTAATAGCTCACAGTATATTATACAGCATCACATGCGTTTAGACGTGGTACAACCTTATTAAGTAAGTTAGGGAATCAAGCAGTGATCCTTTATACAGTAACCTATAACAACATGAGTTCAGTTTTACTGTATTTAGATTCATTGAGAAGGGTCTGCAATCGCTTTTTTTTAATAGGTTATGGTTATCTTGCTCTTTGCTTTGTTCAAAAAAAAAAAAAATATATATATATATATATATATATATATATATATAAAAAATACACATATATTTTACAGTGTGCTATCACTTTTATAGACATCATATATTTAAAATGTGTTATTATTGCAAGGAAATCCTTTCAACGAGGGCTTATAGGAATTAAGTACTATATTTATATATAGAGTAATGTCTATATAAGTAATTATTGTATATAAAAGCCTGCTAATAAAAGATGTTAAGTATAACTCATAGTTATACCGAGGCATCTATTATTGACTCCCAACTAATAAAGCCTCTCCTATTTCTAATTCTGCATCTTTCATCTGTGCATACAGAGTAATTATATCATGTTTGTTGTCTCAGTGCCAAATCTCAGGCACAGATTATTCAAAACTTCCCATTCAGGTAATAGGTTGGCAGATGCCAAAGAATAACCTACGTCTATGGAATATTTGATTCACTGCATTAAATTACCTAGCCTTGGGCTTTCCTATAATAAACTAATTCATTAAGACAAGCCTCTGCGCGCTTGTAACATTAAATAAACAGCAATAACTGTTCTCAGTTTAAACCTACAGATGAAATCCGCTCTCTCAGTCTGGATTCTGCATGGAGAGCGATTTCTAAATAGTCAACATACTTTTCCTTATAAGGAATATCTGTCTGGAATCCATATGCAGCCGCTTTCACTCCACAATACAGAATGTTCCATTGTATCATAGACTGCAAGCTGCAGACCTGTGCTGCCATTACAATATACACTGAGCATCAGAACTAAGCTGAACTGACAATAGGCTTCAAAAATCACTTTTTAGAACAAAAAACAAATTCTTGGATTATTCCTAGTAAGCTGATTACTTTTAAGCATATAATACATGCATCATTATTTTTCTGTCTTTGAAATATTTAAAAAGATATACTAAAAAAATCGGAATAAAACACCTTCCTAGTGTTTCCCCGTAAAAAAATGAAAAGTTTTAACTAGAATTATAAAATATTCTCTAGAAGGGGATTGATAATGTATAGAGAAGCTCATGCATGGTATACTGAAGGGTCCACCCAGGACCGAGTTATTTAACCTTTGACAGGGAACAGACAGCTGAGGCTGAGAGTCTTGAGTGTATACCATATAAAGCTCTGAGTTATATATAAACCAAGTGTGTGCCTATCTCTGCACTCTGCAGGAACAGCAAGTATCATCTTCCTCCTTCCTTTACTGTAAGGGCTGGAGTTCTCCTTGGCAAATGTATGACAGATTGGAAGAAAGAGGTCACTGCAAAATTTAAATGTCTCCTGTCATCTACAAAGACTCTTGTCTCTGACCTCATCAGCTAACAATGGCTGGGCATCAAAAAGATTTCGCCTTTCAGAATGCTAATCCCATTTCCATTTTTCTTCCATGCTGTCACACACCTTGAAAAACTACACTAAAAGTTGTTCTCTCATGATTGTAATCTTTGGCATAGAGGCCATTTTCCAATTCACTAAAAATAAATTCACAATTAGAACACTGAAACATTTTCTACCGCACATTTACGAAATTGGGTTTTAGGATCTGGGGAATGAATGAGTTGCTTGCGCCACTGAAAATGCAAATTGTGTCTGTTCTTTGAAACCTATTACAAAAATTAATTTTAAGGCCACTTTCAAGCCTAGGGATCCTCAAAACGAAGGAAACAAATAAGAAAGAACTAAGATGTATAGTTTTATAATCCTGTTAGTTACAATGGATGTTTAAGGCCTAAAAATCTAAATCAAAAGGTACTGGAACTAGCCCTGGGCCTATAATAAAAGAATTACGTATGTGTGTGAATCACTAAAAAAATTGACAGTTCACAGCACAATAAAGTTGTGTTCACTTTAATTACCCAATAATGTGCCAATAGACTGGAAAGTTAGAAACTGAACATGATTGAATAATTTATGTGAAGAGAGCTTTGCTGGGCTATAGGGAACATCCTACACTTTAAGTACCGTATGTCAACCCCATTGTTTTATGATTACATCAAATTCACATGTAACTGTACATTTCCTTCCTAATTCCATTCTATTGCTTATAGTTTTCCAAAGCAGTTAGTAAAACAAATTCCCCACCCCCTCCCCTATCTGAAACCCTATAACTCTCATTCAGAAAACAGTGCTGATTCATCATAACTGTACTAAAAGCAGGAAATTGGAGCTGCTGCCCATAACAGCCAATTAAAGCGGAAATCTGCTCAGTTGCTAATGGCAACAACTCCAATTTATGACTCCTTTTTCTTTCCTTTTGATGACTAAACCCCAATTTATGTTGTCTCGATATCTCAATAATGATGATTAGATGGGCCCGGCCATGGCGGAGTTTAAAAAATAAAAAATATGAATATTGAACATTTTTCCTAATACCCCCCCAAACTAGGGTAATGCACACTTAGGTCCACTTAGCCAAAACGGCCTGGCAGACTACATGATGAGCAGTGGTAAGCAGTCCTGCAATTTCATGTGTGTGTTTATGTGTACATGTGTGCATAACACAAAAAAAGAAATGCTGTATATAGCATATATATAATATTTAGTATATTGAGTAGTTCATTAATTGGTTAATCATATCAAATGAAAGTCATCTATCAGAATTAAACTTTTCAGTTGTGAATAAACTCATACTGTGCTGAGATGTCTACTTATCACCAGAGAATACTCTAATAGTTCCCTTGGACGGTAATGGGTGAGTTAATGAAAACATTCAACACCTCATTGGGTTACATTTGTTAATGTAAGTAAATAGAAGCATATATCATTTAAAACATTTTAGGAATGGTCCACACCCCTATGTGACACATGCAGTGTAATATGGCCAGGAATGACTGAATAGAACAGGTGCAAAGCTAGTGTCTTAGCAAGAAAATGAAGGGGGAGTGCAATCAATGGTTGGGGACTTTTATAACCTTAACTTACATCAGTGGCCTTCTTCTCAGCAAGTTCCAACTTCTCCTGGGCATCCTTAAGGGCTTCTGAATATTTGTCCAACTCATCCTCAGTACCCTTCATTTTCTTCTGCATTGCTACAAGTTCATCCTCCAGCTGTGTCCAGGTAGGACCGGTGCCATGGGGGGCAGTGGGTGCACGGACAAGGGCAGTGACGAGGGGGGAATAAGGTGTGGCAGCAGGCAACAGAGGTGCAGAGAGGACAGTACAGAACAGGAACCATGAGGAGAGAGAGAGAAGAGAGAGAAAAGAGAGAAAAGAGTTAGACAGTTGTCACTGGTACAGTCTTATACCTTAGCGGCCTTCTCTTCAGCAGCTAGGAGGCTCTCTTCAGCCAGATGAAGGTCATCCAAAATCTTATCCCTTAAATCCTCAGTCTGCCGCAACTGCTTTTCCAATTGGGCAATCTCTTCCTCTAACTAAGTGGGGTTATAATGTTCGGGAACAAGAAAAATAAGGAGATATAAATGTATTCATGTAGTATAGTAACCGATCTATTTCATATAACGTATATGTAGATACATTATTGCAATAAATAGAAGGAGCCAATGGACCCAAAGGGCATGAAATCTGCTCATAAGGAAATGCTTATTCACAAATTCAAAGTAACAGAAATCTAATCAACATATTCCATTTAGAGAAGTAATAAGAGAATGAACTGTGCTTTTTATCCATTGTCAGTTTTGTGAATAAGCCTTTCGCTAAAGTAAGAAGACATGACATTTTGGAAGGTGCTCTTATTGCACTTTGAATAAGCAGCACCCAGTGCTGAGCTCTCTGTGACAATCACATATTTAAACAAATACAAAGATAACATGTAATTATCAGCTTCAGCAACCAATATTTAGAAAACATTTCTTCCATTTTTTAAATTTGTCAACATGTTTCGACTGACTATCTATCAACTTGCAACAGTCACATGTGCTGGTAGGATTCATGGGTCCATTCAGTGGCAGTTAGAGTGATGCCTTAAAGTGGTATTAAACCCCAAAACAAAAATGTATTATATTGCAGATTAACAATTCTTAGATGGAGTGGCTGCTTTAGTTTTTTTTAAGCTTTTCCTTTATTTTCACCTGGTACAGTAAGTCTGATCTTTTTTAACTTCCTTTAACAGCTGTCTAGCAAAAATGGCAGTTAGGGGGTTAACACTGACAGGTGACAATGGCCAGCTTTTATTGATTTCTGTAAAATCTTTAGCACAAAAGGAAAAATAAACTGTTGCTGTAACTGCTTAAAAACATTAGCTGGAGTTTTGCTTTAACTTGTTAGTGAAGTCCATCTATAGCTGCTAACACCACCCTCTCCCCAGATTGACAACCCTGCTGTCCACAGGTGTCTCCATTGCTCCTCCATCCGGACCAGAGACACCCTAAGACATGAAGTGCATTACTAGCCAATCTTCAGATTAACATAAAACAAAATAAACCTAAAAAAATAAAACTAATGCAGCCACCACGTTTAAGGATTAGTAAGCTGCAATGAATTACATTTTTGCTTTTTGGGTTTAATACAGCTTTAGCTTTTCCAAAAAAAAAGGTGAACTTAATAGGATGACATAGGAAACCTCTTGGATAAAAAAAAAAAAACAGGACTGGCACTTGATGTCCTCTATTGGTACTGCTCTAGGGGGGCTTTTTGGCTTTTTGTGGAGTAGGGAAAGTCCAAGCAGACCTGTTTGCTCTTGTCCTCTGCTCCCTTCTTGTCGGCTTCAGCCTGTTCTGCTCTGTCCAAGGCATTTTCCTTGTCGAGTTTGAGCATCTGCATCTTCTTCTTGATGGCGTCCATGGCTGTTGGTTTGGTTGGGGGCTAGTCACACACAGAGAACCGGGACAAGAGAGCAGGACCTTGGGAGGATGCAGAGAGAGCTTCCTTCTTAGACTGAGCCCTGGGCTGGAGTGCAAACTCTCAGCTGTTCCAGCCTCAGAAATATGTACCAGGGAAGGGTGAGGGGGGGGTTACACAAATTCCTTAGGACACCCAATACTTTTTTGGGAGCCTTGCCTCTGTGTCCCACTGCTGGCTTTTTTTAAGGCTGGCTCCTTCTATTCGCTGCAGCCAACCATTTGACTGCATTTGACTATATAAGGGGTGTGATGGGCAGAGGCATACATGTCTGGATGGGAGGGGGAGGCTGGGATGGGATGGGGGGGGGGGGAGCAGCCTGTTCCTATTTCTAAACCTCTAGACATGAGGCTGCGAGGGGAGCTCTCTGCTACATGGGACTTCTCAGGATAACTCCTTCAACTAACTATTATCTTCCTGCAGGGATTAATGGAGCTCCTACTGCTTTCTAATCACTCTGTACAGAATCACACACAGACTGAGAGGGGGGCTCCCAGAATATCAGATCCTTTCTATGTTTGTATCATTTATTGATCCTGACATCCTCTTATTGACAGGCACTAGAATAAGAACGTATGGTAAAGAAACAGATTTTTAAAGCACACAATATTAAATCAAAAGCACACCTGTCCACATATCAGCTGCCGTTGGTCACTTTACAGTTGCTTTGTGTCAGCTGTCAGTCTGCCTTTATCATTACAGAATCAGCCGTCACTTTTAAGCTGGCCATACACAGTTAGATTTTTTTGTTCAGTTAATTCTAACAGATTCCTCCCTCCATGCTATACAGCGCAGATGAACAAGTCTCCAGCTGTGGTTAATACATTGCCTGGGTATAACCAATCGGATGCAGTCGCTGCTCAGTTAACAATTTTCCATCTGGCTCCTTTCAATTTTTCAATATTGGGCTGACAGGGAATAGTGTACTGTATGGCCATCTTGATTTGAAGGCTGGGTTCACACGTTTGCGAATTGGATGTGGGTTTCCCTGCATCCAAATTGCATGTCAAGAGACTGTGACCGGCTCCCAATAGAGCTGGTTGAAACAGCACCGGGACGGCTGCAGAGCCCTGTGCGTCTTCTGGTCCGTTTCAGGTCCGAATTCAGCCAAAAACTCAGACTGAAATAGGCCTGGAAACGGTGAAAAGGACGCATTGGACCCCTTCTGTGAGCCACTCTGCACGACAGTGTGAACCCAGAGATTTTTGTACAGATGAGAAACAAACAACCACGGCTCCAAGACTCTCCTTCCCAAGCGAATGCTCCTGCTCCTGTGTGGGAGCCCCAGGTGCTGGCTAATAGCACAATGATTGGAAATCAAAAAAGGAAGAACTCCGGACAGCCGCACACCGAGAAAATAAAATCCAAAAAGTTTATTTAAAAGCAAAAAACACTGCAATCCATACACTGCAAAAAAGGGGGGTACAGAGCTGACGCGTTTCGCACCACAACTAGTGCTTACTCATAGCTAAGCTCATGAGTAAGCACTAGTTGTGGTGCGAAACGCGTCAGCTCTGTACCCCCCTTTTTTGCCGTGTATGGATTGCAGTGTTTTTTGCTTTTAAATAAACTTTTTGGATTTTATTTTCTCGGTGTGCGGCTGTCCGGAGTTCTTCCTTTTTTGATTTCCAATAAGTGTGAACCCAGCCGAAAATTTTAGTTCACCTTTTCAGAAAAAAATTAAAAGGTGAACTAAAACTAGCTACAGACGACGAATTTGGACAATTTTGCAGGAACCATCTCAATTTCGATCCATCTACAGGCAGGCTGGTTGTAGTATCTCAATCTATTTCTACTATACACTTAATCTAATGATCGACTGCAGTACAACCAGCCTGTATGTTTTTTTTTCATGCAATCAGTGCTGGATATGGTGTTAAGCTGGCAATAGATTATGCAATTTTCATTCCTTCACTCACAGGTTGAAGGAAAAAGAATTACTCAATTCCCCCATCAACACAGTCAGTGTTGATGGGGAAATCCCTCCTACTACGCTGTATTCTGACAGCAGGAGGTTTCCCAGCCATGGTGTATAATCTATTGCCAGCCTAACACCATACTTTATACTGTGTGCAGTAGTTTCTCTGTGAAACATGCTGTCCCGTGTCACTAAACACTTTGTTGTCATGTTTTTGTATATAGGAGGGACAACGCTGAGCCTGTGCCCACTCCACCAGTCCAGCGTACCTCTGCCACCTCACTCCCAGTGACAGAATGGGGTCCCATGAACACATAGCAAGGACCTCATCGTGCTCTCACATAAAGCAGAACTTCACCCAAAATGAGAAGTTCTGCTTGTTTGCATCCTCCCCCTTTCTACTGTCATATTTGGCACTTTTTTGGGGGGATAGGTACCCCTTCTTCCCCCCTCAGTCTTCTGGAACACATCACAGGTCCCATAAGTCTGCGGGACCATTCACAAAGCACAGCATGGCTAAGCATGTGCAGTAGGAAACTGGCTGTAAAGCTGGAGGGCTTCACTGCGGGTTTCCCTTACCTAAGATGCCGGTGCCTACACCCGAAGCCAATTGAAGAATAGGCTCGGGTGAGGACATTTCTGGATCCCTGGACAGTTAAGTGTCCTTATATAAAAAGTCAGGAGATGCAGTATTTTTTTTGGGGGGGGGGGGGACTGGAGCTCCTCTTTAACCATTTGCCCACTGGGCACTTATACCCCCTTCCTAACCAGACCAATTTTCAGCTTTTAGTGCTCTCACATTTTGAATGACAATTACTCAGTCATGCAACACTGTACCCATTAGAAATTTTGGTCCTTTTTTTACACAAATAGAGCTTTCTTTTGGTGGTATTTAACCACTTACAGACCGGAAGATTTCCCCCTAATGACCAGGCCATTTTTTGCGATACGTCACTGCGTCTCTTTAACTTACAATTGCGTGGTTGTGTGACTCTGTACCCAAACAAAATTGACGGTCTTTTTTCCCCACAAATAGAGCTTTCATTTGGTGCTATAATAAATATCCCAAAATGTCTTCATCAGTTTACACCAATATGTATTCTTATACATATTTTTTTTTTGGTAAAAAGAAAATCGCAATTCCCATATATTGATTGGTTTGTGCAAAAGTTATAGCGTCTACAAAATAGGGGATAGATTTATGGCATTTTTTTTTAAAATTTTTTTTACTAGTAATGGTGGTAATCTGCGATTTTTAGCAGGACTGTGACATTGCGGCAGACACATCGGACACTTTTGACACTTTTTTGGAACCATTGACATTTATACAGCGATCAGAGCTAAAAATAGCCACTGATTACTGTATAAATGTCACTGGCAAGGAAGGGGTTAACACTAGGGGGCGATCAAGGGGTTAAGTGTGTTTCATGGGAGTGTTTCTAACTGTATGGGGGCTGGGCTGACTGGAGGAGGAGAAAGATCGCTCTTCCTAATCACTAGGAACAGCAGATCTCTCTCTAACTCCCCTGTCAGAATGGGGATCTGTCTGTTTACATTGACAGATCCCCATTCTGGCTCTCGTTCCCGCGATCGCGGGTGGCCAGCAGACATCACAGCCACGCAAATCTTGTCCTCCGCCGTACCGTGAGCGTGCGCGTGCCTGCTATGGCTCCTTGAAAGAGCCGACGTACACCTACGGCGATTTGTGGGACCTGCCGGCGGCTGGTCGGCAAGTGGTTAAACACCACTGGGTTTTTTATTTTTTGTGCTATAAATAAAATAGACAGAAAATTTTACTTTGTTTTTGTTATAAGATTTTGCAAATTAGTAATTTAAAAATTTATAAATTATGGCCAAAAGTTATACTGCTACATCTCTTTGGTAAAAATAACCCAAATAAGTGTATTTAATTTGGTCTTTGTGAAAGTTATAGAGTCTACAATCTATGGTGGCATCATTAAAAATTGATCACACCTGATGTACTGACAGCCTCTAATTTCTTGAGACACTAACAAGCCAGGAAAGTACAAATACCCCCCTAAATGACCCCTTTTTAGAAAGTAGACATTCCAAGGTATTTAGTAAGAGACATGATGAGTTTTTTCACGGTGTAATTTTTTCCCCACAATTCTTTGCATAATTTAGATTTTTTTTCCATATTTTTTTTATACAAAATTGTCCTATTGACAGGTTATTTCTCTCACAAGGCATATGCATACATGTAACTACACCCCAAAACACATTCTTCTACTCCTCCTGAGTATGGTGATACCACATGTGTGAGACTTTTTCACAGCCTGGCCACATAGAGAGTACAAACATGCAGGGAGCACCGTCAGGCATTCTAGGAGCATAAATTACACATATAATCTCCTGACAACCTATCACACTTTTGAAGGCCCTGGAGCACCAGGACAATGAAAACGCCCACAAAATGAACCCATTTTGGAAAGCAAACAACCCAATGTATATTCTATGAGGCATTAGGAGTCTTTTGAACATGCCATTTTTTCCACAAGTTTTTGGAAATAGGAATAAAAAATAAATAAAAAAAAAAGCATTTTTATACGCATCTTTTACACATTCTTACAGCACTGACGGGCGCTGATGAGGATCCACTGATAGGGTGGCAATGATGAACACTCACTGATAGGCACAGTAGTGGTACTGTAAGGGCACTGATGGGGCACTGATGTGGCACTGTAGAGCACAGATGTGGCACTGATGGGGCACTGATGTGGCACTGATGTGCACTGATGGGGCACTTTAGAGCAGTGCTGTGCACTGATGTGGCACAGATGTGCACTGATGGGGCACAGATGTGGCACTGTAGAGCACTGCTGGGCACTGATGTGGCACAGATGTGCACTGATTGGACACAGATGTGGCACTGTAGAGCACTGCTAGGCACTGATGGGGCACAGATGTGGAAATGTAGAGTACTGCTGGGCACTGATGGGGCACAGATGTGGCACTGTAGAGCACTGCTGGGGCACAGATGTGGCACTGTAATGGACACTGTAATGGACACTGCCGGATACGCACCCCATACGCACCCCAGGGGACGTGCGTGAAGCTCTTACATGGGAGGACATCATAGTACGCCCTCCCAGAACTAGCCGGCCACGCTGTAGCCCTCATTCGGCTTTGGTCCAGTTAGCAAGTGGTTAAAGTTGAACTACAGGCAAAACTTATTTTTTGCATTTTGGATAGAATAAGGGAGGATTTTAACCCTTGTAGGATTTTTTATTCGCCATCTGCGTCCCATTGCAGAGATTTCCCTTCACTTCTTATCCCATAGCCAAACAGGAAGTGAGGGTAAATTCCTGCAAAATAACGTAATTCCTTGGGGACCCCCAGGTCACCAGAACTAGCGTCCCCATTTTTTTCCTCTATTACTTTTCTGGGGACAACCCAAAATTGTGGATTTTCTTTTACTTTCACTTTCAGTGATAATGGTAAACAGGACAAATGGAGAGGGTGAATCTCCCTAACAGGGACACAGACAGCAATAAAAACTGACAACGGTTCTAATCCATCTCCACTCCAAAAAACATTTTTACTTTAACTCCTTCACTCTCCTGTACCTTCACTCTCCTGTGTCTCTAGGTGCATGTGGTCTCTGTACCCCAGGTTTGGTACCGATTACTTTGGGGGAACTGACCACTAGGAAGGGAGCCAGATCACCAACCCACTCACTATTTGAGGACTTGTCACCTAAACCAGGTAGCATGCCTTACGAGCAGGTGCTATACACTCTTCACCAATTCCTGGTTACCAGCAGCAACTGCTCTACAACTTTCCTGCCGAGTTAACCCTTTGTAGTGGCCTTGCTTCTTACCCCATGTGTGCTTAACAGCCCCTGTTCTTCTGATACACATAATCTACCATTCACCCCTTTAATTAACTTCAGACCAGGCTTAGGATGTTTTTAAAACTTTACTAAGAACTTCTCATGGCAAAGTCCATAACTGTACAATACATTTCCAGTGCAACACAGATCCTATGTACCTAAGCTGTAGCTGCCCAGGCATATCTTGACAAAGGTGCAAGTCCATGTTTGGCGTTGTCCAGACACTTGGCAGTTCCTTCGGTAATCAGGTGTTCTGTAGGACCACGTGACACGTGGGTCCTTCTCAGTATCCCATGTTAGTTGCAGCCAGGAGCGGGAATGGGGAGCCCAGGGACCCAGCCTTCCCCCTCTTTTATATCACAGGGTAAGAAAGCAGGGCCCAAAAAGCCTGAGAAAGGAGTCCTAACCTAGTTAACCTCCTCCCAGCCTGGGCGAGCTAACTAACTCACTGTAACAAAAAGCCACATTTGTAGGCGACCTGCCTACACTTCCCATCTCCTTTTTGCAAGCCGTTCCGTTCCGTTGCTGGTGGGTATTACACATAAAAGGCCGGATCAGGATTCAAGATCCATTCTCCCGACACCGAGTGCTTTCACCCCTATTTGGTGCACCAACGGGAAAGGAGTATCGGGGCTTAATGAGTTCGACCCGGTCCTTGTATATGTGCTGGCCAATATTAAATTCCCAGTACAGCCAGTGGAATTCCACCTCAATAAGCTTGTTCTGGTGGCCGAAGTCTCTCAAGTGCTCCGTTATCCTGGATATTTAGCTAAGGGGTGGCACTGACCCTTGCGGAAGGTAAGCGTTCGCAGGGCGGCATGAAGAGCCCTTAAATCGGTCACTCAGAGATTGGGGTACTGACTGATCTAAGTGGCCCTCTGGTGTGGCAGACAGAACAGGGGAGAACATTGGAAGAGGTGACAGCTCCTTCTCATTGCTCTCGAAGACTAGATCTCTCTCAGGACACAGGCAAAGGTTCCTCTTGGGAGGTGGATACGGGTTCCAGAGTGTCGCTAAACTGTTTCTTTTCAACAGGTGCTGACTCAGGAGAGGCAACACTGGGGAGGATCAAAGGTGGATCCATTGGCTCTGGGATGGAAAGGTCCAGAATGGATGGACCGGCAGTATCCGGAAGGTCTCCTGTGGATAGAGCTTGAATGGACAAAGTTGCAAGTCCATGTTTGGCGTTGTCCAGACATTTAGCAGTTCCTCTGGTAATCTGGTGTCCTGTAGAACCACATGGCACATTGGCCCTTCTCAGTGTCCAATGTGTGCTGTGGCCAGGAGTGGGAACCGACCTGCCCCCTCTTTCATATCACAGGGTAGGAAGGAGGGTCCAAAAAGCCTGGGAAAGGAGTCTGAACCTAGTTAACCCTTTCCCAGCCTGGGCAGGCTAACTAACTCACTATAAAAAAAAAAAAAACATTTGTAGGCAATTTGCCTACATGCTCTGGAAAAATCGTTCTTGTAATGTGTATGAGCCATAAACAATTTCACCTGGAAGTAGAACTTCTGCTGTCACAAACATTATTTCATGTAAATCTATAAATGATAAAGGGATATATGAAATAACAATCCTTTTCTGCAACAACAAAAAGTTGGTTTTAAAAAGAATGTTAAAATAAGTACAGTAGCACAAAAGGAGTGGCAAAATAAGGTCACATGCATAGCTAAGCATTACATCACTTCTATACATTATCATATTTGAATGTTTAGATTTGAAACATTGACATGGACATACATTTAAAATTGTGCTTTTGTACAAAATTTATCGGGTTACTGATGGTACTATCGCATGCTCTCACAAAACATTTTTCTAAAATTCCATACAAACAGTTGCATGAAATGGATTAAAAAACCTACTGAGCTGGGTTAAAAATTATCAGCCAAACATCTTTTAGAAGCACTCACTTCTTTGGCAGCACTATTGTATTTAAGCAGCATCAAATGTCGTGGCTGTCTGCATACAATAGCCAGCAGTGGAAATTCCTCCATAAGGGAATCAACTGATTTTCTCTCTGCGGGCTAAACAAGAGAAAATTGAGCTCTGTATGGCTACCTTTAAGCTCGCCATACATGGTTCAGTTTTGTTTGGTTAACCAGGGGTGGAATGAAAAAAACTGAACCGATTCCCCCATCCATGCATTTAAGGTGGATGGGGAATCCTCCCCGTTGTGCTGCACTATTGTATTCTGACAGTGGGAAGACTCCCCCACTGTCAGAATACACAGATTAGCGGCTGCAGCCATTGGCTGCAGCCGCTGATCGAGCAGCTTTTATCCAACAGGGCGGTTGAACAGAAGTCGATCAGTAGATCGAGTTTTGTTCAACTGCAGTAGCCACACATGGATCAAAATTCAACCAGTCCCTGCTCATCGATCTATCTATGGCCATCTTTGGACTGGCGTAAACATTCCTCTGCTATAGCATGTATTCCACTGCTGTGGAAGCAAAACCTTCTACCTACCCTGGCTTTCTAGTGTACATGAGTACAAGAATTACATACAATGGAAGATTAACCTTCACACTCAAACACCATGGAGAGGAATTTCATAAAATGTGGTTCTACTAGATATACTTTACATACTCTTAAGCAATCTCTGCTCTCTGATATGTTCTTAAAGCCAAGACATTTACTCATCAGGTATAGCAAGCGTGAAAAAGGAAAATTTATTATCAAATACTTACCGTAATTTTCCTTTCCTGATGGACTCCATGGCAGCCTACGTGTGGGTTAACCCCGCCTCCTCTCCAATGCTATAGGACCCCATTACCATAAAAGAACACTCACCACTCCATACTGTGTTCCGTAACTAGCCTACTCATATGACTCATGGGTGGGAACTCCGTCTGCCATGGAGTCCATCAGGAAAGGAAAATTACGGTAAGTATTTGATAATAAATTTTCCTTTTTCCTGACAGACTCCATGGCAGCCTACGTGTGGGAAATAACTAGCCAACCACACGGGTGGGTATGCTTTAAACAAAAAATATTTAATCTGGTCTATCAGCCGATAGAATTTTCAAACCAAAATTAACAGAGGATAAAGAAGCAGGTTCAACGCAATAGTGTGACATAAAAGTATTAATAGAAGCCCAAGAAGCTGCCTTGCAGATTGTCTCGGGAGCCACGTGCCGGGCCGCTGCCCATGAAGTAGCCATTCCTCTAGTCGAATGCGCTGTCACCGCCTCAGGAGGAGCCAAGCCCTTAGCCCTATAAGCCTGCTGTATCGTTCTCACAATCCAAGCTGCAAGAGTCCTGGTTGAAGCTTTGTTCCCCTTGTTGCTGCCGGAGTGCAGTATGAAAAGATGATCTGAACGCCTAAAGGCGGAGGTAACGCGAAGGTATTCCCTCAGTGCTTCCCCGACATCCAAAGGATGAATGTCATCAGATCCCGGCGATTTAAAGGTAGGTAGAACAATTTCCTGATTCTGATGGAATACCGAGGTTACCTTAGGATTGGATCCCAACATAGGAATGAGGACCACCCGGTCCGGAAAGAAAGTCAAAAAGGGTTCTTCAAAGCCCAGCGACCCGATTTCTGATACCCTCTTGGCCGAGGTGACTGCCACCAGAAAGGCAACTTTTTCCGAAAAGTCTCTAACGGAAAGCGGGGATGGCCCCGTCATACTCAGCCCAGAAATATAATCCAGGACCAGGGGAAGATCCCACTTAGGGAATCTCGACTTCCTTTGGGGCTTGAGTCTTGAGGCCCCCCTGAAAAATTGACGAACTAACGGATGGATTGCCCAGGAGGTACCGGAGAAGGCTGACAAAGCTGAAACTTGCACCCTGAGAGAGCCTACGGATAAGGGAAGGTCAAGGCCAGTCTGTAGGAAACCGAGGATATCTTGGACACCTGGATGTTCAAAGGACCTCTCCGTAGATACACAAAAACTCACAAATCTGGACCAGATCCTGCCATATACCTTATTCGTACTTGATCTCCTGGAACTCAATAAGGTAGAAATCACACTAGAAGCGCATCCGATGGATTCTAGCCTCTTCCTTTCAAGAACCAGACCATCAGTTTCAGTATTGCTGGACATGGGTGCAGTACCGCCCCCTGAGACAGAAGGTCCGTCCTGAGCGGGAGAGATACCGGCTCCCGTATACTCAGTTGAACTAGCAGAGGGAACCAAGGCCTGTTGGGCCAGTAAGGAGCGATCATCACTACCTCCACTGTCTCCATCTGGAGCCTCTGAAGAAATCTGAGAATCAGGGGAAGTGGCGGGAAGGCATAGGCCCTCCTGAATTTCCATTGGTCTGTCAATGCGTCTGTCCCCAGAGCTTGGCTGCAGCGGTTCCGCGTGTAGAACCTCTCTATTTTGAAGTTGCACGGGGAGGCAAAAAGGTCTACCTCTGGATCGACACCCAGCGACAGGATCCACTTGAAGGACTGAATGTGGAGGGACCACTCGTTGTTGTCCAACTGGGTGCGTGATAGAAAGTCCGCTTGCGTGTTCTGCACCCCTGGGAGAAAAACCGCAGAAATATTCACCAAGTTCTTCTGTGCCCATGACAGAATGGGTTCCACTTCCCGGAGAAGGGTAGAGCTCCTGGTGCCCCCTTGTCTCTTCACATAGGAGACCGCTGTGGTGTTGTCCATTCGCAACAGTACCGACTTCCCCTTCAAGATCTGGGAGAAGTGCTGGAGAGCGCACCAGGCTGCCCGGAGTTCCAGAATGTTCGATCCTAGGACAGGAAGACTTATGTCCCACTTGCCCTGTGCAAGATCCGACCCGCAAAGGGCCCCCCAGCCGGTCCCGCTGGCATCGGTTGTGACCGTTACCCAAGAGATGGGAGCTATCGAGTGACAGTTCAGGAGATTCTTGTGTTGGAGCCACCAGAAGAGACTGTTCCTCATTGTTGATGTTATTCGTATCTTTTGGCTTTTGCTTCCCGACTTTCATTGTTTCAGAAAACCCGACTGGAACGGGCGTAGTCTCCACAAGGCCCACTTGACCATGGGTGTCGTGGAGACCATTGTCCCCACGATTTTGAGACACTGCGAGGCTCTCAGGTATTGTGTATGAAGGGCTTGAGAAACCCTTTCCCGGATGACCGGGATCTTTTCCACCGGTAACGAGATTGTACTTCGCACGGTGACGAACTGGGCACCCAGATAAATCAGCCGTTGGGTTGGCACTAGCTGGCTTTTTTCCATGTTTAGGAGCCAACCGAAGCTGGTTAATGTGGACATCACCTGCTCGCGATGAACTAACAGCTGCTCTTTGTTTTGCGACAGGACCAGCAGATCGTCTAGATAATGATACAGTCTTACCCCTTTCAGCCTGATCAGGGCCACCACTGCCAAGAGCACCTTTGAAAAGACTCGAGGGGAGGTCGTCAACCCGAAGGGGAGGCAGATAAACTGTAGATGGTCTTGATCGACATGAAATCTTAGAAACCTTTGGCAGCTTTCCTCTATTGGAACATGAAAATAAGCGTCCTTTAGGTCGATCGAGACCATCCAATCCCCTGGTTGGATGGCTTGTTGTATAGTTAGAAGAGTCTCCATCTTGAATTTCCCGTACTGTATATACCGATTTAAGTATGTCAGATCTATCACTGGTCGCCATGATCCGCTTTTCTTCTGTACTAAGAAGAGGGGAGAGTAGACCCCTTGAAAACGCTCTTCTTCTGGCACCCGGACCACTGCCCCCTGGGCTTTTAACAGCTCCACGTATGAGAGTAGAACTTGTCTCTGGTCCTCCGACCGAGGAAGTTGGGTAGACACGAACCTGGGAGGGGGAATGCTGGAGAAGGTCCACCTGTGCCCTGACGAGACCGTCTTGATGACCCAATAATCCGAGATCGAGGCCACCCAGACGTGCCGGAAGAGGGATAGACGGGCCCCCACCCGACCCGCCTGGGCGGGCACGATCTCAGAAGGACTTGGGTGGCTCACGTCCACCAGACGACTGGTTCTTGATGGACTTGCGAAAGGAACTCTGTCCCCTGTTCCAATTCCTTCTGAAGTCCCTTCCTGGTTTGTAGGAGCGTACCTCCCTCGAGCGCTCAGGACTTCGTCTCTTGAATTGAGGCTTCTTCCGCCCGAGCAGTCTTCTGTCCTGGGGAAGGAACCCCGACTTACCGCCTGTCGCCCGCGTTATGGCATCATCCAACTTGTTACCGAATAACGTAGATCCCTCGAAGGGGATTTTGCACCAGGCTTGTTTGGAAACAGGATCGGCGAGCCAAGGACGTAGCCACAAGGCGCGCTTAGCCGTGACTGATGACAGCATAATGCGTGCCAACAGACGAATTAAGTCGATGGAAGCCTCCCCCAGAAAAACTGCTGCGAGTTTTAGTTCTGCTGCTGCTGAACTCCTGGCCAGTTCGGCCGATACGCTATTCAGGAAGGAGTCCACATTTTCAGTCCATGCCTCCATGGCCTTGGACATAGCCGCTAGGGCTAAGACGGGCTTACAGGCCATTCCAGCCAGACCGTAGATCCTTTTGAGGTCCTGGTCGATCTTCCTCTCCAGACCATCCTTAAAGGAAACCGAGTCCTCCATCGGGAGAGTGACATGCTTGGCCAAGCGCATCAACGCTGCATCCACAAGCGGAGCGTTCTCCAGATGCTTCACCTCTTCCGTCTTAAAGGGGTACAGCCTGGAAGTCTTGGTAGTCATGGAGGATTTCCTATCCACCCTGCTCCACTCTTCCTCTATCACATCCTTTAATTCTGTGAGTAAAGGGAAGTTTGGCCGCTCTTTACCCAGCTGCTTGAAAAACTTCTTCTGTTTGGCCGGGGGAGTAGACGCTTCTTCCCACTTGAGGGCTTCTTTAATTGCCTTAATCAGTGGTGAGACCATGGCGAAATCAAAGCCCCCGATCTCTTCGTCCGGGAATTCTTCTCCCGAGGACTCACCAGAAGCCTCGTAGGGCTGGGACGTACCCGGATCGTCACGGGATTCATCAGCCTGAGGACCAGACGCCGTCGTTGACTGGCTCAACGTGTGAGGGACCACCATGTCCTTAAGCGACTGCTGTACAACACGTTTCACCAGGGACTCCATGCGCTGGTTTTCCGTGTCTTTTTCCCCGACCGCCTTGGCAAAACATCTGTCACATAATGACTTGTCATCCGGGACTCGTGTCCTACAGCCCCAGCACGTTCTGTACTTTGGGCGTTCATCATGGCGGTGGGAGCGGTGTCTGGAGGAGGAATGAGAACTTCTCCTCTGATGATGAGACCCATGCGAGGATCCTTGCTTAGATCTAGAAGATTGCTTTTGTTGTGGCCTGGCAAGGTCCCTATCCTGCGAATCCGGTCTGGAAGGGCTGAAGCACAAACAGGGTGGGGAAAAAAACATTGGCATCAGAGAAAGCAAACAAGCCATACAGTTGTACATCAACCCCTCCCTTACCAGCACATACCTAGTGCGTAAGGGCTGGCCACTAAAAGGCGGAGAATTGTCCATAACCTATGGACGACGGGCGTCACAATATGAATACTGCAGTCTGTAAGAGAAAAATACCCTAAGCAACAAACCGGCCAAAAAGAACTAGCAAGGACAATGCGTGCCATCTCTGTTTTTTTTTTTTTTTTTTTTTAAAACATCATATTACTAAATGCATATATATATCCACGCATAAAAGCATAAGACGGTATTGTGCCATTACATTTGGAAGAAAATAACCCCAAAAGAATATATTCACAATTTTAAATACATGCATATACTTTTAAAAGAAACTTTACTTTTTTTTTTTTTTTTTTTTTTAAACAGTACACTCAGAGTAACAAGCACTGACCTTGTAGTAGTTTGCCTGGGCTGGGGAACGGGCTTGCTGCTTCCACTCTCCTGGAAACCCAGATAGGACTGCAGCAGCAGCCCAGAATTTAAATTCCCCGCCCGTGACGTCACCGCTCCTCCACCGCACACCTGCGCCGTGGGAAAACCATACTGCGCATGCGCGACCGTCAGGCCGCGCACGCGCGAACCAAGCCTCGCTTTCGCCGGAGGCTGGTGCGCATGCGCAGACCGCCGAAGCGGCCAGGAACCCGGAAATCATACGGCGAGCTGGAACGCAGGAGCGCTCCAGCCGCCATCCAGGGGGGGAGTACACTAGACGCCAGGGACAACACATATAACAAATAACACTGCCATGGAGCCACAAATAACGGTGCAGACCTTGCCAGCCGCCGATGCCATCCGTCCAACGTCCCTGCGACCACCAGCATACCGAGGCAACACCACCCCGTTCTGGGGGGAGAAGGACATCCAGCCTCAAAAAGCTTACTCGCCCGCCCATGGCTGAGCACAGAGCTTTGCACCGCATAGGTATGCTTCTTCAGAAACGAAAAATCCGAAATCCTACCGGACGCGAACGGAATGTGAAGGTCCATAGGAGGAGGACAAAAAAGGAACACAGTATGGAGTGGTGAGTGTTCTTTTATGGTAATGGGGTCCTATAGCATTGGAGAGGAGGCGGGGTTAACCCACACGTAGGCTGCCATGGAGTCTGTCAGGAAAGGAATGTTTCATTAAACCCTCTAAATGTGTAGCAGGCATGTTGTAGTGCAATTTCTCCTTTTGGCCACAAGAAGTTTTAAAAACGGAAGTTTTTTCGGGAGCAGTCATTTTAATGATGCATAAAGTGAAAAAAAAAAGGGAAATAATACTTTAAATATGGTACCTGGGGGGTGTCTAAAGTATGCCTGTGAAGTGGCATGTGTTTCCCGTGTTTAGAACTGTCCCTGCAAAAAATGACATTTGTAAAGGAAAAAAAGAAGCCATTTAAAACTGCTTGCGGCTTTAATGTCATGTCTTGTCCTGGCAATATGGATGAAAATATTTTAGAAAAATGGCATGGCTACCCCATCAACCCCCACCCCAGCCCATTACCAGCCCCTTTGGGTCTTGTATGGATATTAAGGGGAACCCCGCACCCAAAATAAAACCCTATACCTACAACCCTATATACTCTGAACAGCAGTATACAGGTGGTGCAAACAAGAAAGGGACTGTAGGTTTGTTCTTAAGTAGAATCTGTTTGTAATTTTGAACAGGTACATTTTTAAGTGTAGCTCCATCCAAAAAAACAATTTTTAAGCTTTTTGGAGAACATAGGGAAGGGTTATCACCCCTGTAACATTTGTTTTGCTGTCTGAGCACCTGTTCAGAACATTTCACCTCACTTTCCTTCCCGATGACAAATGTTTTTGGAAAAGTGGGGTTTTTATTGAAACAAGGATTGGTGATAAAGCATTAGAGAGGAGATACCTTTTTCCCAAATTAAATCTAAGTTGATTTCCTCTCACTTCCTGTTTTCTCCTTCCGTTTGAAAGTAGGGGCCTGCCGTATATACCGTATATACTCTGCAGAAATTTGCCCCATTAGATGTTGGTGTTGCCACAACACTGTAAGCCCTCACAGCTACTCTTGGTGGGCGCTGGAACGCCCTGCTGTGAACTATTATATCAGGAATTGTCATTACATGCCATTGTTGAACAGTGTTAGGAAAAATTGGGCCTTTGGTGGTGGTGGTGGTGGACGGTGTTGCCACAACACTGTTAGCCCTCACAGTTACTCTTGGTGGGCACAGGAATGGGCCCTGCTGTGAATTATTAGATCAAGAATTGTAATTGCATGCACCTGTTGAACAGGGGCAGAAAAATTGGGCCTTTGGTGGTGGTGGTGGACGGTGTTGCCACAACACTGTAAGCCCTCACAGTTACTCTTGGTGGGCGCAGGAATGGGCCCTGCTGTGAATTATTAGATCAAGATTTGTAATTAGACGCCCCTGTTAAACAGGGGCTGACAAATTGTGCCTTAGGCACTGGTGCTGGTGCCACAACACTGCAACCCATCACAGATACTTTACTTGGAGCAGAGCAATGAGACCTGTTGCAAAGCATTGCATAAAAAATTGTAATTACACACCCCTGTTAAACAGGGGCTGAAAAATTGTGCCTTAGGCACTGGTGCTGGTGCCACAACACTGCAACCCCTCACAGATACTGTACTTGGAGCACAGCAATGAGACCTGTTGCAAAGCATTGCATAAAAAAATTGTAATTACACGCCCCTGTTAAACAGGGGCTGAAAAATTGTGCCTTAGGCACTGGTGCTGGTGCCACAACACTGCAACCCCTCACAGATACTGTACTTGGAGCACAGCAATCAGACCTGTTGCAAAGCATTGCATAAAAAATTGTAATTACACGCCCCTGTTAAACGGGGGCTGAAAAATTGTGCCTTAGGCACTGGTGTTGGTGCCACAACACTGCAACCCCTCACAGATACTGTACTTGGAGCACAGCAATCAGACCTGTTGCAAAGCATTGCATAAAAAATTGTAATTACACGCCCCTGTTAAACAGGGGCTGAAAAATTGTGCCTTAGGCACTGGTGCTGGTGCCACAACACTGCAGCCCCTCACAGATACTGTACTTGGAGCACAGCAATCAGACCTGTTGCAAAGCATTGCATAAAAAATTGTAATTACACGCCCCTGTTAAACATGGGCTGAAAAATTGTGCCTTAGGCACTGGTGCTGGTGCCACAACACTGCGACCCCTCACAGATACTGTACTTGGAGCACAGCAATCAGACCTGTTGCAAAGCATTGCATAAAAAATTGTAATTACACACCCCTGTTAAACAGGGGCTGAAAAATTGTGTTTTAGCCACTGGTGGTGGCACCCAGAAACAAAAATGTTCTTCCAAGCTATCATCAGGATCATTGAGGAGGAAGAGGATAGTCAGTCAACATAACAGGACAGTCACTCAGCATCAGCATAGGCAGTCTTGAAGGGATGTGACATTTCAAAATAAATTATTCTGTTATATCAGCTTCAGGTGCCTGGTAGCTGGTGGTGATCCAAGACTGATTCATCTTTATGAAGGTCAGTCGATCAACCGAGTCGGTGGACAGGCGCACCCTGTGATCGGTGACAAAGCCTCCAGCAGCACTTAATGTGCGTTCGGAAAGAACGCTGGATGCAGGACAGGCCAGTAGCTCAATTGCATACTGTGCAAGCTCTGGCCAGTGATCCATCCTCAAGACCCAGTAAGCCAGAGGATTTTCGGTGGGAAAGGTGTCCAAGTCTGACCTTGCCCCTAGGTATTCCTGCACCATGTATATCAGACGCTGGCGATGGTTGCTGGAACCGATCATACCTTGGGGCTGCGGACTAAAAAATTGTCTGAACGCATCGTCAGATGTCCACCTTCCCCACCGCTCCTTCTGCTACTGACCGAAGCCTCAGCAACTCGTCGTCCAGGACCAGGAGTTTGTAACCTCCCAGTCTCTGGGAACGCGTTGCACAGACCTTTCTGCAAGGCCTCCCGGAGATGTCTCATCCTCTGCTCCCTCTGCGACGGCAAGATAAGGTCCGCAACCTTACCCTTGTACCGTGGATCAAGGAGAGTGGCCAGCCAGTAATGGTCCCTCTCCTTGATCTGAAGAATACGAGGATCCTTCCGCAGGCTTTGCAGGATCAGGGAGGCCATGCAACGTAGGTTAGCTGAGGCATTCGGTCCGGAGTCTTCTGGGTCACTGAGGACGACATGATCCGCAGCCACCTCCTCCCAGCCACGCACAAGTCCACTGGTTTCTTGGGACTGTAAATCATCCCTAAAAGACTGCTGCTGCTGCTGCTGCTGATGATGATGCTGAGTGCCAGGCTCCACCTCCATGCTGACACAATCCTCCTCCTCCTCATCCTCTTCCTGTGTGATGGGTGGGAGAGAAGGAACACTGTCTGGATAAAGGGGGCCTTGAGAGGCAAGGAAGTCCTCCTCTTCCTGCCTCTGTTCTGCCTCAAGTGCCCTGTCCATTATTCCATGCAGCGTATGCTCCAACAGGTTGACAAGAGGTACAGTGTCACTGATGCATGCACTGTCACTGCTCACCATCCTCGTGGCCTCCTCAAATGGTGACAGGACAGTGCATGCATCCCTGATCATGCTACACTGGCGTGGGGAAAAAAATCCGAGCTCCCCTGACCCTGTCCTGGTGCCGTAGTCGCACAGGTACTCATTGATGGCCCTCTGCTGCGTGTGCAGTCGCTGCAGCAAGGCCAATGTTGAGTTCCACCTGGTGGGCATGTCACATATAAGGCGGTTCTTGGGCAGGTTCAACTCCTTTTGCAGCTCAGCCAGCCGAGCACTGGCATTATATGATCGGCGGATACAGACTTTCCTGGCCTGCCTCAGGACATCCTGTAAGCCTGGGTACCTGCCCAAGAACCGCTGCACCACCAGGTTAAGGACGTGAGCCATACAGGGCACATGGGTCAGCTGTCCCTGTCGCAGGGCGGAGAGGAGGTTGGTGCCATTGTCACAAACCACCATTCCTGGCTTAAGCTGGCGTGGCGTCAACCACCTCTCGGCCTGCCCCTGCAGAGCTGACAGAACCTCTGCCCCAGTGTGGCTCCTTTCCCCCAAACACAGCAGCGCAAGCACGGCATGGCATCTTTTTGCCTGCGTACTTGCGTAGCCCCTTGTGGCTCCTGTCCCCCAAACACACCAGCGCAAGCACGGCATGGCATCATTTTGGAGGTGTTTTTGCCTGCGTACTTGCGTAGCCCCTTGGACGCCTACGGAGCACCGCTGGTTCCGAGGACAGACCACAAGTACAATTGTAATATTAATGAGATACCTACGTAATCATGTGTATAAAAACCTTTAATTGCGTCATAATAAAGCAGAACGGTTATTTGGAAAGATGCTGAGCGTATCTTTTGTGTCTGTTCCCTACTGCAGTAGTTATTATTAATTTGAACCACTAATCAATATGAGGATAGGAGCCTATCTATAAATTTCCAGGTCAGAGGCGTGGTGGCAGAACAACCTCCAACACTACTGCACCTTGTCCTGCATCCTTCCCAGCTGCCAAAAGAGTGACCCAATGGGCCGTGAAAGACAGGTAACGTCCCTGTCCATGCCTGCTGGACCATGAGTCAGCGGTATTATGCACCTTACCACTGACCGCCCTGTCCAGCGAGGCCAAGACATTGCCTTCCACATGCCGGTAGAGAGCCGGAATCGCCTTCCGTGAGAAAAAGTGGCGTTTGGGAACCTGCCACTGAGGAATCGAACATTGAACAAACTCACGGAAGGGGGCCGAGTCTACCAACTGAAAAGGCAGCAGTTGAAGTGCTAGCAATTTAGCCAAGCTAGCATTCAACCGCTGGGCATGTGGATGGCTGGGAGTAAACTTCTTTCGATGGTCCAGCAGCTGGGGCAGGGAAATCTGCCTGGTACAATCGGACGTCGGTGTACTGCTAGCAGAGTGCCCGCAAGTACTTGGCTGTGACACACCTAATTCTACACCTTCATTCCTCTCAGTGCAGCTTTCAGAGAGGACTGAAGGTATAGTGGGGTTGGAGATCCCAGCTGATGAGGAGCAAGGAGAGGTCCGCTTTGTTCTTTGGTGTGGGTCTTTAAGGTGCACTTGCCAACAAGCTGCATGGCAGGTCAACATATGTCTGGTCATGCTTGTGGTGCCCAAGCGGCTGATGTTTTGGCCACGCGAGATACACTTGAGACATATGTTGCAAATAGCAGCGGTGCAATCTGATGCACTCGTCTCAAAAAAGGTCCACACCAAAGAACTTTTGTAATAACGTGCAGAGGCAGCGCCCTGCACAGGTGGAGCTCTGCGGTGTGATTCAGTTGGTGTGCTGGCCTCAAGCTGGCCTCCGGAGGGCATCCTGCCTCATTGGAGATGTGCCACCTCCTCCTCCTCTCTCCATTCAGGCACCCACGTGGCATCAGTGACCTCATCATCCCCTCTTTCTTCACCACTGGAGCAAACCTGGCAGTAAGCTGTAGCTGGTGGAACATGACTGCCAGATTGCTGTCCCTGAGCATCCCCTCTCTCTTTGAGCTCACGCTACTGCCTTCCTCTAGCTGGGTATCATCATCGGAGCCTTCAAAACGCTGGGCATCCTCCTGGAGCATGTACCCAACACTGTGCTCAAACAGTTCGGAGGACTTCTCAGGAGGACATGGTGGGTCTGGGGAAGGGGTGCCTGATGACATTGAGTATGCGTTGGCAGCTGCTTTGCCAGTACCCTGAGCCTGGGTGAGAGAGGATGAGGAGGATGAGGAGGGCTTGGTCATCCACTCTACCAAGCCTTCGGCATGATGCGGCTCAACATGTCCAGCTGCCGAAAATAAGGACAAGCGTGTCCTATGGCCACGTGCTGATGACGATGCACCGCGTCCACGACCAGCACTGTTGTCTCTAGACACAGAGCCTGCTTGCCCTGTTTTCTTGGCTCGTGACTGTCTGCCTCTCCTTGTTGGTCTTCCAGACATTGTAATGGGTAGTGTATATAGTGCTGGAGTCACACAGCACACACACTAACTCCTGCAGATGGCTGCCTTAGATGACAACAGGGCAGAAGGGCAGATACAGGGTGAGGTGGTTTAGTGTGCTGTGCTATACTCACACAGCACACACACACACTAACTCCTGCAGATGGCTGCCTTAGATGACAACAGGGCAGAAGGGCAGATACAGGGTGAGGTGGTTTAGTGTGCTGTGCTATACTCATACAGCACACACACACACTAACTCCTGCAGATGGCTGCCTTAGATGACAACAGGGCAGAAGGGCAGATACAGGGTGAGGTGGTTTAGTGTGCTGTGATATACTCACACAGCACACACACACACTAACTCCTGCAGATGGCTGCCTTAGATGACAACAGGACAGAAGGGCAGATACAGGGTGAGGTGGTGTAGTGTGCTGTGCTATACTCACACAGCACACACACACACACACACACACACACTAACTCCTGGAGATGGCTGCCTTAGATGACAACAGGGCAGAAGGGCAGATACAGGGTGAGGTGGTTTAGTGTGCTGTGCTGTACTCACACAGCACACACACACTAACGCCTGCAGATGGCTGGACTGGTAGAGAACAGGGCAGATACAGGGTAAGGTGGTTTAGTGTGCTGTGCTGTGCTATACTCACACAGCACACACACACACACACACACACACACACACACACACACACACACACACACACACACACTAACTCCTGCAGATGGCTGGATTGGTAGAGAACAGGGCAGATACAGGGTAAGGTGGTTTAGTGTGCTGTGCTATACTCACACACACACACACACACACTAACTCCTGCAGATGGCTGCCTTAGATGACAACAGGGTGAGGTGGTTTAGTGTGCTGTGCTATACTCATACAGCACACACACACACTAACTCCTGCAGATGGCTGCCTTAGATGACAACAGGGCAGAAGGGCAGATACAGGGTGAGGTGGTTTAGTGTGCTGTGATATACTCACACAGCACACACACACACTAACTCCTGCAGATGGCTGCCTTAGATGACAACAGGGCAGAAGGGCAGATACAGGGTGAGGTGGTGTAGTGTGCTGTGCTATACTCACACAGCACACACACACACACACACACTAACTCCTGGAGATGGCTGCCTTAGATGACAACAGGGCAGAAGGGCAGATACAGGGTGAGGTGGTTTAGTGTGCTGTGCTGTACTCACACAGCACACACACACACTAACGCCTGCAGATGGCTGGACTGGTAGAGAACAGGGCAGATACAGGGTAAGGTGGTTTAGTGTGCTGTGCTGTGCTATACTCACACAGCACACACACACACACACACACACACACACACACACACACACACACTAACTCCTGCAGATGGCTGGATTGGTAGAGAACAGGGCAGATACAGGGTAAGGTGGTTTAGTGTGCTGTGCTATACTCACACAGCACACACACACACTAACTCCTGCAGATGGCCGGATTGGTAGAGAACAGGGCAGATACAGGGTAAGGTGGTTTAGCGTGCTGTGCTATACTCACACAGCACACACACACACACTAACTCCTGCAGATGGCTGGATTGGTAGAGAACAGGGCAGATACAGGGTAAGGTGGTTTAGTGTGCTACTGCTGTGCTACACTCACACAGCACACACACACTAACTCCTGCAGATGGCTGGATTGGTAGAGAACAGCACTGAGAAGAACACACTATCCCTGTAACCGACCACTTCACCCGGTATGCCCAGGCATTCCCAACTAAGGACCAGCAAGCATCTACGGTGGTCAAAATTTTGGTAGAGAAGTTCTTTGTCCACTACGGCCAATCTCAGTGTATTCACTCTAACCAGGGGAGAGACTTTGAGAGTAGACTTGTTAAAAGACTGTTAGACCTGTTAGGTGTTCAGAAGTCAAGAACCACCCCCTACCAGCCTCAAGGAGATCCCCAGCCAGAACGCTTTAATCACACCCCCCTGGATATGCTTGGGACTCTTATGGCTGGAAAGAAACAGCATTGGAGCAGGCACATTGCAGCTATTGTACACTCCTATAATAGCACTGAAAATGATGCCACGGGCTATTCACCATATAGGCTAATGTTCGGTAGGGAAGCTTGACTGTTGGTGGACTTAGCATTTGGCACCTCTTTAGATCATACCTCAATGGTGTCACACAGAGGATACGTAGACTGCCTGAGGAAGAGTCTGTAGACAGCATATGAGAAAGCCCATGCTGCCTCAGACACCGGGCCAGCAAAACTTTGACCTAAAAGTGAGAGTACATGATTTGCAGCCTGGTGACAGAGTGTTACTGATTAACTTGGGCGTCCCTGGGAAACATAAACTGGCTGATCGGTGGAAGTCGCAGCCCTACATTATCTGCAAGCAGTTGCCAGGACTGCCAGTATACCAGATTCGCCCAGAAGGAAGCACAGGCCCACTAAAGACCTGGCACCGGAATCATCTGCTACCTTTATCAGAAGCGGTTTGTATACCTCATCAACCAATTCAACAGCCTACTCAAACCATCTCTCTGGAATCACCTCCAGTAACCAGGTCCCAATCCTTGCAACCAAACATGGATGCAGAAGACAGTGAGGATGAAGAAATGGGCATTGGTTAGGCTGTGGCAGTCAACGCTGGCAGAGACTGGCACTCCCCTTTCTCACAGAGAAGCAGATGAAGGAACCCTCAGGCCTGAGGCTCCAGAGTTCATCCCACAGAAACAACCCTTGGCAAGCCAAGGAGACTTTCCGATTTCCCCAACTGTAGAGGACATAGAAGCTCATCAACCTTCTGCAGCATCAGAGGAAGAGGCTAGTATACCCGAAACGCCTGAGCCCAAAGAGCAGAGAGAAAAGCGAACAATTCACACAACAAAAAGGCTGACATACGATATTTTAGGCAAAAGTTCTGAACAAGCGATCCTCACATTTTAGAGAACGCACAGTCTGCTGACCCTTCCCACTACAGATTTAGTGAAGGGCGACTCCAACACACCCCCTGGCACATCTAGGTGGACCATCCCAATATCAGTGGCTTGTGGGCAGAACAACCTTCCCTCATATGACAAATGGTGGAAGGTTCCTCTGTCAGATTCATACGTGCATGCAAATTGTTGAAGATACCAACGGTCCAGGATTTGACTGGGACACTCCAGGAGATATCTTTGCTAGGCCCCCAGACCCTGTCACTGCAGATGCTGTGGTTGAACCCACACTGAGGGATATCTTTATAGCGGTGACCACCTGTAACCTATCCATAGCTGCACTTACCACTGAGATAAAAGGGGTCAAAACGGAGATTACTACAAGGAAAAGACACCTACCTGAAGGTATAGAGAGCGCTGCTCACCCCTAGAGGATAGAACAAGGAAAGAATTCCCCCACGTTGTGGTTTTTAGGCAGTATGCCTAAAAACCCCAACATGGGGGAATTCTTTCCTTGTTCTAAAACGGAGATTACTTTCCTGAGGCAAGATACACAAAAGCTGCAGGAAAGAACGTCAGCTCTGGAGGGGAGAGTGAGCTTCATAGAGGTTGACATGGCCCCCATGCAGCGGGACCTCACCTATAAGACCCACCTCACCACACAGCACGTCTCTTGCTTGGAAGATTTAGAGAATAGGATGAGACAAAATAATGTGAGAGCCGTAGGTCTACCTGAAAAAGTGGAAGGCAAGAATCCAGTTGATTTTATTGAAAAGTGGCTCACTAATATCTTTGGCAGAGAGGCCCTTTTCAGTGGAGAGGACGCACAGGGTTCCTGCTAGACCCCTGCAACCAGGGGTCCCTCCCCTGCCATTTTTGTTCAAGCTCCTTAATTACAAGGATAGAGGCGTGATCTTCTATAATGCCAGAACCTGCCTGAAGCCCTGAGGATTGATAATGCCAAAGTATCTCTTTTTCCAGATTTTTATGCAGACCTGCAGAAACAAAGAGCTAAAGTCACTGATGTGAAACGTCGCCTCAGGGATCTGGAATTAAATTATGCCATGTTATATCCGGCACGTTTGCGGGTTGAAGCCCTGGGCTCTGTTCAATTCTTTGATACACAGTCTGCAGCTGTACAATGGTTAGATAGAGAAGAACACTCACTTTGTGAAGCCCGCAAAAGACCATCCTTCAAGCTCCATCCTGAACGGTACTCTACTCGTGCTAAATTCAAGTTCCATTTTGTCCACAGACATACATGTTAAGGTGGAGTACTCTGGTTTTGCACTGGTTTATGTTCAAAAACTATGGCTATTGTTGAGAAGTTGTGTGACACTAGAGTGTGCTTCCACTGTTGCTTCCTAAATGGTCTGGAGCAGGACTCCAGCCACCTTATGTCAAGGTTCTACGGCCTGGTTGGCCAGGAACTTTATGTTTTATTTTCTAACATGGCCCTTTTTTTTCTATTTTGATGCTTTACTTACTGTTCCACTGGAACATTTTTTGAAATCAGGGATCGCTTCTGTATGTTGTTCCATTGCCCTGGAACTGGGCCATATGCCAATTAAGGGCACTACTTCTGTTTTTACTGTAACACTACCTGAATGTCTAAAATAACCAAAGTTATGTCCTGGAATGTCCAGGGCCTAAACAGCCCGATTAAACGATCTCCCCCCCGACCTCTACCCCTTTATTCGCACACAGACAGTTTTGTAATCAATTCCACACCACTTATTCGGTGTACTCAAGGGGAGTGAGTGTCCTGATCCGAAAGGGGAACCCAATTCTCCTGTCTGGAGGTTAACACCGACCCAGATGGTCGTTATGTATTTATATTGTGTTCTCTTTATGGGACAAGGTATATACTTGCAGGGATGTACATTCCTCTGCCATTTTCAGCCTGTCTTCTTAAAACGATAGCTAACTTTATAGCCCGCTATCCTGGCATACTGGTCCTTGTCCTAGGGGACTTCAATAACTATAAAGACTATGAGAAAGAAAAACTCTTAGCTTATGCCAGTGGCAGCATAATAAAACACAGAGAGCCTACAGTCTTTGCATGTCTTATTTTGGATATGGGCCTTACAGATGTGTGGAGAATGCACAACTCAGATGCCCGGGTGTACTCTTGTCAATCTGCTTCGATTGGGGGGCTGTCTCGGATTGACTTGGGCTTGGGGAATGAGCTCATGTTGCCCATGGTAGTCTCCTCACACTATTCAGCTAGACATGTATCTGACCAGTTCCTACTTTTAATAGCTATCCGGGCTGGGGTCGAACGCTGTTGAAGCTAAACCCCTTCTGGCTGTCTCTCCTACTGGACCCTGATCCGATACCAGCCCTCTTGACCTCCTTCTTTAGACATAACATGGGAACAACAGATATAGCCAATGTATGGGATACAGCTAAGGCCTACGTGCGTGGGCAGCTTATCAGATTAATATCTCACATAAAACGAAGACTAAAGAGTGGGAAATGTTGGTTATATCGGAGGCACAGAGAACATAATGCAATATATGTTGCTGACCCCACTAATGAATCCAAGAGAGCATGGTTAGCTTCACATTCGATGCTCAGGCAATTGTCATTATAATTAGCAGAAAATAAAAGGTTATTTTTTACAGCAGAAGCATTTTGAAGAGGGGGGAAATACAGGGCATATACTAGCTCTTCTGGCCAAATCACAACAACCCTCCTCTTATATAGTTGCAGTAGCCGATGCCCAGGGCGTACCTTGCTATTCCACTCAAGTTATTATTTTTAAGAACTTTTTTAAAGATGTCTATACATCTAAATTCCAACCTTCCTCTGATGATCTCCACTCCTTCCTAGATAAATACCCTATACCACGTTTGTCCACTACGGATGCAAGCCTGCTCAATGCACCATTGAATGAAGACAAGATCCTCGCAGCTTTGGCTCACACACATAATGGGCGGGCACCCAGAGCAGATGGTTTGCCTTCCGAAGTCTACAAAAGATATACCTCACAACTAATACTGACCCTCCTTCAAGTCTACAATAATGCGTTTAAAACTGGAAAACTTCCCCCCTCTATGAATGAGGCGATTATAGCCGTCTTCTTAAAACCAGGAAAGGAGGCCCTCTCACCAGATTCTTATAGACCTAGCTCCCTTCTTACATTTGATGTTAGACTCTTGGCTAGAGTACTGGCCAATAGGTTAGCCAAATGTATCCAAAAAGTGATTCACAGAGACTAGTCTGGTTTCATACCAACGAGGTCCATGGCTCAAAACCTACGCAGACTATTTTTAAATCTACAATTACCTACTGAGAACCCCGGTAATAGGGCCATTTTCTCTTTAGACGCTGCCAATGCATTCAACAGCATTGAATGGCCCTATTTGTGGGAAGTATTGACAAAATTTGGGGTAGGCTCGTCCTTCCTTAGATGGATACAGCTGTTATATGCATCTCCCTCCACGAGAATGCGAGTTAACAGGGACATATCGGAACCTTTTAGGCTGTTCAGGGGCACACGGCAGGGGTGCCCACTTTCACCCCTGCTGTTTGCCATGGCCCTGGAATCCCTGGCCATTAATGTAAGAGTGTAAAAAAATATCACAGGCTTCCTCCGGGATATGCAAAAAGATGTCATTTCTTCATACGCGGATGACACTCTGATTTATCTGGGAGACACGGATAGTTCTCTGAGGAATGTGATGCAACTGATTGCTGACTTCGGGAATCTATCAGGATTCAATATCAATTGGAACAAATAAGTGCTCATGCCCCTAGACCCACTTCCATAACCTATACCCGACTGTGCAAGAGATGTCCAAGTGGTCACTGAGTTCCGATACCTTGGAATACAGGTGACTCAGGACCCAAACCAATACATTACATTGAATCTGGTTCCTTTGCTACGCAAATTTCGGACTAAATGCTCGGCATGGACCAAACTTCCGCTATCGGTCACTGGTAGAGCCAATTTAATTAAAATGGTATGGGCCCACAACTTTTATACATATTCCATAATGTTCCCATATGGATCCCACATAAATGGTTTTCCTAAATAGACTCACAGTTCAGAGCTTTAATATGGGGTATCTCCAGGGCACTATTCCAGGCAACAAAACTTATACTAATGGGTTGGAAATCCACAATGCCACCTACCACAGCGGCCTGGATAACACATATGGGTAACACCCTAATAATGGAAAAATATATATATCAGCATAGAGATAGTAGAAAGGACATAGTACCAGTAACAAAACAGTTTTGGGCATTTCCACATCATGTGTAGCAAATCACCATTGTTTCTGCTACATTTTGGACATAATGGCGTGTCTCTGATCCCCCATGTATGCAATTGAACTGGCGTCCTGTATACTCTGTATAGTAAGAATAGGTGAGATAATTTATGTGATGTCGAAACTAAATCTGAATATGGGGTTCATTTACTTAAGCAGTAGAAGTTCTTCCCTTAGCAAAGTGAATGTTTACTGAGCTCGGTAAATTAGGTGAGGCTTTACTTCAAACAGCCAATCATGTGCAAGAAAAAAAATCATATTTTTAAAAAATTTGCCTTGAACATGATTGGGTATTCAAACTGAAAACAACTTACTTACTAATGTTAAGCAAACATTTACTTTGCAAAGTGTAAATTATTTATTCCTTTAGTGCATTAACCCAAATACAGTATATTAAAGTGTATGTCAGAAAAATAAAAAATGTAGTATATCTCTGCAAAACATGTAAATGTTTCCATGTTTTATCCCTTTAAAGACCCTGCAAGTAAAGAAAAATACTTGTTGATCTGCCAGAAATTTCTCCATGATCTCCATTTCCACCCACAACCTTATTGTAGTGGCTATGCAAATCATCACTTACATATAGTAGCTGTTTTCATAACCCTCCACCTCTCATGCCACAATGCCAAGTCATCACATCAATATGCATATAAGAGTATCTATTACATTTACCACAGGAAGAACAATGAATGGAACTGATTACATTTTTGGGGTTTGTCCAGAGAATAACAGTCAATTGTGTTAACGTATAACTAAAGGCAACATTTTTTTCCCCAGTGAACTAGAAGCCCTGTCATGTTTTCATTGCCGTCTGTATCCCTGTTAGGGTGATTCACCTTCTATATTTGTCCTGGTGACTGCTACCACTGAAAGAGAACGTGAAAGAGAATCCCAAAATTTTAGGTTGTCCCCACAACAGGGGTAAATCTTCCAATAGCGACACTAGTTCTGGTGACTTTGGAGGAATTTCCTCTTACTTCCTGTTGTGACTATGGACAGGAAGTGAACGAAAGTCTACCCAATGGGGACACAGATGGCTGGCAACAACAAAAAAAAAACTGACAGGGGTTATCCAAAATGTAAATTTTTTTTTAATGTTTATAATTAACCCTGAATGACCAAACAATTAAAAACAAATGTAGAAATATCTTATATACATTCTATGTGTACACAATGCATTCTCATTTTATGCATGGGTAAACCAGGATAAATATGAATGAGAAGCAAGGCTTTGGCTGGCTAAACCATGTGTAACCCCAGAGACTTCTGTCATCACTCCGAAATCTGTTCACTTTGTGCATGCATGATGGAGTACATGAGAAAGGCTTGGTTGCTTGTTTTCTTATCTGCATTTAGTAGGATGAGGTTATATTAGGGCCAGCAGCCAATTTTAGACTCTCCATAATACACAGATAAAAGCAGGGGGTGTAACTAGGGGTTGGTAGCAGCAGAAGCTACTCATAGTGTACAGGAAATAGGGACTACAGGATCACATTGTGTAAAAAAAGAAAAACTTGATAATCGTTGGACATAGTTTATATACCATTGTTTACAAAGTCAAAAAAGACAGTGGGGTAAATTTACTAAACCTGGAGAGTGCAATATCTGGTGCAGTTCTGCACAGTAACCAATCAGCTTCCAAGTTTTATTTTTAAACATACCTCCCAACTTTTTGAGATGGAAATGAGGGACACCTATTATCAAAAGTATGTAGACATAGGACACACCCCCTGCCACGCCCACTTAAAGGAGAATTCTACAAAAAAATGATTATTTAAACCCACAAGCAGTTTTTTTTGTTAACCACTACTATTCCTTTATACTGGCTTTTGAAATATACAAATGCAAGAATTTAGAACTTTTAGCACTTTTTAGCACTGGAAAACACTTTTTTGAAGCATAAAAAGTGCATTTTATATGCAACTATATAGATCAGACCAAAATGAGGGACAAATGAGGAGGAAAGGGGGACAGAGGGACTTTGTTCCAAATCAGGGACAGTCCCTCAAAATCATGGACAGTTGGGAGCTATGTTTTTAAAGCTTTAAAGCTTGTTCCCTCTGCTAGAAAAAGTCCTATGTTGCAGTGTCTGCCCATTTCTACCTGAATTCACAGCGCCGCTCGGCACTCACGTGACTCCTTGATGCTCCCTCTCTCGATCTGACAGCTAGGGTGGGAGGGGCCAAGAATCCCCAGCTGGCGTCAGCTGGGAGGAGGGGAGGAGAAGAGAAGAGAGCCGAGACGTCAGCTGGGGAGGACGGGAGCAGTGAGGAGTCACGTGAGCGCCGATCGGCGCTGTGAATTCAGGTAGAAATGGGCATATTTTTTACAAAGCACAGACACTGCAGCATAGGACGCTTTCTAACAGAGGGAATTGAGTGTAATTTAAACTGTAATTTCAGCAGCAGGAGGGGGCGGGCACCGTCACTAGCTGACAGGCAGGGAGGGGAGGGGGGAGAGAACGGGGGAAAGAGGACAGAGCAGGCAATCCAGGGCCTCTTCTCTCACCAGCAAAAACTAGCCACATATCTGTTCATTGCAGCATAGCACACACTACCAAGGGCCTGGAAAAAGCGGACTGTATCATTTTCAGAGGTGAAGAGCACCTTGACAACTCTAATGATCCATGAAAAAATGACCAGTATCCTTCACGACTTCCATGCCAGATTTCTCAGGGTATGGGCCCGTGGTGGTCCTATGCATTTCCAACTCTTCTGCTGCACACAGAAGTTTTTTTTTAACTTCATGCATAGAATGCATGAAGGTAAAAAACCTTGTGCCTTTACAATCACTTTAAATTAAACAAGATGAAGTTAGAAGCTGATTGGCTACCATGCAGAGCTGCACCAGGTTCTGAGTGCTCCAATTTAAATCTCATCCAGATCCATCCAGTTCAACTTATGTATTTAAGTATGTGCGATTTTTATTCACTAACAATTCCCACAGCCCTGTATATTCTGCTTCCTGAGGAAGACATCTAAAAGTGTTTTGAAGCTGTTGACACTTCCTGGGGGAGGGAGTTCCACATTTGTACTGCTCTAACAATAAAGAACCCTTTTCGAAAATAGGGTTAAAGCTACTTTCTTTTACCCTCAAATCATGGCTGCATGTCCTCTGGATACAGCAACGGTCTATGCTATAGCTGTATACAAACTGGCAGATTAGCTGTGTCCAGTTTGTGTACACTGGCTGTGTCCAGAGTAGGTCATGGACTCTATTCCCACATAACTGCTTCCATGGGCAATTACATGCGAGCAGCAACGGCGCTGCCCATTGACTTGTACAGGATACAAATCTGACAGCCATTGCTGACAGCTGCAGCTTTTCCTACACGGTGTGTGCAAGCAGCGTTTACAACTACTATCAAGAATATGCTAAGTCTTGCTGGTAGTCTGGCTGCATCTAAACTGCCCTGGGAATATAGCCTCACCCCCTCAGAATAGCCAAGCAGGATTGTATGAGATTGCTATATGCACAATACAGTGGTGTGAAAAAGTGTTTGCCCCCTTCCTCATTTCCTGTTCCTTTGCATGTTTGTCACACTTAAGTGTTTCGGAACATCAAACCAATTTGAACAATAGTCAAGGACAACACAAGTAAACACAAAATGCAATTTGTAAATGAAGGTGTTTATTATTAAAGGTGAAAAAAATCCAAACCATCATGGCCCTGTGTGAAAAAGTGATTGCCCCCTAAACCTAATAACAGGTTGGGCCACCCTTAGCAGCAACAACTGCAACCAAGCGTTTGCGATAACGTGCAATGAGGCTTTTACAGCGTCCTGGAGGAATTTTGGCCCACTCATCTTTGCAGAATTGTCCTAATTCAGTTACATTAGAGGGTTTTCGAGCATGAACGGCCTTTTTAAGGTCATACCACAACATCTCAATAGGATTCAGGTCAGGACTTTGGCTAGGCCACTCCAAAGTCTTCATTTTGTTTTTCTTCAGCCATTCGGTGGTGGACTTGCTGGTGTGTTTAGGATCATTGTCCTGCTGCAGAACCCAAGTTCGTTTCAGCTTGAGTACACGAACAGATGGTCGGACATTCTCCTTCAGGATCTCTTGGTAGACAGCAGAATTCATAGTTCCTTTTATCACGGCAAGTCTTCCAGGTCCTGAAGCAGCAAAACAGCCCCAGACCATCACACTACCACCACCATATTTTACTGTTGGTATAATGTTCTTTTTCTGAAATGCAGTGTTCCTTCTACGCCAGATATACTAGGACACACACCTTCCAAAGAGTTCCACTTTTGTCTCATCGGTCCACAGAATGTTGTCCCAAAAGCCTTGGGGATCATCAAGATGTGTTGTGGAGAAATTGAGACGATCTTTGATGTTCTTTTTGCTCAGCAGTGGTTTTCTCCTTGGAACTCTGCCATGCAGGCCATTTTTGCCCAGTCTTTTCCTGATGGTGGAGGCATGAACGCTGACCTTAACTGAGGCAAGTGAGGCCTGCAGTTCCTTGGACGTTGTTGTGGGGTCTTTTGTGACCTCTTGGATGAGTCGTCGCTGCGCTCTTGGGGTAATTTTGGGCGGCCGGCCACTCCTGGGAAGGTTCACCACTGTTCCATGTCTTCGCCATTTGTGGATAATGGCTCTCACTGTGGTTCGCTGGATTCCCAAAGCTTTGGAAATGGCTTTATAACCCTTTCCAGACTGATAGATCTCAATTACTTTCTTTCTCAATTGTTCCTGAATTTCTTTGGGTCTCGGCATGATGTGTAGCTTTTAAGGATCTTCTGGTGGACCTTACTGTGTCAAGCAGCTCCTATTTAAGTGATGCCTTGATTGTGAACAGGTGTGGCAATAATCAGGCCTGGGTGTGGCTAGAGAAATTGAACTCAGGTGTGGACAACCACAGTTATAGTATGTTTTAACAAGGGGGGCAATCACTTTTTCACACAGGGCCATGATGGTTTGGATTTCCTTTCACCTTTAATAATAAACACCTTCATTTACAAATTGCATTTTGTGTTTACTTGTGTTGTCCTTGACTATTGTTTAAATTGGTTTGATGTTCCGAAACACTTAAGTGTGACAAACATGCAAAGGAACAGGAAATGAGGAAGGGGGCAAACACTTTTTCACACCACTGTAGATGGTAGTGCAATCTGGTAAAACTGTTCTATAATGACTTTAGGTTTTCACGGTCTTCTACTTTGTACATGTGTACTCCCCCTTGCATCCTAGTGGTACTGGTCTACTGCAACCTCTTTCCTGGCACTTCCTGTCCACATACAGTACATGAATTCCAGAAATTACCAAATGGCATTTGTCAGGGCAGGTTTATTGACAGTGATAACAGTGGACCATGTCTATGTAATGTGCGTTGGCATGCTTGCTTGTAGTCTCCATTGGGAGCCTATATGACTAACATAACAGAAGAAAAATTGGGAAACAAGGACTGAGCCTTGTCACTCTATAACAGGAAGCATCCAAACAAGGATCTTCTTGGCAGAATCTCCATGAAATAAAGCAGTTTTTTCCAATTTTGTGCCTTTTTAATGCAAACATTTTTCTACCAAATAAAACAAACAAAATTAAAATATTTAAATAAATGGAGGAAAAATAAAAAGTAATCAGGAAAAATAATGGTTAAGGGGAGAATGGGAAGAAGGAGTTATTTAGGGTGGATGAGGTTTCATAAGGAACACATTTTTGTTAAAAATAAACAATTTTTTTTACTTTTAAGGTTACTTTAACTGACATCATACACATTCTTGTTTCCTCGTCAGCTGTTCTACACTGTGGACTAGGAAAGGGACCTGGGCTGCAACCTTAATGGATGCTTTCTCTTAACCTACAAGTCTTCGGTCTCTATTGCATCACAGAAACAAAATGTAAAAATACCCATGTGTTGGTACCATTGCCTGACCATACTGCATAAAATTTTCCCCTCCATTCTTTAACTGTCATGGCAATGTGGAGAAACTAGAGGAAAAATTATGCACTAGAAGTCCTGCTGAGCAATTTGTTCCTACTGGAGCATCTAACAGGGATACACCTGCTAATGGGCCACTTTATGCAATTTCAAAGGGATCCTTTGATTCTACTGCCAGGTAGACTGTTTACACCTAGGCGCTGTAAGTCCACGTTGACCCCTTTGGTTAAGGAACGGTTGTTAGAGAATATTTGGCATATGCACCTGGAGGAACTTACAACTCAAAGTGATACTAAACACACACACTGTTTAATTTACATTGCCCCTTCTATTTCGGTATGTGGATGATGACACTGTAATTATTTTAATAAAAAAAAAAAAACATCTAAGTACCTTTTTTCCGATATACAAATGTCACATGACCCAGATCTTTCCCAGCAGGAGGAGGTTCTAGTCCTATGCTGCTGGTCACATGTTTAAAATAGAAAAAAAAAACTGCCTTTGGAATACAGAGTAAAAATAAACAAATAATATCTATAAACTGTTCTAAATTGTCATTTAAATATATATTTGAAATAAAATCTTTATTATTTTTTGGCAATAACATGGTGTGGATGGATTTCTGCTTTTCACGGGCTGTGTCATGCCCCTCCATCCTGTGTCTTAGAATACGAGGGAGGTGAAGCCTCCATCAGCCTCCATGTAATATCCCATCCCCATTGTGTTTAGATGGTTAGTGGGCAAGGAGGAGGAGGAATTGAGTGAGCTATCATTTACAGCTGTGTATACGCCCACATGTGTGACTTTGTAGTCATATGGGTTGCTCAGATGTGATAGGGAGGAAATGCTCGGCATAGAAATCCACTGAAAACTGAGCATGTCCAGAGTTGCTTCCACACTTGCAAAACCCTAGCTGTATTGGGGACATGGACAGAAGGGGGAGATAGAGAGCAGCAGGATCAACCAGAATTTTTTCAGAATAAAAAAAAGGAATCCCATAGTGACTAAGTTGAGTATGAACAGCATGTAATACAGCATTTATTGATAGTTTTTTATGATGTGGGTTTAGTGACTCTTTAAGTACGCAACATACACAATATTACCAAAAGTATTGGGACGTCTACCTTTACACCCACATGAGCGTTAATGGCATCCTAGTCCATAGGGTTCAATATTGATTTGGCCCACCATTTGCGGCTATAACAGCTTCAGCTCTTCTGGGAAGGCTGACCAGTAGGTTTAGGAGTGTGTCTATGGAAATGTTTAACCATTCTTCCAGGAGCGCATTTGTAAGATTAGGCACTGATGTTGTAGAGAGGGCCTGGCTCACCGTCTCCACTCTAATTCATCCCAAAGGTGTTCAGTCGTTTTGGGGTAAGGACTCTTTGCAGGCCTCCACCCCAAACTCGCTGATCCATGTCTTTATGGACCTTGCTTTGTGAACTGGTGCACAGTCATGTAGGAACAGGAAGGGGCCATCCCCCAAACTGTTCCCACAAAGTTGGGAGCATGAAATTGTCCAAAATGTCTTGGTATGCTGAAGCCTTAAGAGTTCTCTTCATTGGAACTAAGGGGCTAAGCCTAGTCCCTAAAAAACAACCCCACACCAAAAGATTGGTCAAACATTGCCATAGACACATTCCTAAACCTTGTGGACAGCCTTCCCAGAAGAGTTGAAGCTGTTATACCTGCAAAGGGTGGGCCAACTCAACATTGAACCCTACGGACTAAGACTGGGAATTAAAGTTCATGTGCGTGTAAAGGCAGGCATCCCAATACTTTTGGTAAATTAATGTATATTTGAAATTCATTAAGACCTAGAATATTTGGATTGCTTTTACCAACTCCAAATATTTTATGCAGCTTGAAGTAGATGCAACCAAATCACTTGAATCTGACTTAGGGTCACTTCACACTGATCCGACATACGCTCCCACTTCCAGAGCACAAGTCGCATGACATGTCAAAATCAATGGTTCCCTATGAGAGCCGTCTTAACTGGTCCGACTTTAAAAAATACTTCCTGCACTGCTGAAGTCACCATGAGACTCCGCCCCTTGTGACTTCACGTGATATCACAAGGAGGGGGGCGCTCACTTGTCCCCCCCTTTTTCTGACCTGCCGTCTGCATGCGCAGATAAGGGTCTGGTTTGTTTTTTTGGGGGGGACCCACGCCTGTTTTTTTTTGCTGTGGGGTTTCCTCTCAAAATTTATACCAGATCTAAAGGTCTGACATGGTCTTGGGGGGGGAACCCCATGCCGTTTTTTTTATTTTGGCACGGGGTTCCCCTTAAGATTCATACTAGACTCACAGGGCCTGGTAATGGACTGTGGTGGAATCCCATGCCGTTTTTTTCAATGACTTTTATGTGTATTGCTGAGACCCGACAATTCATTAATAGCCGCGAGTAGTTTTAAATTACTTTTTTTCCTTTAGAAATGTCATTTTGTGCAGGGACTGTTCTAAACACGGGAAACATGTGCTACTTTACAGGCATACTATAGACACCCCCAGGTACAAAATTTAAAGGAATATTTCACTTTTATTGTTTCACTTTAATCATTATTAAAATTACTGCTCCCGAAAAAACGTCAGTTTTTACAACTTTTTTGTGCATTTATACGTGTCCCCTGGGGCAGGACCCAGGTCCCCAAAAACTTTTTATGACAATAACTTGCATATAAGCCTTCAAAATTAGCACTTTTGATTTTTCATGTTCGTGTCCCATAGACTTTAACGGTGTTTGTGTGTTTGAACACATTTTTTGCCTGTTCGCATGTTCTGCTGCGAACCGAACCGGGGGGTGTTCGGCTCATCCCTACTTGTAATATAGCTATGAGTTTTTCATTAATCAGAACCCATTGCATACGGGATTTAACCCCAATAGGGGTTGATATTTCGCATGTCACTAGATATTTGTACACCTATTTGACAAACGTATATTTTTATAAAAAAGTACATTCAAATTAAATTTAGTGCACACAAACACAATAAAATTCCCAACATTAAAAGATGAGATTGAGTAAAGTAAAAAAGATACAAAATATCTCAAAGCTTGAAGTAAAACTATAGGCAAACCTTTTTTTTCATTTTCGATAGAGTAAGGGAGGGTTATAACCCCTGTATGATTTTTTTTCGCCATCTGTGTCCCATAGCCAAACAGGAAGTGAGAGCAAATCCCTGCAAATTAAGGGGATTTCTAGGGGAACCCCAGGTCACCAGAATTAGTTTCTGCATTGGAAGATTTCCCCTCTATTACTTTTCTGGGGACAACCCCAAATTTAGAATTTTCTTTTACTTTCACTTTCAGTGATAATGGTAAAAAGGACAAATAGAGAGGGTGAATCTCCCTAATAGGGGCACAGACAGCAATGAAAACTGACAAGCGTTACAACCCCCCCCCCCCCCGGCCCCCCGGAATCCCTCTCCACTCTATCCAAAACTAAAAAAAAGTTTTGCCTTTAGTCATACTGTAAAATTGTATGCATCTGTGTAAGGGCAAAGAAAGATACCTAAAACCATGCATGGATAATATTTTATAAAAAAAGTTAACCATAAATGGCACCCCTAGAATTGTTCCTCTCACTCCAGCATGCATGGTGATAAATGTCGCACATATGTTGCCAGTGTTTATGCATACATGGGCACTCTACACACATGTTTGCGTTCATTTGGGCGTGGGAGAGGGGTGCCTTTTAACATTCGTTTTATCTTCTTTATTTTTAAAATTAGAATTTTTAACACGTTTTACCTTTTTTTTTTAGTAACTATTGCTATCACAAGGGTGATGAGTACAAATTTACGGTCCGGATCACCAGATGAAAATAGAAGAAAGAAAGTCCAAAAAATAAAATGAACGCAGCCATCTCTAATGCCCCGCATGCACGGTCGGAAATTCTGTTGGAAAATGTCCGATCGGATCATGTTGTCGGAAAATCCGCTCGTGTGTGGGCTCCATCTGACATTTTCCGTCGGAATTTCCGATGGAAAAAATGTGATATCCTGCTCTCAAATTTTCCGACAACAAAATCCGATCAGACTTTTTCCGATCGTGTGTAGAGAATTCCGACGGACAAAGTGCCATGCATGCTCAGATCAAATTATGAGACCAAAGCTATTGGCTAATAGCCTCTACGTAGTTCCGTCGTACGCAACGAATGTCACCACGTTCAGAATGATCGGATTTTCCGACAACTTTGTCCGACCGTGTGTATGCAACACCAGTGTCGGACAAAATCCGTCGGAAAAAATTCAGACTGATTTTGTGGTCGGAATTTTCCAACCGTGTGTACGGGGCATAAGGATTGGTAAACTGCAATATAATAAAGGTTTGCTTTTGGGTTGAATACTACTTTAACGCACAGCACAAATGTAAATGGACCCTAAGTCTTTGAACACCTTTTGTTTTGGTACACCTGGTCTTTATTTAGTTGATTTAAAGGGTAACTCCACTTTCATAGGAAAAAAAGCGTAGCAAAAAAAAATATATATATAACATATACAATTGTGACATAAGTCATATTGTAAGTGAATGTTATTAAAAATGATCGTTCCTTTTCAATCCGCAGTGCTGTAATTTTCTGTAAAATGCAATACAATATGGCATTGATGGTGTACAGAACAACCCCCCAGAAATGTAATTTTCTGCTTGTGTGATTGGCTCACTGATTTTCCCAGAAGTCTGCACTAAGGCAGGCCATATAAGGTGCAAATTTCTTTCCTGCAACCTGTGAAATTTGCATGAATCCCCCATCAACACAGACAGTGCTGAAGTGAGAATCCCGGCAGGGGCAGGTGTAGTAAGTACATTCAGCTTGCTCATTAAGGCTGGGTTCAAACTATTATAAATTTGCATAGCAGGAGCCTGTGACCGGCTCTCTCTATGGAGCCGGTTCACACATTTGTGGAGCAGCTCCGAATTGCACCGGAGTCTTGTGAGTCTTCTGGTCCGTTTCAGGTCCGAATATAGCCAAAAATTTGGGCTGAAATCGGACCTGAAACAGTGAACAGGGAAGCACCAGACCCCCTGCTGTGAGCCGCTCCGTACTCTAGTGTGAACCCAGCCTTTTGGTTATGCATGGCCGGCCTAAGATACAAATCAGATTTTTGGTATCCCCTGCAACAAAAACGTCATATTTGATGAGACACTCTCAAAGGGAAATCACATCCAAGGGGATGCAGATCCTGCAGCTTTCCTCATTAGAGCCCTGCAAGTGCATCAGCCGATTGATAATTATAAAACCACTCCCATACAGATTCACTTAGCACATGGACACAGACAAACAGCTATTCCTTCAGAATAAAAGAAGGTAGAAATCTCCAACAAAAGTTTGTTAAAATCCTTGCAATGTACATAGATCACCCAGAGAGGGATGTTTTTTTCTCAACAAAAGTGTTACTCTTTAAACTAAAAATTCAGATGGGATTTAAGCCTCAGTGGTTCATTTGAATCTGTTTCAATATCGACCTCATATTTTACATACCCCACATTAAATAAGATATGTATTAGGTTTACACTCTGATGACCAACTCTTACATCTCATTTTTGATCCTCAGAGACCTGCCTTACATTTTGAACCAAATTTGAATTTTGCAGCACTTCTACTCTTTGTAACTGTCAAATGATAAAATTGTTCCTTAAAATATATATTTTTAAAAACCTTTTTATATAATTCATGTTTATATTCAATATTAGTAGTAAGCCAGTCCAGTGAATAGGTTTTATCCTCTGTACTTATGGCCCATAGGAAATATGCATGTGATGTGTTTATATAAAACTGATCTGAAACATTCCAGTACACATTCTGTGTCTTTTGTTGACAATATTTCTTCCTAATAGAAGTGTTGGCAAGCATTCTTAGCATCAGGAAGTTGTCTCTTAAAACAAAGTGTTTTTGACTTTCCAGTATGTGCTTGCTTTTATAGCTTAGATTATATGAAATCATGTTACACTTTTCCTAAACATGAACATGTGTAGAAAGCTTTGCATAGTTATGCCCTGTACACACGATAGGATTTTCCAACAACAAAATCCATGGGATTTTTTCAGACGGATGTTGGCTCAAACTTGTCTTGCATACACACGGTCACACAAAGTTGGTCGGAAATTCCGAACGTCAAGAACGCAGTGATGTACAACACGTACGACGAGCCGAGAAAAATTAAGTTCAATAGCCAGTGCTGCTCTTCTGCTTCATTACGAGCAATGGTGGCACTTTGTGCGTCGGAATTGTGTACACACGATCGGAAATTTCCGGCAACACATTTTTCCTGTCTCAGCCCCAAGACCTATCCAACTGGTTTATTTACATATAAATGGAGGGGGGGAAGAGCCTCTGTAAACATATGCTCTTACTAAACCTAACTCTATTCTTATTGCAATAAAGTCACTATAAAAATGGCCATAGCAACTCATACCACCTCTTGAATTTATTGCATAATATAGGAAACTACAACATCTCTTAAAGCCTTGTCCAGGAAAGGGCGAAATAAACCCCCATCTTGTAAATGGGATAAAAAAATTCCCTTTCGACCCCCGTATCTTCTGGGCCATCAGACTTTTGTTTTGTTGTCCCTGGAAAGCTGCAACATTACTTTTGAGCAGGGTTAACAATGTCTTTGGCAATTTGTAAAGAAAGTCCCAGATGAAAGTCTCTTGTCCTCTTGGTCATAAGGAAATTCTCAGATTAAAGTCCACTCCAATTCAGACACCATCAGGAAATCATCTGCATCTTCCTCAGGCTCTCTTCTGGTCTGCCTCCTCCCATCTAGCATGGTCATCTGCTCTATCTGCTCCACCTCTTGATGCTCAGTACCTGAAAAGAGTAAGAGACAAAGCAGATTATATGTTCCTTCTAACTGTGCCAAAAACATAGCTCACTTCTCACATTTCTCTATCTGCCCATTTCTAACTGCAAAACTATTATAGGGTGTCCACTGTTGCCTTGAAACACTTTCACGGAAAGGCATTGACTTCCAACGTAACAAATAAACTTGCATGTCTCTCCGTGCTGTCGTGGGAAGCACACAGGCCTGCTGTTGTCCAGTCTTCACAGCATGGCACATTTTTGCAAAATGCCCCATTTTATGGCAACAGAAACACTTAATGTCACTGAATCTACCATTCCCAACTACTTGCTTCTACATCTTAAGAATACTGCCCTGTGGCCCAGTCTCCGAAGGGAGGGGATCATGCTCTGCTTCAGTATGTCACAGTACATGTTGGTGTCATTTCTTCAGTGTTGCCACATGAAAAGATTTAATATTTACAAATATGTGAGGGGTGTACTCACTTTTGTGATATACTGTATGTGTATGAATGTGAGTTAGGGACCATAGATTGTAAGTTCTTTGATGGCAGGGATGAATGTGAATGCACGATATATATGTAAAGGGCTGCGTACATAGCTGGCACTATATAAGTACCTGCAATAAATAATATGGGCTGCCTGCACACACAATTAGGACAGAAAAGTAAACTAAGAGCTCTGTATTCTGTATGGGGCTGGGTGCCCAAGTGAATGAGCACTAAAGGGTACACAATCATTAGTAATAAACTGAGATTGTTTTTGACCCCTGTCATATTAAACCCCTGTTATCTTAACTCCTTCTTAAAGCGGTTCTGCACTCTTTTTTTTTTTTTTGGGCTATATGCCAAGGGCATATAGCTCAATTGGGGGACTTACCTGTTCCATCTTCCATCTCGATCGCCGCCGGTTTTCATCTTCATCTTCTTCTTGTCTTCTTCTTGTCTGCTGGGGTCCATCTTGCCTGTGGGCATGTGAAACCCCACAGGCACTGTAGATGGCCCAGCATGCACCGCCGTGCGCAGTAACGGCACATCTGCCGACATCTCACGAGATTTCGGCAGATGTGGCCGAAATCTCGGGAGATTTCAGAAGATGTGCCCGAAATCTCGCGAGATTTCGGAAGATGCCCGCACTGACTCCTGGGATCAATGACACCAGATCCCAGGAGACAGTGCGGCGTGACGACGATCGACGCAGAGACCCCGCCCGCCGCCGAAGAGAGAGAAGACCGGAAGTCATCAATTACAGGGTAAGTAAAAAAAAAAAAAAAAACATTTCATTTAGTACTCTTTGCCTGATTTGGAAGGCAAAGAGATTTACTAAATGAAATGGGTGCAGAACCGCTTTAAGTCCCATTAACAGTTCATAGTGCAGAAGGCGTGAGCCCTGCAGTTCAGTTTATTGCACCTGTGCAAATGTAACCCTTCTGCATAATTAGTGCACTAGTGATTATTTCACACAAGAGGTTATTTCAGACAATCACATCTGAGAAAGAAATGCAATCCGCAGTTAAGTTCCTGCTTTTTTTTTTTTAAACTCCTGATCTCAATCTACATAATTCACAAGCCAGATAGCTCTAAAAATCTATGTGCTTTGTTCATTTTGTAAGAGAATGGTGATAAAGATAGACTCTGCAAGGAACACACTTAATCATGACATATTTCTGAAAATCTTTATCCACTCTTACCATTTGCTTCCTGAACTTGCTAATTGTCTGGCCGTTTTGTTAACCTACTGGCTTTAATACTTTTTGAGGCAGGTACCTGAAGCAAGCAAGCAGATCAGGGAAGTCAGAAGTCTTTTTATGCATATTTGTTTGACGTCAGTAAATAAAGTATTAAAGTGGGATCAGCGTGACAGCCAGGCAAGTAGCATTTTTAAAAGAATATGTCAACTTTGTCTTTCTATGTGATCCTCTTATGACAGCTTTCCTTTACCAGAGCAGAAAAATAAAACACAACATTTAAAATGTACAAAAGGTTTGAGAAGACTTCCAGATGGTCTTTCTGGATGCCCTTGGTCAGTGATACGCTACCCTTTGCCTAAGCAAAACTCTCATATCATAGCAGAAGGCATGGAGGACAGTCTGGTTGAGTACAGCAGTAGGGGTGCTTCACTGTGTAGCTCCATTGAATGAACACAAGCTACAAAGAATCAGAATAAATTCTTACCTGCGCTCAGATTACAAAAGTCAGTGCCTAAAGTATGCAACACAACACTTAGATAAGCCAAAAGGGTGTTGAGATCGAGTGCCGAGGTTTGATAAAATGAGAACTAGTTCTGGCCAGCTCAGTAGATTGTTTAAAAAAAAAGTCTGGATGCATTCCAAAATGCACAAAATATAACTGGATATTAAACACTGTTGGCAGAAAATCTGACTGTTTGTACGCTCCATCGGACAATTGTTGGATTTTCCGTGGACAAAAGTTGGATGGCAGGTTTTAAAATTTCCTGTGGACAAATGTCTGTTGTCGGATTTTCCGAGCATGTGTACAAAAGTCCAAAGTACAAACACGCTCGGAAGCAAGGACGAGCCAGAAGCGGTTGGTCTTGTAAAGTAGCGTTTGTAATGGAGAATTAACATTCGTGACGTGGAAAATTATGAAATATCGAAATGCAGCGCACATTCTCTTCTTCTTTAATGGGATAATAATAAAGCTGCTTTGCTGGTGATACTGATGGAGTTATTGTAAACTAATTTTAAAGGCTTTTTTTCTCTAATGATATCAAGAATAATATTATTATGCTTTTTTTTTTTTTTTTTTTTTTTTTTTTTTTGGGCAAGTTACCACAACAGCATTATCCCATAGTTTTTAAGATTAAAGATACAACTATGTTGGTGTCCCTTGTCAATTTTGCATTGTATTTTTTTTAAATGTAGCTGCCTACTCCCAAACTGTCATTTGAAGTTAAACACATAGCCAAGTATTATTCTGCACAGTTTTTTAATTGTGCATTAAATTAGACATGCTATCTGCTTATAGAACTTAACCAAAAAGTGCATTGCAAAGCATCCAAAATATAGAAAATATAACAAATCAAATCATTATTATTCAACCAAAAACTAAAATAAAAGCCTCACACATGTGTCCTGCTTCTTAATAACAATGCCAAGAGTTGGTGAAAGCAGGGGTCCGTCATCCGGAGATAATTCTGAAGAACATCTGGATTATTCTCCTTGAGCTCCCGCAGCAAAGGCATATGACACAATTGGTCAGGATTAATAAAGCCACCAATTTTTGGTCCAAGAACTCCTCCTCCTCCTGTTCCTGGACTGGACTTGGGTCAAAGCAATAACTCCAAGGCCAATAATAAATAACACGTTATCTCCTCCAATTCTGCAACATGTCTGGTTGATGAACACCCCGTTCAGACAGTTCAGAAACAAACTGAAAAGCATGAAATGAAAAGCGCAAACTGAAAACCACAAAATGAAAAGCACGAATCAACACTCACCAAACTTCTACTAACACGAAATTAGCAGAAGGAGCCCAAAGGGTGGCAGTTAAGAGCTGAAAAAACAAGTAGTACGTCCCTACGTTCGTGTTTGTTGGCTGACAATTCCTTGCCGTTTGTATGCAAGACAAATTCCAGGCACACGCCTTCGGACAAAAGTCTGAGTTTTTTTCTGCGGAAAATCCGATCGTGTGTATGAGGCTTTATACAGTAGGTACTCTAGACACCAGAGTTTGTCAATCCAGGGAATATCCAATTTCCTTCTGGGGAATCAGGAAGGATTTTTTCCCCTGCTGGAGCAAATTGGACCACTTTCTAGGAGTTTTTTTGTTGTTGCTCTTTTTGGATCAGCTGTGCAGGGTATAGGATTCTGTATGTAGCCAAGTCAGCTATTATGCCTATAAGTTAGAGACACTTTCTGTGTGAATTTCCTCTCTTCCTGTGTGAGAATGTAGAGCAAAGCATCATGGGACTTGTAGTTCAGAATGCTGAAGTGACTCTGCCAGCAGAACTGATCTGAACTACAAGGAACAGAATGCTGAGTGCACAGAACAGACTGCTGGGAGGGGATAAAAAAAGGGCTGGCGCCGCCTAGATCAGCCTCTCTGGATGCCGTTTTGACTCTGCCAGCAGGAGGTCTGTGTGACAGGGAGTTTGCTGACGATTTGTGGCCTACACAGCGGGGAGCCGGACAGCTATACCCAGAGGGATCTCTGCGGACAGCATCGCTTCTTCAGTGCAGTGGACCGGCGGGTGTTTCAGGTCATCCAGAGGCGCCTGCAATTCAGATTCCATAGAGCTGCAGCGTGGCGCAGCGGCCGCCATTTTCCAGAGCAAAGACACAGAGAGAGAGTTCCGGCTGGAGTCTTCTCATCATCTGCACCATTATCTGAGATTTGGAGTGGTGAGCAGGCATAGCCCATGTTATAGTTAAGGACACTGCTGTTAAAAAACACCCACAGAGGTTAGCTGGTGGTACTTGTAGTCCCACAGAAGTTAAACCCTCTATTATAACAGACAAAGCAAGCAGATGCCTATGCTCAGTACACATTACTGATTTCAGTAGCCATATCAGATGACATCTTTAGGATTATAAAAGAAGGACGTTATACTACTACCAGCATAAATAACAGCTTTGCTAACTTTGCTACACCTTGTCATTTTGGACTACTTTATTTTCAACATAAAAGAGGCTAGCTGAAGATATCTGGATTTCAAGGAATACCCTTTCTCACCTTTTTACAATTTTCTCTCCTCATCTGCTATAATTGCATTGAACTGCTAAAGGGAGCCATCCTATTGAATATAATATTGTTTATACTGTTTTCCATATTGTGCAGGATTTTCTGGCCTGTGAGTTGAGGAGGCAGAAGGGAGAGATCTGACACATAAGATATTGTGCAAGGTGTCTACACTCCTGTTAACCTGTTCACATAGGTCCTGTATTGAGTTAATATTTGTGTTTAACAATTAAGGGAAATTTACAACAATATATTGTGTTTACTGGAGAAGCTTGAGATAAAGGGTGGCATATGCAGGAGTGTTTCCATTATTGACAAAATATATATATCTTGTGTTTTGATACTACAGTAAACATATTTGAACTGTTTCTTTAATATTGTGTGAGTCTCTATTTACTACCACAGCTGGTGACACGATGGAACCCAGGGTGTCAGAGGTAAGGGAGGATTTGCAGAGTCGAGTTAATTAATGGGGTATAGAGTCTATTAGCATCCCTTACGGGGCCCTTACATGTATATGAAAGTTTTCTATTTACCGTATGTATTTATTTTCTATTTTTTGAACTAGATGGACTTGTGTCTTTTTTGTGACTAACTATGCAACAATGTAGCACAACGTTAACATTTTTTTGGTACAATCACAAAAGGCACATTTCAAGGGGAAAAAAAAAGAACAATTGAATAAAGAGTACATTTCCAGCTTTTAAGCACGAGGTTTGATATTTTATGCTATCTCAGTGGTTCCTGTCATTTTTCAAGTCATGACATAATGGAACATGACATGTCCATGACATCTCTTACATGACAGATATTTAGACACTCAAATTCTCTGTGAGCTTTATGTGACCTCCTACAAGATATTTTTGGTATTTTTCTTGCCTACCCCAGATCATCCATGTGATGTCCTCTATCTTCCACATTGGTCGTACTGATGAAGGTTCAATTTTAAGGTTTGTAGAGGCAGAGGTGGCAAATGAACGATAAAGCAAAAAGAAGAAAGGTGGCGGCACTACCAGCATAAAGAAATCCGAATTTATGGAAGAATAATTAGAATTCTGGACACGACATGCACAAACACAGCTCTAGGAGCAACAGCACTGTGCTTAATCATTGCTAATTGCTATAGGGACCAGTCATAGGCATCGCCAGAGGGTAGCTATCGAGGCTGGAGCCCCGAATGTGGAGCCCATAACCCTGAGTCTCAGCGGGTGTGGAGGAGAGATGAGCGGGCGGGTCTCGGCTGCAGCGGGCGGCATTGGAGGTGGAGGAGAGACGAGCAGGCATGTACTGGCCTTCGAGACTACCGATGGCTCAGTGGGCCAGTTTAGTGACAGCGGACCACCACCCCCTTCCGCTCCTCTGTCTCCCCCCCCCCCCGGATCGCTCACCTCTTCTCCCTGCTTAGTTATGCAGCGCGGCTGCTTACAGACATTATCCTTAGGAGTGGACACTGAGAACTCGTACGATCCAGAAGACATGCAGCCACACACAGCTGTGACATAAACTTCCTCGGCACTCGTTCTCTTGTTCTTTCCTTCCGCTCTCCATCCTGTCTGCTGCCGTGGAGAATCTAGATGAGAGCGGGGGAAGAAAAGAACAAGAAAACGAGTGCCGAGGAAGTTTATGTCACAGCTGTGTGCGGCTGCATGTCTTCTGGTCTTCGTGTGATGAGCTTCTCAGTGTGTACTCCTAAGGATCATGTCTGTATGCCTGTCTGTATACTATCATGTCTGAATGCCGCGCTGCATAACTAAGCAGGGAGAGGAGGTGAGCACTGGGGGGGGGGGGGATAGAGGAGCACAGGGACCAGAGCAGCAGGGGGGGACCAGCAGAGCACATGTGGGACCAAAACAGCATGCCGGGGACCAGAGCAGCACACAGCGCATGGGGGACCAGCGCAGCACACAGGGAACCAGAGCAGCACGCGGGGGACCAGCGCAGCATGTGGGGGACCAGAGCAGCATGCGGGGGACCAGAGCAGCATGCGGGGGACCAGAGCAGCACATGGGGGACCAGAGCAGCACGCGGGGGACCAGTGCAGCATGTGGGGGACCAGAGCAGCATGCGGGGGACCAGAGCAGCACATGGGGGACCAGAGCAGCACGCGGGGGACCAGAGCAGCATGCGGGGGACCAGTGCAGCACGTGGGGGACCAGCGAAGCACATGGGGGACCAGCAAAGCACATGGGGGACCAGAGCAGCACACGGGGGATCAGTGCAGCACGAGGGGGACCAGAGCAGCACGCGGGGGACCAGAGCAGCATGCGGGGGACCAGAGCAACACATGGGGGACCAGAGCAGCACGCAGGGGACCAGCGAAGCACATGGGGGACCAGAGGAGCACATGGGGGACAAGAGCAGCACGCGAGGGAACCAGCGCAGCGCGTGGGGGACCCACGGAGCACATGGGGGACCAGAGCAGCATGGGGGACCAGAGAAGCATGGGGGGGGCGAAAGGAGCATGCGGGGGACCAGAGGAGCACATGGGGACCAGAAGATCAGGACAGAATGCAAAAGCATGTGGGAGAACAGAGAAGCAGGGGGGACCAGAGAAACACAAGAGTACAGAGGAGCATGAGGGGATCAGATGAGCATGGGGGGGGAACAGAGGAGTAGGAGAGGAGCGCATAAGCATGTGGGGGAACAGAAAAGCAGGGGGAGGACCAGAGGAGCATGGGGGGGGGCAGAGGAGCATGGGAGGGACCAGAAGGAGCACAGGGGAGGGGACAGACAGATGACTCAACAGCTATGGCCTGGGAGTTCTCACTTCTGTCTAGACATCTTTTCCTATTACGGGGAGGGCACCGAACTGATTCTTGGCCCCGGGTGAAATAATTTCTAGCTTTCCCACTGGTACTGCCTATAAGAGTACCAGTACCAGCTGTTCTACTCTAATAAGGTAGAATGGCTAATGGCTAGTGAAGGGGGGGGCTTGGGTGGCCTGGGGCGGGGGTGGGTTTGGCCGGCATGGGTGAGACCTGTCAAAGTTGGCCGGTCTGGATGAAGTCCAGAGCCAAATTTTTGTCCCAGTACAGCCCTGGAGACAAGCGGGTGGACGAGCAGAGATGTCACCACTCTTCCGACCTCACAGCCGGGACTTCAACGTGGGAGCAGTGGCGTACCTAGGGCATTTGACACCCGGGGCCCATCCTATATCTGGCACCCCCCCCCCAAATCCGGCTTTGTTCGGGTCTCTGGGCAGCCGGATGGTGGCTCAGGTCTGTGGGTGGGATGGGAGACCTGGGCGGAGCTGTGGGGGGATGGGCAGCCCGTGACAATAGACGGGACAGGACAGAGGTGTCAGTCACTCAGGTGTAAGCAGATGCCACATTTTTAAACAGATCGTGCCACGGTCAGGAAAGTAGAGAGCTGGACTGGAGCTGCTATGAGGGAGAAATCAAGAGTGAGACGGGGAGACAGCTGACAATACAAAGTATGGCCCATACTTGGATCAGATCTGTCCCTGAGGACAGTAGATAATACAGAGATCCCACTGTATGGCGATCTCTGGATCGGATCTGTCCCTGGGGACAGCAGACAATGGCATCATTGGCATTGATGATTTGATTCGGATTTGGGAACTGACCTGCTGACAAGGCGTGTTGCTTGCTGGACCATGGACGGGATCTGGTGGCTGCAGGGAAGATGGCAAGCCTGCATTCTGCAACATGTACACAACACATGCCTGCACTTTGCAACCTGTACATAACATGCCGGTATTCTGTAACCTGTACATAACATGTGCCTGTATTCTGTAACCTGTACATAACATGTGCCTGTATTCTGTAACCTGTACATAACATGTGCCTGTATTCTGTAACCTGTACATAACATGTGCCTGTATTCTGTAACCTGTACATAACATGTGCCTGTATTCTGTAACCTGTACATAACATGTGCCTGTATTCTGTAACCTGTACATAACATGTGCCTGTATTCTGTAACCTGTACATAACATGTGCCTGTATTCTGTAACCTGTACATAACATGTGCCTGTATTCTGTAACCTGTACATAACATGCCTGTATTCTGTAACCTGTACATAACATGTCTGTATTCTGCAACCCCCCCCCCCCCCCTTATCAGGTCAGCTACACTATACCTGAGTGGTGGTGGACACAGCAACCCCCCGCCCCCCTTCTCTGACAGACCAGCACAGTAAGGATGGCAGGGCAGACACACTCCTCCAGCCTCCACTCACAACCCACACACCCCCTATCACCAGCTCACCTGTGCTCTCAGCTTCAGCTGGGGAGGTTTAGACTCCGGAAGATGGTGTGGAAACAGTGTGTAACAGCAGCCACCCCCGCGCTGAATGATGACACACTCAGCTCGGCTGCTCAGCAGTGGTGGGTGGAGCTAGCAGGGGGAAACAGAAACCAGACCATACTATTACGGCCACAGCACTGGGGGTGTTCCAGCTGACAAAAAATCACTAAACAGAGCAGCCAGAGCCTGGGATACCCTCAGGATTCTGTCAGACATTGTCATCCGACCTTGGTGCAGAACAAACCCCCATAGCAATGCCACCCGACCACTGACACCCCCCAATGTGTGGCACCCGGGGCGGAACGCCCCCCCCCGCACCCCGTTTGGTACGCCCCTGCGTGGGAGCGATGTGCGGCGGGGAGCAGAGAGATGACATCATCTCTCACTGCCTGCCACACATCAGCGCTCTTCCGCCCTCACATCGCGGGCCTTTCAAATGTCAGAGGTGTGGCGGGAAGCAGAGAGATTACATCATCTCTTACTGCCTGCCCCGCATCTCCGCTCTCCTGCCCTCACTAAATGGGCCAGTGCTGCCAGCCTGCCACCAATGCAGCGAGAATGCACATTTGGTGGCACTGGCTGGCATGGCAAGTGACAATCTGCAAATGGTGGCAAGTGACAATCTGCAAATGGTGGCAAGTGACAATCTGAAAATGGTGGCAGGTGACGTGGCAAGTGACAATCTGCAAATGGCGGCAAGTGACAATCTGCTAATGGTGGCAAGTGACGTGGCAAGTGACAATCTGCAAATGGTGGCAGGTGACGTGGCAAGTGACAATCTGCAAATGGTGGCAAGTGATGGGGCAAGTGACGTGACAATCTGCAAATGGTGGCCTGTGACGTGGCAAGAGACAATCTGCAAATGGTGTCAAGTGACAATCTGCAAATGGTGGCAAGTGACATTTGACAATTTGTAAATGGTGGCAGGTGATGTGGCAAGTGACACGCCCAGGGCTCCCACTGATTCTGCATTATGGTGAGTTGAACCACTTCATTATATATTACAATATAACAATTAAACTAATGCGCTTCGATCACCCTGACACCATATCAACAATGGTGCCATGATGATTGAAACGCCAACACCAGCATTCCTTTGCCCGCAAAAAATTGCTTACCACTGGCGTGCCCCCCCCTCAGGTTAGTGACCGCTATGGGCTCTAGCCCCAGATCTTTTGCAGACCTAGCAATGCCCTGGGACCAGCACTCGCCTAAAAACACAGAGCTGCAGGTGGAACAGATCAAAAAATGATCTCTATCCCCCTCCCACAGCCCTGTCCTTCACGGAGGCCACCGCAGCTTCTCTGTATAACCAAAAATAAACACATCTACAGAGAATTAAATATGTATATATGTATATATACACAGATGCATCCTACATCCATAAAACGCTTTTTCAAAACAAATAATACAGAAAAATAACGAAACCTCTATAGTATATAACAAATAAGCCCATATATAACATATGCATATAGAAATTGAACTAGCTCGCTTAAAGTGGAATTAATAATATTATACATGATTTATATAGCACCAACAATTTACGCAGCACTTTACAATATAGAGGAGGACAGTACAATTACAATATAGTTCAATACAGAAGGAATATGAGGGCCCTGCTCATGGAGTTTACAAAAGTTTACATTGATTTCAATGGGCAGGGGCGCTTTAGGAGCGGTGTATACACTGCTCCTAAAGTGCCCCAAAGATGCTGCTTGCGGGACTTTTTTTAACGTCCTGCCAGCGCAGCGCCCCAATGTGAAAACACTCGGGCTTTCACGCTGGAACTGCAGATGAGCCATTTTTCAGGCGCTTTACAGGCGCTATTTTTAGCACTAAAGCGCCTGAAAAACGCCTCCAGTGTGAAAGGGGTCTTAAATAAATCCATCTTAATCTTAATTGGTCTTAAACTGTCCCCTCCCCCTCCTAACACCTATACTTACTAACTTATGTAAGAAAGATGCAGATATTTTTCACTTTTATACTATGTTCACTTTTCATCTTTCATACTATTTTCAGTCTGCTCTGGTCCGGTTTGGCTAAGGGTGCCCAGACATTTACATACTGATAAACAATCTCCCATTAATATTTAGAGATCAAACTAATTTTTTTTAAAAGCCCAATCTTTGTTTGATACTGCGGTTGTGCCTCTTGTCTGCTTTAATGGATTTGAAGTCACCTACACTATTTTCTGCAGTTTTTATGGTACCAAGCTGGCAGTCACGGTTATTCTAGGAATGCAGCTGACATATGCACATACTGTACAGGCATTGCCTTGTGCAGTCATATATAACATAGAGTGTCTGTGACTAGGACACTGATAACAGCATTGCAAATGCCACCTGGGTGTTGGTAATGAGGATAAAGCTTTCATGGTACATGAATAATATACTAGCTAAATGGAAACATTCAATTACACTCCAAACATCTATAATACATTACATTTATTTTGTTTTCCTTTCTGCTAAATATGAAAGCTCCTGGGCTATATTCCGCCCTTCATTTCCTATGATATCTATAACACTTGGGGCACCAAATCCACTAGACACCATTAGACACATAATAAATCATCAAATAGATATATCATGCCAGTTCATAAGGAAACTTACAGAATCAAGATAATGAAGAAATAAGCCTCTCCAATGTAGATACTCATGAACAGGGTCAAGCCTAAATACAGTACCTTGCAAAAGTATTCACCCCCCCTTGTAATTTTTCGTGTTTTGTTGCCTCACAACCTGGAATTAACATGGATTGTTTGAGGATTTGCATCATTTAATTTACAGAACATGATCAACAAGGGAGTCCACCCAATCCGGTACGGACCCTCATATACTACTATTGCAAGGATTTGGCTGCTGTTGATCATTGCTGCTGGGGTTCAATTGAACATCTATTTGCCTGCATTACCGTATATACTCGAGTATAGGCCGACCCGAATATAAGCCGAGGCACCTAATTTTACCACAAACAACTGGGAAAACGTATTGACTCGAGTATAAGCCTAGGGTGAGAAATGCGCAGCTACTGTAAGTGGAAAAGAGGGTCAACGATGCCCATTTGCAGCCTCACTGTGCCCATGCAGATGGACACAGTTGACCGATTTGGGGCCCTGTATCTCAGGGTCACTTAGTGCTAGGAACCCCATCTTTAGATATGTTGTAGTGCTAATTCCACTGGGTTGGAATACAACACTTGGGGTTCCTAGCACCAAGTGTCCCCGAGATATGGGGCCCCAAATTCGGGTCAGAAAATCTCAAGCACTTTTCTGCAGAGAATGACATTTTCTGAACCGTCTTTGGGGCCCTGTATCTCGGGCCACTTAGTGCTAGGAACCCCATCTTTGGATATGTTGTAGTGCTAGTTCAACTGGGTTTGAATGCCAAATTTGGGACTCCTAGCTCCAAGTGTCCCCGAGATATGGGGCCCCAAATTCGGGTCAGAAAATGTCAAGCACTTTTCTGCAGCAGAGAATGACATTTTCCGAACCGACTTTGGGGCCCCGTATCTCGGGGCCACTTAGTGCTAGGAACCCCATATTTGGATATGTTATGTGCTATGTCCACTGGGTTGGCACACCAAATTTGGGACTCCTAGACCCAAGTGGCCCCGAGATACGGGGCCCCAAAGTCGGGTCGGAATTTTTTTTTTTTGCTGCAGAAAAGTGCTTGACTCGAGTATAAGCCGAGGGGGGCACTTTCAGCACAAAAAAATGTGCTGAAAAACTCGGCTTATACTCGAGTATATATGGTATATTCATTACGGACACTTTTTCTAATATCGTATCAGAATAAGAAAGGATACTTTGCCTGATTGGACTTTCACTTGTCTAATTGACTATTTGCATTGCTTGATTATTATACTTTATTGAGATACATTTTTTACTCACCATTCACGTTTTTAGCGCAACTATATTTTTGTTATATTATTCACGTTTACCATAGGGATATTTGATGGTGTTTAGTTGCAGCTTTTTCCAACACATTTTTTCTAGCGCAATAATTTTTCTTTTCCTTTTATATGAATTTACAGAACATGCCTACAACTTTGAAGATGTTTTTTTTTATTATTGTGAAGCAAACAACAAATAGGACAAAATAACAGAAAAAGTCAATGTGTATAACTTTTCACCCCCCTAAAGTCAATACTTTGTAGAGCCACCTTTTGCTGCTATCACAGCTCCAAGTCGCTTTGGATAAGTCTCTATGAGCTTGCCACAGTCTTGGCAGTCTCTGCTGTGGAACTCTGCAACTCCTCCAGTTTACCTTGGGTCTCTGTGCTGCCTCTCTGATTAATGCCCTCCCTGCCCGGTCCATGAGTTTTGGTGTGCGGCCGTCTCTTGGCAGGTTTGCTGTTGTACCATGTTCTTTCCATTTGGTTATGATAGATTTGATGGGACTTGTACTTCTCAACAACATTGTCCCTTACTTGTTTGGAGGGTTCCTTGGTCTTCATGGCGGTATTTGGTTAGTGGTGCCTCTTGCTTAGGTGTTGCAGCCTCTGGGGCCTTTCAAAAAGGTGTGTATATGTATTGACAGATCATGTGACGCTTAGATTGCACACAGGTGGACATCATTTCACTAATTATGTAACTTTTGAAGGTAATTGGTTGCACCAGAGCTTTATATGGACTTCATAACAAAGGAGGTGAATGCATACACACATGCCAATTATCATTTTTTTATTTGTTTTATGTATATATTTTTCTAATTTTACTTCACCAACTTAGACTATTGTGTTCTGATCCATCACATATAATTCAGATTAAAAAAAAACATTGAACTAAAAGCTGTAATGTACATTTTGTTAAAAAAAAAAAAGCTGTAATGTAACAAAATAGGTAAAAAGCCAAAGGGGGTGAATACTTTTGCAAGGCACTGTATAACCTGATACAAATAGGTATTATTTTTATGTAAATGTTTCTACTTTTTATTTAATCTTATCAAAGAAACACACGTGTAATACATTGTAACAATGTTAAACAATACACTCATTTAAAAACATATTTTTTTTAAATACTAGATGTTTCTAAATGTGTTGTTTGACAAGGTTACAACCTATACCATTTGTGTGTTTCTTGGATATAATTACATTTAAAAAAAATATCTACCACCTATTATGTAATAAATTATAATAATATTACCTGTTTCTATCAGGTTATATTTAGGTTTGATTCAGAAAGTATTTTCATGAGTATTTCCAGTGAAGGGACTTATTTCTTCTTCTTTTTATTTTCTATGACAAAATGTCTACCAGCAAGAAACATTGCAGGCTCTCTGACCAGGTAAGTGTCCTTATTAAAAGTCAGCAACTAAAGTACTTATAGCTGCTGACTTATTTTTTTTAAGGCAGCTACTGGCGTCATCTATTGTGCATTTGCTGCATGAACATCATATTTTCTTAAAATGATACGATTTATTGAACTATGGTGATCATAGTGTTTCATATTATTATGCATGTGATATTATGTATTATGGAGTTGTATATAAGCTGTATATATGGACTTTATGGATTTTTTTCTTTGGTCATCTTGTTTGTCATTTGTGGTAATATACTGTCATATATATATATCCTTTTCAGTGATCTATACAAGAGTCTTGTGGAGTAGTAACAGGATTCTACTTCTGCTTCCCATACTATACATATCCTCTTCAACATACAGACACTCTAACCTATTGTATCTTCCCTTTTTACTTTACTTACCACCTGTTACTTGTGCTGAGCCCAGAATAGTCTACCATAGGGAAACTTATTGCCTGACGTGTTAATACAAGCTCTCCCTAAAGAAAAGAATTGTAACTAATTGCTGCATTACTACTGCTGTGTGGCTTTCAATTCCAATGCTCAAGGGCCATACCGAGTCCAACCACAAATCAGGATGTGAACCTTCATTGTAGCATAAAATTCAACCCATATGCATTTAATAATCTTGTGGATTTATGATACAATGGGAGTTCATATCACCAGTGTTACCTTTACATATCTTGGAACTTTTTGCTGTAAATTGAGTGCAAGTGGTATGCATGTAAAATAAAAAATTACTTTTGTATTGTTTGATGTTTTATTCATCACTGATCTACTTATTTGTGACACATAGCTTTAAATAAATGTTGTGTTTAACCTTATGGTCAAATATATGGGAAAGTAATATATTGGCACAGTGGCGGACATAGGTCTCCTGTGCAAGAACAAATTTTGGGCCCCTATTTAATTTCTGCCCAAGAACAAACACCTACTGGCTATGAATGAATGAATGACTTGTATAGCGCTACCTATGTGAACTGAATCGCCTCAGGGTGCTTTTGCCACTGGTGTCCATCTGTGGTATAGTGCGGTCCTTGCCCTGTGGGGTCCTGACACGCTTACAAACACATACAACATACATATATTTGGCCAATTTTATCGACAGGGTCTAATTAACCTACCAGCATGTCTTTGGAGTGTGGGAGGAAACCGGAGTACCCGGAGGAAACCCACGCAGACACAGGGAGAACATGCAAACTCCAGGCAGAAGGTATCATGGTCGGGATTTGAACCAGCGACCCTATTGCTGCTAGGTGAAAGTGCTAACCACTACACCACTGTGCTACTATAGATAGATAGATTCAGGGGTTGGACAAAAATATGGAAACACTACACAATTTGCAGGTGTGAAAGTGATGACATGTTTTGCGTTGAAAGCAGAAGTCATGTAAGATTCCTTTGCTTCCGCTGTGTGATGAAACACCTAGCTAACAGGTGGGACACCTCACTTTCGGCATTTACTGCATGCACTGCAAGTAATACGGAGTCATGTCAGAGCTTTTTGTTGATGCCCGCTTAGCTGGTGCCTCTGTGACTGAAGCTGCCAATTTATTTGCGGTGTCGCGAGGTACAGCATCAAAGATTATGGCAACATACAGAGTCTCTGGGATAACGTTGTCTGATAAGCATAAGTGCATGGTGCACTTACCGAAAGGAGACAAAAAGGACATTGCGCAGAATTGTGACCCAGATTTTTGCATGAAGAGTGGTATCAGATTCTATTATCCACCATCCAAGACTTATATTTGTCAATTCCCAGGAGAAATCAGGCCGTCTTGCATGCCAAAGGCGATTCAACAACATATTAGGTAATGATTTAATTATTTTACCATCATTTTGTCCAACCTCTGTAGATAGATAGATAGAGTAGACTTTGTGATACCCTGAACTTTTCCTTCCCCTTATTTCCAGTACAAATGGTGTCATAAAGAAATAGGCCAAGTATTTTGATATGTCTGGCACTCAGGCTGGTAATCCTTTTGATATTGCAAACCAGGAGCACAGGGCATTATTAATATGTAAAGGTTTGTTTAAAAAAACTAAAACAAAAACAAACATGTCATACTTTCCTCCTCTGTGCAATTGGTTTTGCCCAGAGTGGTCCCCATCCTCCTCCTCTGGGGTCCCTCAGCGGCGCTCCTGCCTCCTCCTCTTCTCGAGTGCCCCATTGAAGAGCAGCTCTCACTCGGGGCACTCGTGTGGGCGGTCTCCCGTGTCCTGCTGCTGCATCCATTGACACAGACAGCAGGACTCGGCCACACCACCTGGCTCCTGCGTCATTAGATTTGATTGACAGCAGCGGGAGCCAATGGCTGCACTGCTATCAATCTATCCAATCAGGACCCCAAGACACCGGCTAGAGCTGGTGTGCTCGTCCCCGTCCCTGGAAAGACTGGGTTCAGGTAAGTAAAAGGGGGGCTCTGGGGGGCTGCTGCATCACAGGAGGTTTTTCAACTTAATCAATGCATAGAATGAGGGTTTACAACACCTTTAAGCATGTGCTTTAGAGGTGAGCAGTGTTAAGTTGTATGTGACAATGGGGGGGGGGGGTGGCCTAGTTCCAGTTCAAACCACATACAGACATACAGTATAGTGGGCCCCCAAGCCCCAGAGGGTGCTTGGGCAGCTGCCTGCATACACTTGAAGAATGGTTCCTGGCAACAAATGAAGTTGCAGTCACATGATCGAAAGCTCCCGATCGCAAGTAGTGATCAGGAGCTTTCCTAGAGCTTGCAGGGCGTGCGCTCTCGGCACAACTGTATTTAAACAAATTCACACATATATGCGGCCGCCCAGCGCCAAGGAACACCCGCCCAGCGCCAAGGGGTTAAATCTAAACCTAAGAACAGAAAGTGATAATATTGCAGCTTACCTATTCTTAAATGTGGTGGCTGCATTTGTTTTCTTTGGTCACACTTCCCTTTATTTTAACCTGGTAATTCTGCCATGAACACACTACAAAGCAGTGTTATCTCTCCAGGACAAGGAGTGTGTTAGTACTACTTAACTTTGTGTTAAGTCTACTCTACATAATATCTCCCTTACTTCTCCATAACAGGAGGAGGTGATTTGTAGTGCACAAGGATAGCAGGGAACAATGCTAACAGTTCAGAGGCAGTAAGCAATAGATTTCTGGTTGGATGAACAAATATTTTTTAACATTTTCAATGCTACATTTAAGAGACCAAAAGGAAGCAAATGACAATTTATTGTTGGGATTGTCATACATAAAAATCACACTCCTCTCCACAACAACAGTTGGAAGGCAGTATGCATATAGTTCCTGAGTGCTGTGCTATGCATCAATAATATGATCAGTGGGCATTAAAGCGGAGCTCCACCCAAAAGGGGATGCTCCGCTTGTCTGCCTTCTCCCCTCCTCCGCTGCCACATTTGGCACCATTTTGGGGGGGGGGGGGGAGCGGTTACCTGGTTTTTATAGGTACCCATTCCCACTCCTGCCTCAGTTCACTGCGGCCGACCCATCGACAGAGCGCAGTGCGCAGTAGGAAACTGGCTGTGAAGACGCAAGGCCAAGATGGTGGCGCCAGCATCCGAGAGCCAATTCAAGAATTGGCTCGGGTGAAGACACCGCTGGATGCCTGGACAGGGAAGTTCCCTAATAGTAAATAGTAAAAGTCAGCAGCTACAGTAATTGTAGCTGCCGACTTAATTTTTGGAGGGGGGAAAGGGGGGGCGGAACGCCTCTTTAAGATCTTTGGACTGCCGATTGAACAGCAGGAAGGAATCCTCCATCTTCCTTTCCTGTGTGGATGGGGGAATCTGTTAATTTTTTTATTTTTTTTTATCAGTCCACCAGCTGGTCTGTATGCAAATGTTCTCTGCCTAGGAATGCCAACTCCTCTAGACTGATATCCATATATCAAGGCATCTCAATATTTGCATAACTCCTCCCATGAACCAACTTATTGCTTGTAGGGATGAGCTTCGACTCGAACATTGCCTGTTCGCCTGTTCAGCAAACAGCGAACAATTTGGGGTGTTCGTGGCAAATTCGAAAAGCTGCGAGCACCCTGTAAAAGTCTATGGGAGAAATCTCAAGTGCTAATTTTAAAAGCCTATATGCAAGTTATTGTCATAAAAAGTGTTTGGGGACCTGGGTCCTGCTGCCCCAGGGGACATGTATGAATGCAAATTTTTTTTAAAAAAACTGCCGTTTTTTCAGGAGCAGTGATTTTAATAATGCTTAAAGTGAAACAATAAAAGTCTAATATTCCTTTAAATTTCGTACCTGGGGGGTGTCTATAGTATGCCTGTGAAGGGGCGCATGTTTCCTGTGCTTAGAACTGTCCCTGCACAAAGTGTCATTTTTGCACGGAAAAAAGCTATTTAAAATCACTCACGGCTAATGAATTGCCGACTCCCGTAACACAGAGAACAGTCATTCATTGAAAGTCATTGATAAAAAAAAAGTCATTGATAAAAAAATTAAAATAAAAAAAAAAAGCGTCGGGGTCCCCCTAAATATCCATACTAGACCCTTCAGGTCTGGGATGGATTTTAAGGGGAACCCCGGCCAAAAAAAATTAATAAATGGCATGGGGTCCCCCTCAAAATCCATACCAGACCCTTATCCGAGCACGCAACCTGGCAGGCCGCAGGAAAAGAGGGGGGACGGGAGCGCCCCCCCCCCCTCCTGAACCGTACCAGGCCACATGCCCTCAACATTGGAAGGGTGCTTTGGGGGTAACAGACCCTTCAAAGCACCATGTTCCCCGCCCCCCTCTGTCCCCCGCCCCCCTCTGACGTCATGGGGAAAGCCATAGGGAAGTCCCCATGACGTCCCAGTGCGTCAGAGGGGGGCGGGGTCACCAGGTGGCCTCCGGTATAAAAGAGCTGTCAGAAGCAGCAAAGCCTCACACAGCGGGAGCCTCCCATTGCGAGGAGCGGCCTGACACAGAAGAAGACGCCGACGCCGTGGAAGAATATGCCGGACGAGAAGACCAGAGCAAGAAGAAGCGGATCAGAGGAAGAAGAAGAAGATGGAAGAAGAAGATGGAAGAAGAAGATGAAGAAACCGAAGGATGAAGAAAGGAAGAAGGAAGACCAGAAGAAAGAAGATGAAAGAAGATTTTAATAAAGGAATTGTCAAAGACCGTCTCCTGTCATTTTTAACATTTTTGTCACTTTTTTGGTGAAATGGTAGGGGTACTTTTGTACCCCCTTACCATTTCACACAGGGGGGGGCGGGATCTGGGGGTCCCCTTGTTAAAGGGGGCTTCCAGATTCCGATAAGCCTCCGCCTGCAGACCCCCACAACCAATGGCCAGGGTTGTGGGGAAGAGGCCCTTGTCCCCATCAACATGGGGACATGGTGCTTTGAGGGGTCACAGACCCCCAAAGCACCCTCCCAATGTTGAGGGCATGTGGCCTGGTATGGTTCAGGAGGGGGGGCGCTCTCTCGTCCCCCCTCTTTTCCTGCGGCCTGCCAGGTTGCGTGCTCGGATAAGGGTCTGGTATGGATTTTGAGGGGGACCCCACTCCATTTTTCTTTTGCCCGGGGGTTCCCCTTAAAATCCATCCCAGACCTGAAGGGTCTGGTATGGATATTTAGGGGGACCCCCACGTCCTTTTTTTTAAAAAATTTGAAGCGGGGTTCCCCTTAATATCCATAGCAGACCTGAAGGGCCTGGTAATTGAATTTGGGGGAACCCCCATGCTTTTTTTTTTTTTATCAATGACTTTTTTTTATCAATGACTTTCAATGAATGACTGTTCTCTGTGTTACGGGAGCCGGCAATTCATTAGCCGCAAGTGATTTTGAATAGCTTTTTTTCCTGCAAAAATGACACTTTGTGCAGGGACAGTTCTAAGCACGGGAAACATGCGCCCCTTCACCGGCATACTATACACACCCCCCAGGTACGAAATTTAAAGGAATATTACACTTTTATTGTTTCACATTAAGCATTATTAAAATCACTGCTCCTGAAAAAACAGCCATTTTTTAAAAAATGTTTTGCATTGATACATGTCCCCTGGGACGGGACCCAGGTCCCCAAACACTTTTTATGACAATAACTTGCATATAAGCCTTTAAAATTAGCACTTTTGATTTTGAACGTTCGAGTCCCATAGACTTTAATAGGGTTCTAAAGTTCACATGAGCTTTAGGTCTGTTCGCAGGTTCTAGTGCGAACCGAACAGGGGGGTGTTCGGCTCATCGCTAATTGCTTGCATCAGGGCTGAAGGCTCTTGAGAGGAGTACTGAGGAAGGGTGCTATGATGTTTTCAGGAAGCTATGTACAGCACCCTGCCTGTCCCAGCCAAGATCTCCCTGCATTGTATAGACAGGCACAGAGACATCGTGATTATATTACTGGGTCTCTAATAAGGTATGTTGAAAAGGGAAAGCAGATAAAGCAAATGTACACAACTTCAATATTTAGCCTGGGTTCACACTAGTGCGAATTGGATGCCTGGTTTCCCCGCATCCAATTTGCATGATTGGAGATTGTGACCGGCTCTCTATGGAGACGGTTTACATATCTCCATGGCGGCTGCGGAGAGGCTTGCACAGGAGTCCTATGCGTCTTTGGCTTAGTTTCAGGGCCAAATTCAGGCAGAAATTCAGCCCTGATTCGTCCCTGATACGGAGAACAAGGACGCACTGTACCCCCTGCTGCGAGCCACATCCGTTGGAGGTGGGAACCCAGCCTGAAGTAGGAAAAAAACTGCTGACAGCCAGGGATTTTAGATCATAATGATCTCTTCTGTCATAAATGCCTCTCCTGGCCTACGAAAGGTAATGTGATGTAACCACAATTACAGTCAGTGCCGTGGTGATGTAACTCCCATGCAAAAAGCATTGGAATGAAGTCATCACGGCCCAGTCATTGAAGCGACTAAAGAGAGGAAACCCGGACGAAAAAACAGGTGAAGATGGAAGCACTGGGACAGCGCAGTGCTGAAGGGCTGTGTTTGACAGGTAAGTCTGCCATAATGTACCTGTATGCAGTACACACGAGCACATTATGGCATAAACCTGCAGGGGGCACATTTTTATTTTTTGGCAGATTTTAATACCAGTTTCAAAGTGTTTTTTTTAATTTGACTAGAGTTCCACTTTAGGTATTCTGAGCAAATGATATAATTTACCCATTATATTATGCTAAATTTAATGGGGGGAATTTAATAAAGCTGCTGCTCCACTTTTCTGGTATTAATTACTCTTTTTAATATGTTGCGCCTAATTCAAAAAACTAATACATTTTTGTTCTGACAGCAACTAAAGCACCAAATTCAGGCACTTCCAAATAGCTCCACTTCTACATTGTGAGGCATCAAATTCAAAATAAATTACAGACCAACTTTCTTTTTGCGTACAGAGACAGATTTTTGCAAAAAGCGTCTCGCAAAAGTGGCGCAGCATGTGCCAAATTCAAGTACAAGTTCTAGACAAGCACATTCATTTGGCTCACATCGCGCCATTTTTGTGAGACACTTTCACTAAACCTGCTTGCGCCAGTCTTTATGAATTCCAGGGAATGAGTGTACCAATTGCAACCTGTTTTTTATTACACGCATCAATAGTTTTAGGTAAAACAGGTCACAATTGTAATATCTATATGGCACAACAGCTTATTATGTTGCCTGTATCATTACAGGATCGGATGATATTACTTAACTGATCATGACCATCATACATCCTGGCATATCCAGCAATGTCCGATTTTTCTGAATTTTCCTATACAGTAAAACCTTGGATTGCGAGCGTAATTCATTCCGGAAACATGCTTGTAATCCAAAGAACTCGTATATCAAAGCAAATTTCCCCATAAGAAATAATGGAAACTCAGATGATTTGTTTCACAACCATTTTTTTTATAAGTCCTTCAGTTTTTAGTCCATATAAAAAGATTATAGCAATGTGACCAGGTTGTGTAACCATAAAATATCCATCCACAAATGGAAGCCTCCACAAGGGGATTAGAAGCAAAATCCAGCAGGAGCTACAGTGTATAAAAGAGAAGAGATGTGCCTGTTTTAATCATCAACCTTGCTAACTGTTGTACCTTCATTAAATGTAACCATATTGCTACACTTAGAGGCGCCTCTCTTCTCTTTTATACTCAGCTGTGAAATGAAGCTACTTGTATATCAAAACATCGCTTGTATATCAAGTCAACATTTATTTAAAAATGTTGCTTGTCTTGCAAAACGCTCTCAAACCAAGTTATTCTCAAACCAAGGTTTTACTGTATTTAATATTTTTTTTAAAGCCAGAGGATAATTCAAGCTACTGATGCCCACCCAAAACTGAAATATCCTTCTTATTTGATTTGGCCTTTGGATAAAGAAAATCAGATTTAATTCATTTTGAGCTTTCAGAAGGATGACTCTTGGGATTTATGACTCTTCTCCTATAAAGAGCTCAGCCATCTACTCTTATTTCAGCATTTTGCGAGGATTGCACATTCTCCTGACAGTGAAGGGGTTAAATAGTTTAACTAATAAAAGGAATAATGGGTTAATTGACTTGTCCAGCTGCTGCTTTCCTGATGGGTATTTTTAGAGCACTTGTGGCACCTGCTTCGCTCTGTATCCCTGTGTGTCAGGACATATGTTTCATTACCAGCTCAGGAGCGAGCAGTTTAAAATAACCTCCCAGACCAGGGTTTTGGTGTATTAATCCATTACTATGGATTACAGCTCCTGTGATTTTCTTAGACCTCCTTGGGCATGGTGCCTTATTTACATATTCTGATGCCACACATACAGTAAATACAGATCTAGTTACACATGAGGGTTGCCTCTATGGTCGCCACCTCATCCCTTTAAACCCAAACAAATATTAATTACACAGGTTCTGTGGCTGATTAAGGTGGTAATTAAACTCACTTGGTGCCTTATCTGCATTAAATTAGCCTCAGAACCTGTGTAATTCAAAGGTGTTCGGGTTTAAAGGGATGAGGTGGCAATGCTAGTTGCCTCCTGGCTGGCATAGCTGGTGCCTGGGGGAATCAGGAAGGAATTTTTTCCCCTGCTGTAGCAAATTGGAGCATGCTCTGCTGGGGTTTTTTGCCTTCCTCTGGATCAACTGTGGGTATAGAATTGGGTATATTGGATTGTACAATATTTTTTATTTTATTTAGTTTTTAGTTTTTTATGGTTGAACTGGATGGACTTGTGTCTTTTTTCAACCTAACTAACTATGTAACTATGCAACTATGGCGATAATGAGGCGTGCTTTTGTTAATAGGAGAGGCATTAAGAGCATAACATTAGGCAGGTGCTTGTTCATGCAACAAACGTATTTTCTCTGTGCATTGACCTGTTATGGTATATGTTTTAAATGCATTTTTGAATGAAGAATTTGGAGTGGATAGGGTTAACAGCCATTGACCAGGACATGTTAATATATACTGACGCACTGCGTGTGCTGAGATGGCAAACAGAAACAATTTTTTTTTTATTTTCTTTTTACAAATATAACTTTTATTAAAGCACCAGGAGGGCACAGCCCAAGAATAACAATGATACCGTACAGACAGGAGCATTTCCATATCTCAAACATGTGAAAAACCTAACAAGAAAAATGGCTAACGAAAGCGTGGGGAGATCACATGGGGGGAAAAAAAAGAATTTTTCTAATATACTTCGTCTGCCGGAACATAAAACTGGAAGCTGTATAGACACTATTTTTATCACTGGGAAGTTGGACACATTCATTTTAGCTTGTTGCAACACATGCATTAAATAAGCCCTAAAAGGTTTGGGAAGGACCAGGGCCATTTTAATAAAGGAACAAAGAGGGCATTTACCAGAAGCTTAGTAGGAAAATTTTTCCATCTATATTTGTGCTTTACAGGGGGTGGAGATTTGCATAAAATGCTGAATAGGGACTTATACCTCAAGATGAACCTCATCTTAGAGCAATGGTAAAGTCTTTAAAGGTTAAGGTCACCTTTGTAAAAAAAAAAAAATAATAAATGCACATCTTCTTGCAGGTAAAAAAATTTGCATTTTTTTTATTTTTATTTTTTTAATTAGGAGCGTGCCAAGCACCAGGGATCTTGCTGTCTGTGTAAGCTGTCCACTCCTACCTCGTATGGGCAGGCAGTTACACATTGACAGCAAGACTTAATAAACTACCTAGAGTGCTCAACAGTGCCATGCTAGTTCATTGGGAACTACAAGCCAACAGCCACAAAAGCTATCCCTACTTGTAGTTCTCACTTTCACAGAACTCTGTGAATGGATGACGCGGCTGGGTGGGCAGAGCCCCACACAGCTATGTTCTTTCTAGATTGTGACAGCAAGTATGGGGAGAAGATCCCCTGATCGCTGTCACAATGGGGGCTCAGGTGGGGGGGGGGACTGCTGCTGCATCTGTAATCTGAATATGGGTGTAACATGTTACGAAAGGTGAACTTATCCTTTAAAAAAATAATTATATATATATCTCCAGGCCCCCCCTGCAGGATGACATAATGTGCTAGTATGCGGTGCACAGTAACAGACTTGCCTTTCAAAAGGAGCCTTTCAGAAGCGTGCTGTCTCCGCTGCTAGCACTTCCATCTTCACCTGGTCTTCCTTCCAGGTTCATGCACTCCAGACTTTTGAATGGCCAGGCTGTGATGTCGCCACTTCCGCGCAAATACAAAGGAGTTACGATTACGGCACAGTGCTATGCGCTCCAGGACCCACTGTGTGCCCTGAATGCAGAGCGTCATGGTGCATACTTTGCTATTGCTGATGTGAATATCTCCTCAACGGTGCCCATTTAGGAGATATTCATTGTACCTACAGGCAGGGCTGGGACAAGGGGTGGGCAGGAGGGGAAGTTGCCCTGGGCACTGTGGTATCATGTGAGGTGGGGGGGCACCACAAGGAGATTAGCGGGGAGGGAATTTGTGTTAAAAAGGGGAATTTGGGGGGCTTCAGTGGGTAAGAATTGTTTTAGGGGGGCAAATTTAGGGAGGCTGTGCTAGGAGTTGTGATTTGGGGGGATTTGTGTTGGGAGTGGGGATGGGACACATAATGCCCATACATCTTGGGGGGGGGGGGAGCAATTTGGCATGTTCGCCCTGGGCTCTAAATGACCTTGTCCCGCCACTGCCTACAGGTAAGCCTTTTTGTAAGCTTACTTGCAGGTAGAAGTTTAAATTGGAAGTTTACTACCGCTTTAAGATTAAAACTGATGTAAAAAACAATTGCTATGAGCTAGAGTGTTTTGATGAGAGAGAAATATTTATGTCAAAATTAAAAAAAACTTTCCCTTTTCTCTTATAAATAAACTTTTTTTTTTTTGTGTGTGTGTGTGTCCCTGCTGAACTAGCTACATTTCGATTCATCTAGTTCAGTGTTTCTCAGCTCCAGTCCTCAAGGCGCCCCAACAGGTCATGTTTTCAGGATTTCTCTCAGATGTGGTAATTACTAAGGCAGTGAAACTGATCAAATAACCTGTGCAAAATAATGGAGAGCCTGAAAACATGACCTGCTGGGGCGCATTGAGGACTGGATTTGAGAAACACTGATCTAGTTCAGCAAAACACGCTGGGCAGGGCTGACACCACCCAGTCCACAAATTTGCCATGTGTTGTCAGCCTACTACAAGACTTAAAGCGGGATTCTGCTGACCTATCTTTTTATTTATTTTTTTGCTCTCATTGTTTTCTTCTAAGCCACTAACTGTAGCACTCACCTGTTGCTGCTTCTTCATCCCCGGATCGCCGATTTAGTCCTTTAATCCAATTTATAAAAATCTCTCACTGGACGTTTCCATTTTGCTTGTGGGCATTTGAAAACCCACAAGCAATTACTTCCGGGATGCAGCGAATGCTGTGCTCCCAGCATTCACCGCTCGAGCCCGCGCATGCTCAGTTATCTGAGCGAGCAGCGCCGTCCCTCGTCACGTGACCGACGTCATCCGAAATCTCTCGAGATTTCTGGATGACGACGTCCCCCACTGCTTCATGGGAATACTCACACAGCTCCCAGGGGTCATTGCGCAGCGAAAACCACGCCTACTCCCACGGGAGGAAAGACCGTAAGTCATTCTAAGAATGACTAATAAAAGGTAACGAATGCTTTTTTTTTTTTTTTTTTTCTTTTAATGCTCGTTTGTGCTTCACATTCAAAATGTCTATTTATGAAGCTATAGATTTAATTTTGAGTACCAAACCGCTTTAAAGTAGAACTAAAACCATAACACTTTTTTCTTTTTGTATTGAAGGATGGAAGGATTATAACCCCTGTTATTGTCCCCATCTTTTTCCCATTGGGGAGATTTACCTTAATTTCCTGTGCCATGGCCACAACAGGAAGTGAGAGGCAATCCCTCTGAGAGCAAGAACTAGTGTCCCCATTGGAAAATGTAGCCCCTCAAATTTGCAATTTCCTTTCACTTTCAGTGATAGGAGTCATCAACACATATAGAGAGGGTGAATCTCGGCACAGACAGCAATAACAATGTGACAAATGCTCTACTCCCTTTCTACTCTAGCTAAAACAAAACTAGGTAAAATTCTGCTTCCTTGTGGATCACATGATAAATACACCCTATAGGAGAATTGCATGATTTGGTGACATTTTGGTTGTTTGTATGGCATATGTGTGATCTTTAGCTGCTTTATAAAAGGTGATCATAGAAAATCCTTAGTAAGGTGATAAAGGAACTGATATCTTTGTCCATTTATAAGTCCAGTATCAAAATGTGCAAATGTTTGCTTCGATCAGAGTTATTCTTCATTTCACTAGCTAGGTAACCAATTTCAAAAACTTTATAGGGAACAGAAAATTTCAGCACTCTAGATGAGGAGTCTCCAAACTTTCTAAACAAAGTCCTTCAGACTGAAGGGGAGCCGGACTTTGGCCATTGGGAGTAGAAAAGGTCCCGAAGTCAGTGGAAATAAACAATGCCCCAACTTTGGTGTCAGAGGAATAGCGCCCCATCATTGGTATTATTGGGAGGAATTGTGCTCCCTCGTTGGTGTCATTGTGCCCCATTGTTGATGTCATTGGGAGGAATTCTGCCTCTTCATTGGTGTCAATGGGTGGGAATTATGCCCCATTGTTGGTATCAGTAGATGAAAATGGTGCCCCAAGGGCCAGGTAAGAGCAAGCAAAGGGCAGCATCTGGCCCTCAGGTCATAGTTTGGAGACCCCTAGATCAGGGGTCTTCAAACTATGGCCTTCCAGTTGTTCACAGACTACAATTCCCATCATGCTTAGTCATGTCTGTGAAAGTCAGAGTTTTGCAATGCCTCATGGGATGTGTAGTTCCACAACAGCTGGAGGGCCGTAGTTTGGATATCCCTGATTTAGATGATAGCAGCTCTTTCTAAAAATGTTACACTCCGATACCAGGAACCTTCAATATACTGGTAAATGATGACAGCAGAACATACAGAATTTTGGAGACATCAGTGTATATTTGGCAATCACCATTTAAAATAAAAAAAATTCCCTGTCAACTAAATTAAATGTTTGCTTCACCTATGTCTTGACCCTTTTGAAATTCAGACCATATATAGTAAGCATATGCTAAGGATTTTCAGAAAGCTTTATAGAATATATTTAATTTGCACTAAATAGAATATGTTACAATACTTAACCCACCTTCCCCACAGTTCATCCAGTACATGACATCACCGTTCATTGACTATAGCAAAGGAACAGTTAAATCTGTTAACACTATTTAAAGCTTGGACTCATGTGTCAGTTCCCCCTCTCTGTGCCTGAACTGGTATAAAAGGACACAGAGTATGGCCATGTCTTTCAAAGACTCATCTGCTAAGAAAACATTACTGCTGGCCTGCACAAATAGCAGCTCCTGCTGGGACGCTGGATTACAAGCTGTTGGGACCTGGACAGTGTCACTGGTGACAGTGACTGCACTGTAGTAGTAAGGGAGGGCAGGTTCCACTTGTAGTAGGTTCATTGGATGCACTATTAGACGCAACAGTTTATGCCCTGTTGTGTCAGATTGCTTCATCCTTACATTTTTTTATTTAAAAGAATAGTTCACCTTTACCAAAAACTACATAGAGGCAAGAGACAACTATAGATAGCAAAAAAAAAAAAACTGTGCAGCTTTGACCAAAGTTAAATAATGCCCTTACTATAGGTGTAGACTATTTACATAAATCCTGAATCCTGCCTAAAGAAACTCCCAGAGAAGGCATCATCCCATCTTTTCTTGTTGCTAGGATTTTGCTAAGACACTACCAAACATTACTGCTTGCCCCCATTATCACAGCAGCAAGCTCTCAAACCCCCAGCACATGTGTGCTCCACTATCTCCTCCATCACAGCATCGATGAGCTCAGAGCTCCTGGGACAGGGTTGAGAGAGCCTGCAAGCGGGTTTGAATCCCCTGGGAATGTGAATGTCCTAGCAAAAAGACAGGACGTAATGTTGCCATCTCTAGAAGTTTTCCAGTCAGGCTTCATGAGGTACATAAATGACCTACACCGATAGCAATGGCATTATTCATATGTGGTCAAAGCTACACAGTTTGTTTTGGTCTACAGGCACTCTTTGCCTGCATAGGCGGTTTTTAGGTAAAGGTGAACTAACCATATAAGGTTAATTCTATTGTCCTGTTTAGGCATATCTTTACTCATTCTATGAGATTCATCCTAACACCCTCTGCCCAGGATTCATTTTTAAATTGCCTATGCCTCTACTCTGACCTCATTTTGTACTTTTCTACTCTGACCTAATTTTGTACATTTCATTTAGTCCTAGTCCTTTTGACCTTTTTTTAAAAGGTCTTTTTTTGTTGCTGTTTTGGGCCCATTTTGATGGGCTCTTATATGTATCATACAGGTTTTGCATTCTAATACAAGTTTATGTGAATAAAAACTCCCTGGAATGCAGATCAGGAGGTCAATTGCAGACCATATAAACCTGTCAATGATATAAAAATGATCTCAGAAGCATCCGAAACTGATAGCATCTGCAACAACCCAAAGCCCATCGTCACAGGCCATTAATTCTCATTTTATACTTTTTTTTTTTTTATAGTATCTTTATACTTTTTTTCTTGTTTTCTGTATATTTTCTTTATTTTCATTTCCATTCAGTGACATAATATGGGATTGTAACTGTTTGGTGTCTGCATATAGCAAATGTATAAGGAATGTTAAAGGAAACCCAAAACCATGAAACGTAAAACATAAGGAAGTGATGTCACATATTGCCAATTAGCTGAAATGCTATTTAAAGGGGATAGTATCTGTTTATTTAAAAAAAAAAATCCCTAGGTCATGAATAGCTCAGCTTTCACATAGTGCTTCCCATAAGCATGAGGAGCTGCACACACTAGGCCTGATAGGCTAAAACTGGAGAACAATTGGCATACAAGTGCACTTGTTGCCCATATAAACCAGTCAGTTTTCATTCTCTTCTTCTGGAAGAATGAAACAACATTTCTGATTGGTTACTATTTGCAATGATTTCAATTTTTTGCTCAATTTTATTGACCTCATGACCAGCGTGTATTGTGGGTGAAGGAATGGCCTTATCAAATCACACTCCATGAACAACCACTTCACTTCTCCAACTGACCTAACCAATGAGTCTATTCATGGAGTCCACTTATATCCATAGCCATAGTATAGATAGGGCTAATGGCACAGGCACTTCCAGCTAAAAATATAGTTGCTGGTGAAGTGCTTCTTGTTTGTATAATTAGCTGACCCAACTGCCACCACATCCAACTGCATACTACACACATATATACAGTATACACTTTTGTTTTGGATAGAGTTCAGAGGGATTAGAACCCCTTTCTATTTTTTATTGCTGTTTGTGTCCCAGTTAGGGAAATTACCCCTCTCTATTGGTCCTGTTTATTGTTATCACAGAGAGTGAAAGTGAAGGAAAAATTTTGAGTTGTCACCAGAACAGGAATAGAGGGGAAGTCTTCCAATAGGGGCATTAGTTCGGGTGACCCTCACTTTGGCATGATTTCCTCTCACTTCTTTTTTTGGTTCTGGGTAAGAAAGTGAATGGAAATCTCCTCAATAGAACACAGTTTACAAAACAGAAACTGACAGGGGCTATAACCCTTCCTTACTCTATCCAAGATGAACAAAAAAAGTTTTGCCTTTAGTTCTATTGGATAAGATCGTATTGAAGCCATTGGATCAGTATGAAAGCCAGGCAACCAGCTCTTGTCAAATAAAGATCAGCAATGACTGCTGATCTTTATTTGGCAAAATCTGGTGGCCTGGCTTTCATACTGATCCAATGGCCTCAATACTATCTGATTCAAAGAGATGCTGGTTGGTTAATTGGATCCTGTCTAAATTGGCCCTAGTATGTGTACAAATGCGAGTTAATGACCTTAGATTGTAAGCTCCTTGAGGGCAGGGACTGATGTGAATGTACAATATGTAAATGTTTATATAAGTAAAGCACAGTGTACATTTTCTGCACTCTCTCTCTATCTACCTATCTATCTAGATATCTATATATAATATAATAATATATATATATATATATATATATATATATATATATATATATATATATATAATGTGAAATAACTAAATAAATCTCTAGTCCAAAAATAAGTTTGCAGACCAAGAGTTATGTCTTTGCTCTGCCTTTGCTTTTTATGGGCTTGTTCTTGATCAGTGATGCAGAAGGTTTTGGGGACAGTGACAGCTATGCAGTTAGGATGTCGTAAATGGCATATTTTTGTCTGATGGGCGTACTCTGATAAGGAAAAATTGTACAATGGTTATGTGTAACAACCAATCAAATTTTAGTATACTGTAGTTAACCACTTGCTGAAGCAGGAGCCAATTAGCGGGTCCTGCAGACCCGATGTCCACCGGTACCTGCCGAACGTTCCCAACAGAGTCAGAACGGCTGTTCTGTGACAAGGGAAGACAGAGATCCTGTGTTTCTGCTAATTAAATAAAAATTCTATACATATATCCCATAGTTTTGTAGACGCTATAACTTTTGCGCAAACCAATCAATATACGCTTATTGGGATTTTTTTTTACCAAAAACATGTAGCAGAATGCATATTGGCCTAAACTAATGAAGAAATTCAAATTTTTTTATTGGGTACGTTTTATAGTAGAAAGCAAAATATATTGTTTTTTTTTTTCAAAATTGTCAGCCTTATTTTGTTTATAGCGCAAAAAATTTATTTGTGGGGAAAAAAAGGACATCAATTTTATTTGGGTACAGCGTCGCAAGACCGCACAATTGTCCGTTAAAGTAATGCAGTGCCGTGTCGCAAAAAATGGCATGGTCATGAAGGGGGAAGTGGTTAAATGACTGCAAATTCATTTTGATTGCTGTGGTTTGCACAAAACTGAGTGCCTTATCAATGTAGTTGATATACCGCTTGTAAACCATGTATGTAATGTAAATATGTAAACCATGTATGGGCAGGCTGAATGTACCCAAGTTGATCGATTGATCAACTTGGGTACAACCAGCCTGTGGGATTTTACATGTGATTATTGTAGTAGTAATCACTTTGTTCTCCCATCTATGGCCGGCCATACCTCCCCAATCAGGAACAAATCGTTTCTGGGACTTTGCTTTGCGCACTGGCCCAAATCATTTGGTGGAGGGCGGATTATGGTGCGGGGTTGTTTTTCAGGGGTTGGGATTGGCCCCTTAGTTTCAGTGAAGGGAACTCCTAAGGCATCAGCATACCAAGACATTTTGGAAAATGTCATGCTCCCAACTTTGTGGGAACAGTTTGGGGATGGCCCCTTCCTGTTCCAACATGACTGCTCACCAGTGCACAAAGCAAGGTCCATAAAGACATGGATAGGTGAGTTTTGGGTGGAGGAACTTGAACCCCCCCCCCCCCCCCCCCCCCCCCCTCACCCCCCCCCCCCCCCCCCCATACACACTATTTGATTTTCTGCTGATTTTTGTCTTCAGATTTACCAAAACCATATAATATGAGGTCAAACCTTAAGAGTTTCCATTTATATGCAATCAGGCCCGCCCTTGGACTACTGTATATGGTTTTGGTAGATCTGAAGACAAAAACCAGCAGAAAATCTAATAGTGTGTATGGGGTCTTGCCTGTCCAGGGCGCCCGCGATGTCCTCACCCAAAGCCGACCCATCACTCTGGCTCCGGGTGGAGGCGCTGGCATCTTCAGTAAGGGAATCAGGAAGTGAAGCCTTGCGGCATGCGCGAGTCACGATGTGCGTTCTGAATGGTCCCTGCTGTCTTCTGGGACCCGTGTGTCTCCCAGAAGACAGCAGGGGAGGACGGAGGAGGGGTCGGACATGGCGTAGTTCTCCGCTGATTTTGCGGCGCTCTTTCGCCTGAAAGGTGCCAAATGTGACACCGAACGGGGGGGGGGACCGGATCAGCGGGAGTTACATTTCTGGGTGGAACTCCACTTTAAAGTTCATGTGCATGTAAAGGCAGGTGTCCCAAAACTTTTGGTAATATAGTGTATGTGTGTGTATGTTTGTGTACCCGCCGGGTACAGCAGCCCAGGTGTTATTGAGTTGGGGTGCCATTAACAATTATTGGCGCTCCCACACTTCTGCTAAAGAGCAGCGTGTTTCTGTGTGGGTTAGGAATGCGCATAATTATGCACATGTTCCTGACTCACACATATGTGAACCTACACATTACCTAACTTTACTTGCTGGTCTCAGGTAAGTGACTCAATTAGTACTGAAGCCAGAGAGCCAGGAAACTAGCATTTTCAAAGAGAGGTCAGCTACTGCCTACTTATCTCTCACAGGTTTCTTTTCATTCCCTGTCACTTATAGATTCATTTTTCTCTATCGTAAAATAGTGTGGTCATTTCAAGGGGGATCTTTGAAAAACATGTTAATCTACGTCTTGGACTCCATGTGAGCCAAGATAAACAGCATATTTTTAAACTGTAAGCAATGAAAACATTCACTCATATGCTGCAATTTCCAGGGTCATATTGTAAATAAATGGCATAGTCCCGGTTACTTGTTACCATTAGATAATGATATCCATGTACTGACACTGGACCCGTCGGCCCTCTGACCAGGATCTCTACTGTGCTGTATTTTGGAAAACAATGCAGCCAAAAGACTTACAGACCTTTCTTAAATCCTGGATGGGAAAGAATATTTTCTCTGGAGCACCGCCAAAATCAGAATAAGCAAAAATATAAACAGTGCTGAAACAAAACCACTGTAACACAAACTATTTATATCTCTCGGATGCTAGATTGTTTTTTTTTTTTTAAAGGGGTTTAGAAAGCTACATAAATGCTGAACATAAGAATGAAAGATTATACACATTACACGCATACAATAAGAGAGTTCTGGAAGTCCTTTGTCAGATACCATGTTAGATTAGCCGCTTCAGCCCCGGAAGGTTTTCCCCCCTTCCTGACCAGAGCACTTTTTGCGATTCGGCACTGTGTCGCTTTAACTGACAATTGCGCGGCCGTGCAACATTGCACCCAAACAAAATTTATGTCCTTTTTTTCCCACAAATAGAGCTTTCTTTTGGTGGTATTTGATCACCTCTGCGGTTTTTATTTTTTGCGCTATAAACAAAAAAAGAGCGACAATTTGGGAAAAAAACGCAATATTTTTTACTTTTTTGCTATAATAACTATCCCCCAAAAATAGGCCGATATGTATTCTTCTGCATATTTTTGTTAAAAAAAATGCATAAGCTGATATTGATTGGTTTGCGCAAAAGTTATAGCGTCTACAAAATAGGGGATAGTTTTATGGCATTTTTATTATATTTTTTTTATTAGTAATGGCGGCGATCTGCGATTTTTATCGGGACTGCGACATTATGGCGGACACATCGGAAACTTTTGACACTATTTATTGCTATAAAAATGCACTGATTACTGTGTAAATTACACTGGCAGGAAAGGGGTTAAACACTAGGGGGCGATCAAGGGTTAAGTGTGTCCTAGGGAGTGATTCTAACTGTGGGGGGGTAGGCTTCAAGTCACATGACAGCGATCACCTCTCCCGATGACAGGGAGCAGTGATCTCTGTCATGACAGAAGGCAGAATGGGGAAATGCCTTGTTTACATAGGCACTTCCCCATTCTGCGGCTCCATGACATAATCGACAGGAGACCGGCGTATATCAATTTTGCCGGTCCCGCGGGCGCGGTCCCTATGTACGCGGCGCCTGCTATCCCCGCCCCTTAAAGGGGACGTACAAGTACACCCATTTGCCTGCCGCTGCCATTGTACCAACGTATATCGGCGTGCAGCGGTCGGTAAGTGGTTAAAGGTGCACTTCAGATAAAATTTAATATTAACCTGAAGTTGCTTTGCGTAAGGATTGTTTCCTCTGGAGTAGTTCTGTTTTTTTTTTATCCATCCATTGCTGTGCTGCACCAGTCCACCCTACTGCCTTTTTCTGTAATGCGAAGATCCTGGACCACAGCGGCTGGTGATGCTAAAATAGTACCCTTTTTGTTGGCTCTCACACATTACCAATGCCAGCACCTTAAATGTTCTCACAGCCACCAATCAGATTTAACATATGAATGTAATGCAGGATGTAGAAATTTTACGCAGGCTTCAGCAAGTACACTCCTTCTGCCCTCCTACTGATCCCGTATAGAGGTTTATTCTGCAGAGGATTACAAAGAGCATGTAGTGTAGTGTAGGGAGTTAGGTAAAGGAGCAAACTTTGGGACTTTAGTACAGTTTCTTTTCTTGCTGGGTAGCATTAGGAAATTGCTGACTAAAAGTATGGTGTATTGTAACACTAGAGGAATGTGCTACTAGTGTCAGTGTAGGCAAATCTATGTTCTGACTCAGTTAACTTGTGAGTCTAAATTGGGTCAGGGTTTACTGCAGGTCAGTATGGATGACTCATACAGGCAGGCCTCCCCCTGGTTCTAGAAATTTAGAAAATGTTCTAGAAGCTAGAGGGTGGAGGCCAGGAGGGTTAATCTGCATACTCAGGGGAGTTTGGCTAATCCCCAGGCAGTGGGCCTGGCAGGGTGACTGAGCCCGCCCTTAAATATTGATGAATGAGGCCAACAGGGGAGTAGGGTAAAAGATGGAGTGCTGAGGAGACTGTTAGTGGCCTTGGAGGGGAGCCCCTGGTCTGCAAGGGGGGGGGGGGGTGGCTCTGCCTCAGGCTGGAGCTCAGGCTGTGGAAGGATCCTGACAGCGGTGCGAGCTGAAGGCAATCTTGCCTAAGGGAGCAAGGAGGACAGTGTTAGTACATTAACACACACATAGTTTGGACTTGATGGACTTGTGTCTTTTTTCAACCTCACCTACTATGCAACACACCTAAGAATTCACAAGGGGACAGACTGCCACATGAAGCAGGCCTTTCTGGAAGATGGCGTTGTGCTACCAGGTGGGCTGGTAGTTCCTGCAGTCAGTAGAGCAGGGATCAGTGTCTACAGTGGAGTTAGAGATACTCCAGTATGTAGCCTACAACACTTTGTGCTACTTTCTAAGGGACTGAGAATTCCTAGTCCTTAAGGGGCTTTTGCATCTTTGATTGTCAGAGACTGTCAGCATTCAGAAGGAGGATAGTTCTGGAGCGTGTACGGTATATAGGGAGGAAGTTGTCCCTGTTATTGTTACAATCAAGCTGGGTATCCCGTAATTCGTATTCCCCCATACAAGTTATTACCCCTAATAAAACAAAAAAAAAAAGCTCAAAGTCTGTTCCTTGTGTGCGGATGTAAGTGGAAAATGCTTGTCGTCTGGCTGTGCAGGAGTAGGGAGACCAATCATCCCCTGTGGAGGTAGTGCTACATAATATTTCCATGAGCTGTCTGTATTCTTAGCCCTGCCAATATCTAAGAAACATATTTGCTCTCCTCTCTTTATGACAATGTACATATGGGATTAAAAGGTCCCATGTAGGACATGCCATTTGGCAGTGAAGTTGCTTTCTGCTATAGGTAGAAATATTTGTCATCCATTCCAGTCATAGTGGGATCTGTGTACACAGCTAATGGAATCTGATTTAACTTTGGCCTTGGAAATGCATTGCTGGACTACAGGCTATTTGCCAGTGACAATATCATATTTCAAGCTTCTGTTTTTACTATGAGACATTGAAGACAATGGAATACTATAGGATTGTTTTGATTCTGTGGTAAACTAAACTGCAACTTAAAATGAAGGTACAAGAAACATTTCTTAGCATATAGTAGTACTAGAACTGACAATGAAGTACTTATGTATGTAACCAGGGCTGGATTCTCATAACTGATGCCTATAGGTCTGAATTTACGATTATGCACAACAGGCTTGTGGCTGTAAATGATACAGTTTGGGCTTCTATAGTTTGGGGTCACACATTTTTTCTATCATGAATAGAAATACAGACATCTTTTGAAAAGCTTATTTACACATTGCCATGAGATTCTAAGCCAGGTACGTAGGAGAAGTAAAAGAAGAAAATTATTTCTGTAAAAGTGGTGATCCTAGCACAAGGGTGTTTTTTTTGGGATCCAGTGATGAAAATCTAGCCCTGGTTAGAGTAATACCTTTATCTTTGAATTTTCCAATTTAGGTTCCAAATCATTGTTTAGCTAGTAGCTTTTAGACACATTAAAATGGACTTGTTCTGTAATGTTGAAGACGTTTCACTTTTTATCCAAGTATGAGAAACAGGATGCAATATTCCGATAAAAGAGTCAGTCCTCATTCATCCTCCGATCCAGGAAGCTGGTTCTCAGTGGTCATTGGCCGTCTATGAACTTCATGCACAAATTTCAAAAGGAAAGAGGAGAACGGCTCACCATATAAAAGCCTTATAAAAGTCTTGGAGTGGCTTAAGATGGCGGTTGTGCAGAGAACAACGAGTCATGGGACACTTAGCGCTATAAGCAGTTCCAGGAAGCGATTTCTTTCAATGGGTAACGATTTATTGGGACAGGGGGGGGGGGGGCCTGTATACTGTAAATGTTATTTTTTATCTGACCCTCCCAGACCCCCTGAAACACATCCTTGGACCTTGGACCCCCTGTAACCAAGGTTAGGAACACCTGAACTAAGACAATGAAATTTCACACTACAGTGTAACTGCACAGCTTCGTAAGGGGGTACAAATTGGATACAAACTGTATCTCTAAATTATGTAATTATGTCTTTTCAAACTAGGGTTCTTTAAGCTGGCCATAGATGACTCCTCTGCTTTCAGAATACACTGCTCAACCCTACAGCCATTTGGCTGTATGCACTGATCGAACAAAAGTTTAACAACAGTACCGTTTGAGAGGAGTTGATTGACTCCTCTCAAACAGATATTGCCATATATTGGATTTAAATTTGTCCAGTCCTTCTGGAACCGTTTGAATTTCGATCCATCTATCGCTAGCTTTAGCTTCACACTTCCGCAGCCAACCATTCAGTGGTCATACTTACATTTAAAATCAACATCTTTATTCCAAAATAAAATGTAAAAAACAGTACAACATATTGAAATAAAATACTAGTTGATACTATAATGAATGAGAAATCTGGTATCTTGGGGGACCATCATAGGTTTATCTATATTCTTTGAAAGCTCTCCTCCTGAATCGGGGAGGAGGGGAAGGGGGCGAGAAGGAAAAAGAAGGGAAAGGGGGAAGGCAAGAGGTGGAGGGGAAGAACCAAGAGAAGGGGGAAAGAAGGGGAAAGGAAGGAAAGGAGAGGGGGGAAAATACAGAAAAAAAAGTGGGAAGTGGGGATAAGCAGAGAATAGGGAAAAGATAGAAAGGGAAGAAGGGAAACTACAAAAGGAAGAGGGAAGGGGGGGGGTAGAAAATGAGAAGAGGTTCCCCTAAACCTAGAAGTGAGAAACATTCCACTCAAAATTGAGGCCAGCGGGTATAAAAGTGGTCAAAATAAAAAAATCCAGAACACTTCCTGATGGTATAGTCTAGAGAACCCATCCCCTCCTCTAATCACCTGTCTAGATGATCCGCATTTTCACTGTGTCAGAATTTTTTGCTCAATGAAAATTTTAGATGTATGAAAATATTTAGTCACATTATTCCGTTTTTCTGTTTTATTATTTGTAGGTGGACCTGTAATCTGTTACACAACCTTCATGTTGTGCGACCTACGTATTGCACATTATTCACAGGTAATAACATAAATCACACAACGTGTGTTGCAATTAACCAACTGTTTAATCTTGCATGTATTGCCTGTGGACCTGGACATTACATAATGGAAATGTTTCAAATGATCACAACATGAACATTTCTTTCCTCTACAGTCCATAAGTCCTTAGCCAACTACTACCATCTACTTTAGGTCTAATAAATAAACGTGGTGATAATGCTCCTTGTGTTGGATGCTTTGCAAGAAACGACCTTCAGTCTTCCTATTATCTCTCTGTAACAGGAGACTCCATATAAAATAGGAATATACTGGTTAATAATGTGTTGCCCTCTCAAGTTCTTAACCATGTCTAGTAGAGGTGATCACTTGTTCATATTGATTTTCCTTTTTACCTTGTTAAAAAAAAAATACACAAGTCCAACCTATGTGTGTGATTATATGTCAGTATTTCATTGTATATCCCTGTATGTTGTGGTCAGGTGTTTGATTATATGTCAGTATTACCTTGTATATCCCTGTATGTTGTGGTCGTTCAGGTGCTTATCTAATAGTTTTTTAAAATGATCAAGGGAATTCCACATCCTTGCCGCTCTTACAGTAAAGAAGCCCTTTACGCAGTTTAAGGTTAAACCTCTTTTCTTCTACTTTTAGTGAGTGGCCACATGTCTTATTAAACTCCCTTCCGCAAAAAAGTTTTATCCCTATTGTGGGTTTCACCAGTATGGTATTTGTAAATTTAAATCATATCCCTGCTCAAGCATCTATTCTCCAGAGAGAATAAGTTCAGTGCTTGCAACCTATTAGCTTTGTTGCCCTTCTTTATACTCGCTCCATTTCCAGTACATCCTTCCTGAGGACTGGTGCCCAGAACTGGACAGCATACTCCAGCTGAGGCCGGACCAAAGTCTTGTAGAGTGGGAAAATGATCGCTTTATTCCTGGAGTTAATCCCCTTTTTAATGCAGGCCAATATTCTGTTTGCTTTGTTAGCAGCAGCTTGGCATTGCATGTTATTGCTGAGCCATTTCATCTACTAGGACCCCCAGGTCCTTTTCCATTATAGATTCCCCCAGAGGTCCCCCCCCCCCCCTAGCGAGTAGATTGCATTCATATTTTTGCCACCCAAATTAATTTTACATTTTTCTACATTAAACCTCATTTGCCATGTAGTTGCCCACCCCATTAATTTGTTCAGATCTTCTTGCAAGGTTTCCACATCCTGCAGAGAAGTTATTGCCCTGCTTAGCTTAGTGTCGTCTGAAAATACAGAGATTGAGCTGTTTACCCCATCCTCCAGGTCGTTTATGAACAAATTAAACAGGATTGGTTCCAGCACAGAACCCTGGGGGACCCCACTTATCACCCCTGACCATTCCGAGTATTCCCCATTTATCACAACCCTCTGAACTCACTCTTGTAGCCAGTTTTCAATCCATGTACTTACTCTATGGTCTACGCCAACGGACCTTACTTTGTACAGTAAACGTTTAGGGGGAACTGTGTCAAATGCTTTTGCAAAATCCAGATACATCACATCTACGGGCCTTCCTTTATCTAGATGGCAGCTCACCTCCTCATAGAAGGTTAATAGATTGGTTTAGCAAGAACGATTCTTCATGAATCCATGCTGATTACTGCTAATGATACTGTTTTTATTACTAAAATCTGGTATATAGTTCCTTATCATCAATCCAAGAGCTTGCATACTATTGATGTTAGGCTAACTGGTCTGTAATTCCCAGGGATGTATTTTGGCCCTTTTTTAAATATTGGTGCTACATTGGCTTTTCTCCAATCAGCTGGTACCATTCCAGTCAGTAGACTGTCAGTAAAAATTAGGAACAATGGTCTGGCAATTACTTGACTGAGTTCCCTAAGTACCCTCGGGTGCAAGCCATCTGGTCCCGGTGATTTATTAATGTTAAGTTTCCCAAGTCTATTTTTTTTTTTTTTTTTAATTGACAATTTTTAATTCTGTCCTCTGTTAGTAACAAACAGCTCTGGAAAGGGCATAGTGGTCCCAATTCCCAAGTCTATGTCTAATTCTGTCCTCTGTTAGCCATGAGGGTGCTTCCTGTGATGTGTCATGAGGACAAACACTGCAGTTTTGGTTACTGAAGCCCCCCGATTCCCTTGTGAAGACTGAGGAGAAGAATAAATTCAATATCTTCGCCATCTCCCCATCCTTTGTAACCATATGTCCTTCCTCATTCTTTATGGGGCCAATATGGTCTGTCTTCCGTTTTTTACTGTTTAAATACTTCATTTGGGGGATTTTTTTTTTTTTGCTCTCCTCCGTTATGTGTCCTTCATGTTTTATCTTAGCTGCCCTAATTGCACCCTTACATATCTTGTTGCATACTTTGTAAAGTCTGAATGCTGATCCCTCAGCATTGTATTTTTTGAAGGCCTTCTCCTTTGCTTTTATATGCATTTTTACATTAGAGTTAAGCCATCCAGGACTTTTGTTCACACTTTTAAATTTATTTTCCAATGGGATGCACTGGCTAATGCCCTTATTTAATATGCTCTTAAAGCAAACCCATCTCTCCTCCGTGTTCTTTTTTTCTAAGGTTTTATCCCAATTTATATCTTCTAGCAAGGTTCGTAGTTTAGGGAAGTTGGCTCTTTTGTAATTCACTGTCTTTTTGTTCCCCTCATATTTCCTATTTGTGTGATTTATATTGAAGCTAATTGACCTGTGATTGCTGTTTCCGTGATCAGGTCTGTATTGTTGGTAATCAGTAGATCTGGTAATGCCTTGTTTCTAGTTGGTGCGTCTACCATCTGACCCATGAAATTGTCCTGCAAGACATTTAGGAACTGGCGAGCCTTAGATGAATGCGTGGTTCCCTCCACCCAGTCTATGTCTGGGTGATTAAAATCGCCCATTATGATATCACTTTCCATCCTTGCTGCTAATCCAAATTGTGATAGGAGGTCCGTCTCCCCCTCCTCCCTCAGGTTAGGGGGCCTATAGCATACTCCCAGTATTATTTTCCCCTTAGCTTCATCCTTTTGGAGCTCTAGCCATAAGGATTCCACCTCTCACATTCACTTGTACATTATTCTTGATATATACCCAGGACGAAGTCAATCTGTGACAAAACTAGTCTGGCGGATGAAGTCCGGGAAGCGCGGGCATTTCGTTTTTAGTACCGGCCGGTATATTATCCTTTTGTAAGGGAGATGTTGTCCTCCTTTTTAAAAAAAAATGTATTATTCTGAAATAAAAGCGTTGGATTTTATGCTATGTGGGACATCCGTCAATACCCACAAGTGTGAGGACAAAAGAGAGAGTGTTTACTGGATCCTGGTGTGCCGAGCAGACTGCAGTCTAAAGGCTCTGGCAGGGCAATCAGCCATAGGCATTTTGATCTTTTTATAGGTCAAATCTATCTGGTAAGCAGGCATTTCTCTCTGGTGATGGTCACATGTGGTGTGGATAACATATGGAATATCTGTAATGCATCTATGTGACTTGGGAATTCAGGAGTGTGATGCCTCTATCTTCTCACTACCTCAGTCCTGCACCTGCCCTTCTACTATCACATAAGACTGTGGAATATTTTTTTTTATCCAATTTTTTTTTTTTTATTAAGTTCAACATAAACAAACAGAACCAGACTTCATCAACACACAGTTACATAGCATATCTTGCAAATTCTAAGTACAAATCGACAATAAGCACATCACAGGTGAGGCCCACCAATGTCTATCCCTGCCCTCAAATCCATACCCCTCCCATGCCACCCTATATCACTTCACCTTTACTATTCAGACCAATAATCTATACCAGTGTTTTTCAACTCCAGTCCTCAAGGCGCACCAACAGGTCATGTTTTCAGGATTTCCACTATTTTGCACAGGTGATTTGATCAGTTTCACTGCTTTAGTAATTACCACAGCAGTTTCATCTGAGGGAAATCCTGAAAACATGACCTGTTGGTGCGCCTTGAGGACTGGAGTTGAGAAACACTGATCTATACAAGTGTAATTAACCAGCATTCAGACCTAGAAATCTACCCATCCCAGATCCACCGGGACGAGTCCGGGTACATCTAGCCACGGCCCCAAAGTTTCTCAAACTTTCAGGTGCACCCCCTGTGTTTTATATTTTATCCATTCTAAGCATGTTCCGAACTGTGGAAATCCATCCCTTAACTGTGGGAGGGTCCTCTGACTTCCAGTGGAGCATTATCATCTTACGTGCTAAAAGCAGAGTTCTGGTAACTGCAATTCTGAGGCATTCCTCCCATTCAAAGACCTCCAATACATTTAGTAAACAGTGTTTTGGGTCGGTGGGCATAGAGATCTGGAATACCCTGTTTATGGTGTCCACCACTCCGCTCCAATAGGAGTGAGGCTTCGGGCACCTCCACAGTAGATTGATCAGATCGCCATGATCTATTTTGCATCTAGTGCATAACGGGGTGGGCCTGAGACCCATTTTGTGTAATCTATGCGGGGTATAATACACTCTCAAAATAAGATACAGTTGTGCTAGCCTCTGTGATACATTCAGCAAGCTTGTGGGCACCACCTGTAGGATCTTGTCCCACTGGTCTCCATCTATCTGCCCCACATCTCTCTCCCACTTATCCATCATTCTCAAGGGATGTTTGTTCAGAAAGCTCTGCAGGAGCATGTTAAAACATTGGGAGATGAAACCTTTGGTGTTGGATGCTCTCAGGACTAAGTTAAATAATGGCGTCTGTGAAGGAGACCATTCAGAAGCACTGCTCTGAGCCTTCACAGCATGTCTCAGTTGCTCATAATGGAATCGTATAGAGAGTGGCAAGCCGTGTCTCCTGCAGAGCCTCGAAAGACAGTAAAATACAGTTTTGAAAAATATCTCAAATGTATATCACCCCATATCTTTTCCATAAGGCTCCATGTTGTAACTGTGCTATTTCAGGATAAGTCCCATTAGACCATATCGGGCTAAACTCTGTGTATCCTGTCACTCCCTGTAGGTATCTGATTTTGTTCCAAACTTTCTGGAGAAGATTATAGGCCGGGTATGTCTAATTTGGTTTCCCAAAGGCTAAAGCTTCAAGTGCCGCCGGCACCAAGTCTCTTTTTACCGTGTGTAACCAGGGCAGCCATCAGAAATTTTTGGGCCCCTTACACAGCTTTAGGCCTGCCCCCCCCCCCCAAGCCTGGCCACCAACATTCCCCAGGGCTTGCCTATGGGCCATCCTACTGAATCTGCACACCAGCCCCCTCACATGTACGCACTCAGACCCCCCTCAATCCTGTATATATGTCAGCCCCTCACACACCTGTATATTTGTCAGCCCCCCAAACCTGTATATTTGTCAGCCCCCCCCACACACACCTGTATATATGGCAGCCCCCTTACACACACCTTTATATATGTCACCCCCCACACCTGTATATATGTCAGCGCCCCACCACACACACACACACACACACACACACACACACACACACACACCTGTATATATGTCAGCGCCCCACACACACCTGTATATATGTCAGCGCCCCCCACAGACACACACACCCGCATATATGTTTTCAGCGCCCCCCCACACACACACACCTGTATATATGTCAGCGCCCCCCCCCCCCCCCCACACACACACACACCAGACCTGTATATATAGCAGCCACCCCCCCACACACACACCTGTGTATATATAGCAGCCCCACATACACAAATCTGTACACACACAAGCCTCTGGCCCATCCCTGTACACAAACAGCCCCCCTCCCTTACCTTCACAGCCCCTACTTGTAGCTTCCTACCTTGTCCCAGCTCATTTTTACAAAGCTGACATGTTGCTGAGAAGCGTAGTACAGGCAGATCACTGTCACACGAGGGGTGCACATGCACATAGTAGCCAGAGGTGGCAGTAAAGAGCTTGATGTCTGAGTCAATGACACGAGAACTGCAGAAACTGTGAGATAATTTCTATACTGCACAGCACAGATCCCTTTCACTTGTCCTTCTTCTGGCCCGGGCGGGCCCCTCGGACCCTGAGGCCCCTACAGTTGTAACGGCTGTACCCCCCTGATGGTGGCCCTGTGTGTAACATCACATTCTCTGAAGAGCTGCGGGTAGTACTCATCCTGTCAGCTTCCCCACCCATAACTCCTATTAGGTGCTGAAGCTGAACTGCTAGATAGTATAACCATTGGATTCGGCAGGGCTAGTCCCCCATCATCTTTAGGGTGCTGTAAGTGTTCAAGCTTAATCCTGGGGGGGCGATTCTTCCAGATGAGCAGGCAAAATAGAGAGTTCACAATTCTGAATGTTTTCAGAGGGACCAGTACTGGAGAGTTGTGGAGCACATGGAGCAGCTGGGGCATGAGGATCATCTTGATCAAATTCACCCTACCAGCCATCGACAGGCAGAGTGAGTTCCATGTCTTAATCCGGTCTTGGAATCTTTGCAAGAGTGGGGAGATGTTCAGTCTCCCATAATCTCTTACCGTAGGGGTCACCTGGACACCTAAATACCTAAAGGATGCAGTTAAGGGTATGGAGTTATTGTTGGGAGGCTTACCCCCTTCATGAGCATGACCATTAGGGAGGATTTTGTCCAGTTGATCTGGAGCCCTGAATAAGTGCCAAATTCCGTTATGGCTGACATGGTTTCCCAGAGGGAACCTTCGACGTCCCCAAGCAGAATCATAGTTTCATCCGCGTAGAGCATCAATTTCTCTTGTCTGTGACCATAACAGAAGCTGGTAATACCCAGGTGGTCTCTAATTGTGATTGCTAGGGGCTCAATAGCTAGCGCGAAGAGCAGGGGAGACAGTGGGCAAGACTGTGTAATATTGGATGTATTTTTAACCTTTCTTTCTTCCTGGAATAAGGAAGATATTGCATCAATATTTTGTTGACATTCTTATGACATTCTTATGAATAGTATGTTCTACTAAATGCTATGCGCGACTCTGTTCTTAGATTCACCCATCTTGTCTGCCAGGCTCCTGGCATTGGTGAACATGCTACGTAGTTAAGACTGGTCGCATACTGTCTTCTTATTGGGTATTCGAGGTTGAAAAATAGGACTTGTTACTATACTTACCTTGGGTTTATGTGCTTTAGTCAACCCACCACTAATGCTCCAAATACTACCCTCTGGAATATGTTCCGTGATGACTATCTCTACCTCTGGACCCTCCCTTCCCCCGTCACCTAGTTTAAAAACAAATCTAACTTTTCGGCCATCCTCACTCCCAGGAGATCTGCACACTCCTCATCATGTAACAGAGAGTTCTTAGGTATAGGTTTTCTGTTATGCCGCGTACACACGAGTGGATTTTCCATCAGAAAAATCTTGGATGGTTTTTCCGACGGAATTCTGCTCAAGCTTGGCTTGCATACACACGGTCACACAAAAGTTCGCTGAACTTTCGACCGTCAAGAACGCGGTGACGTACAACACTACGACGAGCCGAGAAAATTAAGTTCAATGCTTCTGAGCATGCGTCGAATTGTTTCCAAGCATGCGTAGGAATTTTGTGTTTTGGAATTGCTACAGACGATTGAAATTTCCAATCGGAACTTTTTCCGACCGAAAAATTGAGAACATACTCTCAATCTTTTGCTGGTAGAAATTCGGCCAGCAAAAGTCCGATGGAGCATACACACGATCGCATTTTCCGACCAAAAGCTCTCATCTGTCTTTTGCTGGCCGAATTTTCGATCGTGTGTATGCGGCATAAGTCTTAGGGGAAATCCCTCTCACTGAATTCCCTTGGATCACCAAACAAAAATGTAAAACTTAAATTGAGATCATTCATGTTCAAATAGTCCAAAAACTCTGGGCATCCAAGTCTGTATCCACAGTAAAGATAGATTGCACTGTGAGCTGTAAGGTCTTATATAGACAGGTGTGTGGCTTTCCTAATCAAGTCCAAACAGTATAATCAGTATAACAGCTGGACTCAAATGAAGGTGTAGAACCATCTCAAAGATGGTCAGAAGAAATGGACAGCACCTGCGTTAAATATGAGTGTCACATCAAAGGGTCTGAATACTTAGGACCATGTGATATTTCAGTTTTTCTTTTTTAATAAATCTGCAAAAATGTTAAAAATTCTGTGTTTTTATGTCAATATGGGGTGCTGTGTGTACATTAATGAGGAAAAAAAATAACTTAAATGATTTTAGCAAATGGCTGCAATATAACAAAGAGTGAAAAATTTAAGGTCTGAATACTTTCCGTCCCCACTGTACATGTTGAGCTACTAGATTCATGGCTGGAAGCTGGAGTTTATCATAAAACCCATTTGTGTGGTCTAAGGTGATTTTAGCCAAACATGAGTGTGCGGCAACTAAAGCTGGTGAGTTTGTTTCTTACGGGCAGTGGAGTCACGTGCACAGAGGTGTGGTGGATGTATAGAAGAAAGCCCATTGGAGTCACTTCATTGGACTGCTTTTTCTTGTCATTAGACTCTTCTTTTTTTCACAGAATTTGTTCACAAAGGAATGTTTTTGGACGATAAAGAAAAATATTTTCTTGGTCACTGGTCACAGGGTGATATTAGTGAAATAATATTGCATATCATTATAGCACTATTGAAGTTCATATATTTTTGTTATTTTTTCTCACAAAGGGAGCTTGCTGATTAGCGCTGATCAATAAGTTTGTCACTAGGTCACTCTTCATAGGGTGGTGTGAATATTTATGATAATATTTTTTTCACCTTTTTTTCATTATTGTGTTTAGCCCCACTATTGGGTTCACTATTTTTTTAGAATAGAGGATACAATACTGATCACATATATACACCTTACATGAAATAAAAAAAGCAAAAATATTTTCAATAAGGACAATGAGAATAACCTTATATGGATAATGATAAATATCCACCATGTTTAACAGGGACATAGTTTGCACCGACAAGATGGACATTAAGCAAAACTATCCCAATTATGGTCATGAGTGATACCAGCATGAATGGCTATCGAGAGGCATAATCTGAAAAAATCTGCATCGAACACCAAAAATAAGATAAAATTAAAAAAAAAAAATAAAATGAATGAAAAAATGAAAAAAGAGGGATGTAGAGTGGGGACATCAAGCCCTATTAATAAAGGCATTGATGTCCCACTCCACATTCATACCATTTGGAAAATAAGATTTTAACTCGTATATCCAATACATTTCGGTGGGACAAAACACATCGGATGATGTTCGTGGCAATCGCTCTATACTTTTTAAAAGAAAAGCTTGTTTTTATTTGATTTCATGTAAAGTGTGAACCCCTCTTTTTTTAAACAAAAAGATCATACAGTGTTACACTGTGCAGATTTTATTTATCTTACATGTTTGATGTCACAGAATAACTTCACAATTGAGATATACTTGCTGTTTCACCACAGAGTTTATCGCTTAAGGAGGGATTATCTGTTCCTTATTGAAGTTTATCCTCCAACCACTGCCTCGTATGGATGATTTTCTTTGAAGATTTTCCTCAATAAAGCCTGTTTGATCCACGTGCTATACAGTACGTGGGTCCACCTTGTCTGGTAAGCGTGCCAACCTTACTTTTCTTCTGTGTGCACTTCACGATTTAAGTATTCACCAAGATTATCACATAGTTACATAGTTAGGTTGAAAAAAAGACACAAGTCCATCTAGTTCAATCATAAAAAATAAAAAAAAATATCATACAATCTCATATACCCAATCCTATATCCACAGTTGTGAAAAATATATATCTAAATATATAACTCGCGCTGAGGAAAAACAAAATCAGACGTGAATGAAGCTGCTATACACAAAGTGCACTTGAACATAATAAAAGGAATAATACAACGCTTAACAAACATGTGTCCATATAAGTGAAAACAGATAAACAATGATATATAATATGTAACAAAAGTCCATGTGAACCGTGGAAATAATAAACAACTAAATAGGTGCTTCACATCCAAAGTGTAAAGTTTGCAGGGGATATTTCACATCTAATAATCAAAGATGCAAGGCAGAAAATCGCAGACAAGTTCAGGTGTGACAAAACACCCCCACATGTGTCCCCACTCACCGGATCACGATGACACCCAGATTTGAAGTCTGGGAGTCAGATTAGACTTGTAACAGTATCCACCAGGAATTGCTGGATGGCAGGAATGGCTGATGAAAATTAGGAAACTATCGATCCTTCCACATTAATTCTCAATCATGAGAAAAACAGGTACCCATAAAGGAAAGAAAGGGACCAATAGTGAAGTATGCTAGGAAAAGGTATTTATTGCACATACAAGGGCATACTTACAAATGTAAAAAGGTCCTTTGATGACGCCCTGTGGGAGGGCGAAATGCATTAACGTGACGTACTTTGGGTTCTGGCATCACTTCCGGTCTCGTGGAACACCGATAACGGCGCTTGCTGCAGTTTTATATCATTTCCAATGCCTACTTTTAACTTATGCCCTTGTATGTGCAATAAATCCCTTTTCATAGCATACTTCACTATTGGTCCTTTTCTTTCCTTTATGGGTACCTGTTTTTCTCATGATTGAGAATCAATGTGGAAGGATCGTTCGTTTCCTAATTTTCATCAGCCATTCCTGCCATCCAGCAATTCCCGGTAGATACTGTTACAAGTCTAATCTGACTCCCAGAATGCAAAGCTGGGTGTCATTGTGATCCTGTGAGTGGGGACACATGTGGGCGTGTTTTGTCACATCTGAACTTGTCTGCGATTTTCTGCCTTGCATCTTTGATTATTAGATGTGAAATATCCCCTGCAACTTTGCACTGTGGATGTGAAGCACCTATTTAGTTGTTTATTATTTCCACGGTTCACATAGACTTTTGTTACATATTATATATCATTGTTTATTTGTTTTCACTTATATGGACATGTTTGTTAAGCACTGTATTATTTATTTTATTATACCCACAGTTGATCCAGAGGAAGGTGAAAAAAAAAAACAGAAAAGCAGGATCCAATTTGCTACAGCAGGGGAAAAAATTCCTTCCTGATCCCAGAGAGGCAATCGGATTTTCCCTGGATCAACTTTACCTATAAATGTTAGTACCCAGTTATATTATGTGTATTTAGGAAAGAATCCAGGCCTTTCTTAAAGCAATCTACTGAGCTGGCCAGAACCACCACTGGAGGGAGTCTAGTCCACATTTTCACAGCTCTTACTGTGAAGAAACCTTTCCATATTTGGATATGAAATTTATTTTCCTCTAGACTTAAAGAGTGCCCCCTTGTCGTCAGTGTTGACTGTAAAGTAAATAACTCAACACCAAGTTCACTATATGGAATGAGCATATCCCCCCCTTAATCGCCTCTTCTTAAGAGTGAATAAATTCAGTTCCTCTAATCACTTCAATTTTTGATTCATCACTTATGGACTTCCTTTTTATCACCCATTTTATATGGTCTATTTAAGATGGACTAATATGTTATACTTGATATTTGATTACATTTTTTCACTACGCAATTAATGTTAACATTTATTAATTTTGAGCGCTACATTATTTGTTTTTGTGGAGGATGGGGGTAAACAGCTCAAATTCTGTATTTGCGGACGATACTAAGCTAAGCAGGGCAATAACTTCTCCGCAGGATGTGGAAACCTTGCAAGAAGATTTGAACAAATTAATGGGGTGGGCAACTACATGGCAAATGAGGTTTAATGTAGAAAAATTTAAAATAATGCATTTGGGCAGCAAAAATATGAATGCAAACAACTCACTGGGGGGAGGGGGGGGAGAACCTCTGGGGAAATCTAGGATGGAAAAGGACCTGGGGGTCCTAGTAGATGACAGGCTCAACAATGGCATGCAATGCCAAGCTGCTGCAAGCAAAGCAAACAGAATATTGGCATGCATCAAAAAGGGGATTAACTCCAGAGATAAAACAATAATTCTCCCACTCTACAAGACTCTGGTCCGGCCGCACCTGGAGTATGCCGTCCAGTTCTGGGCACCAGTCCTTAGGAAGGATGTGCTGCAACTGGAGAGAGTTCTGAGAAGGGCAACAAAACTAATAAAAGGGACTGGAGGACCTTAGTTATGAGGAAAGGTTACGAGCACTGAATTTGTTCTCTCTAGAGAGGAGACACTTGAGAGGGGATATAATTTCAATGTACAAATACCGTACTGGTGACCCCACAATAGGGATAAAATTCTTCTGTGAAAGAGAATTTAATAAGACACGCGGCCATTCCCTAAAATTAGAAGAAGAGCGGTTTAACCTTAAACTGCGTAGAGGTTTCTTTACTGTAAGAGCAGTTAGTATGTGGAATTCTCTTCCACAGGCAGTGGTTTCCACGGGGAGCATCGATAGTTTCAAAAAACTATTAGATAAGCACCTGAACAACCACAACATACAGGGATATACAATGTAATATTGACATAAAATCACACACATAGGTTGGACTTGATGAACTTTGTGTCTTTTTTCAACCTCGCCTACTATGTAACAGATGTTGATTGTCTAAGGCCCCTTTCACACGGGCGCCTCCAAGAAGCAGAATGTCAGGGAACGTTGTCCGGTGGATCTGCTGCTGTGCGCCCTGGGGTGCGCCGGTGTGCGCCGGGGCGCGCTGGCGCTCGCGGGCGCGTGCCTGTGCGCACTGGTGTGCGCGTGCGTGCGGGTGCGCCGGCGCGCGCGGGCGCGCGCGGGCGCGCGCGGGCGCGGCGTTTGGCGCCAATCGGCCTATTTAGGCTGAGTTCACTGGGTGCTCGGTGCTGTCCGATCGTCAGCTCCTAGTGTTCCGTTACCTGCTTCCTGTATCCCGTGTGACCTCCTGACCCCCGGCCTGATCCTGCACCTGTCTGTCTGCTGCCTGCCTGTTGACCTCGGCCTGTCCCTGACTCCGCTTCTGCCTGCTCCTTTGTACTACGCTGCCCGCTTGTTGCCAAACCTCTGCCTGTGACCCGGACTTGAACCTGCCTGCTCCCTTGTACCACGTTGCCCGCTTGCTGCCAACCTCTGCCTGTGACCCGGACCCGCATACGCTTCTCATCGGTACCGTGCCTGTGTGTGGAAGTGCTCCGCCAAGGACCTGCTCTGCACCTGCTGTCTGCTCCCCTCCATCTGGAGGACCACTGACTCCATCTCAGCAAACGTCCGGGGTCATCTCCCGGCAACGACCCGCCAGGCGCTCATACCACTCTGTGCTCTCGTGTCCCCTGTCCCCACTTCCAGGGGGCCGAGAACCAGATACGTACGGGAGGCCTTCCCCTGCTACATCGGGCTCACCTGTCTGGTGCGTGAAGCCTGACAGTATCGGACAGCCATGTCTGAGTCCGAGCAGGGGGTCTCTCCCATGGAGGACTTGTGTAGACACCTGGCGGGTCTCACACAAGCTGTGGAAAATCTTCAAGAGTCCTACACCAGACTGGAAGGACAGGTCCAGGTCCTCGCATCCCCCGCGCGCCAGCAAGCCGATCCCGGGGCGGGACCAGCACCCTCAGTAGTGATGCTACCCCCGGAACCCAAGGTACCAATCCCCGAGAGATTCTCTGGAGACCGTAGGAAATTCCGGTCATTCTGCAGCGCCTGCGAGCTCTACTTTGCGTTGCAACCACGCACCTTCTCTTTGGAGGCAACCAAGGTGGGCTTCGTTATCTCCCTCCTGTCCGGGGAGCCTCAGACCTGGGCCCACCGCCTCCTGCGACAGAAGCCGCCCGTTCTGGATAACCTGGGCACCTTCTTTGCCACCATGGCCCAGCTTTACGAGGACCCCCAACTAAAAGCGACTGCCGAGACCGCTCTGCACGCTCTGCAACAGGGGCGTAGAGCTGTTGAAGATTATGTAGCCGAATTCAGACACTGGAGTTCCGACACGGAATGGAATGACGCGGCTCTGTGCTACCAATTCCGCATGGGATTGTCAGAGTCCCTAAAGGACGAACTGGCACGGGTTGGCGTCCCACAGTCCCTGGAAGAGTTGATTAACGTATCTATCCAGATTGACCGGCGACTCAGAGAACGTCGTTCAGAGAGGGTCTCCAATCAGTACCGGCCCACCTGGGTCCTCCCCAAGGTCCCCAGTGCGCCCGGGCTTTCCGCCCAGCCTCCTTTGCTCCCTCTGCTTCAGTACCTGATACTTCGGAGCCCATGCAGCTTGGGCTTATCCGTCCCTCACTCACCGTGGAAGAACGGCAACGCCGAAGGATCAACAACCTGTGCATGTACTGTGGCGAACCGGGTCACTATGTGAGAGCTTGTCCCAATAAGACACGTAAGTCACCTCTCGTTTCTCCTAAATCTGCACCTCCCTTGCCTAAACTTGCATCTCACCTTGCTCTCTCTGTTGTCCTACAGCTTTCCGACAAGGATATCCCAGTACCAGTCATAATTGACTCCGGAGCCTGTAGCTGCTTTATCGACCTTACCTTCGCCACCCACCACCACATTCCTCTCCGATCTAAGACTCAAAGCCTCGCAGTACACTTGGCAGATGGCACCACTCTCAGCTCTGGTCCCATTACACAGGAAACCATTCCCCTACTGGCTACCATGGGCTCAGCCCACCGGGAGCTCCTGTGCTTGGATGCCATTTCGTCTCCTCTCTTCCCCATTATACTGGGAATGCCGTGGTTAAAGGCCCACAACCCTAGCATCGATTGGGTCACAGGCGAAATTAAGTTTGCCTCCGGATACTGCCAGCAGCATTGCTTACACCAACTGCCTGCGGGGTCATCCCCATTGTTGTATCTGGACGTTGATGTTGAGTTGCAACAAGCAATTCCAGCACCTTATTGGGACTTTCTGGATGTTTTTAGCAAAAAGGGGGCGGAGACCTTGCCACCGCACAGGCCCTACGATTGCCCGATAGAGCTTTTGCCCGGGACCGAAGTTCCCTTCGGGAGGATCTTCCCACTCACTGAGCAGGAGTTGGCAACTCTGAAGGTTTATATAGATGAAAACCTCGCCAAGGGGTTTATCCGTCCGTCTACCTCTCCGGCCGGGGCCGGAATCTTCTTTGTCGAAAAAAAGGACCACTCCTTACGGCCGTGTATCGACTACCGGGAGCTCAACAAAATAACGATTAAAAACCGTTACCCGCTGCCCCTGGTACCGGAGCTCTTCCAGAGACTAGGATCTGCAGTGGTCTTTACCAAGCTCGACCTCCGTGGGGCCTATAACTTGATTCGCATCAGAGAGGGGGATGAGTGGAAGACTGCCTTCCGTACTCGTTTCGGGCACTTCGAGTACCTTGTCATGCCTTTCGGTCTGTGCAACGCGCCTGCAACCTTTCAGCATTTTGTTAACGACATTTTTCATGATCTATTGGACTTATACGTTATAGTTTACCTGGATGACATCCTGATTTTTTCTTCATCTGTCCCCGACCACCGCAGGCACGTGCGAAATGTTCTCCTTCGGCTCAGGCAGCACGGGCTTTACGCCAAACTGGAGAAATGTGAATTCGAACTACAAACCATACAGTTTCTTGGCCTAGTCATCTCCATCGATGGTATCAAAATGGACCCTCAAAAGGTGTCCGCCATCCTGGAATGGCCTGCCCCAACTGATAAAAAGGGAGTCCAACGCTTCGTAGGCTTTGCTAACTTTTACCGGAAATTTATCAGGAATTTTTCTGCAATTATCTCCCCCATCACTGACCTCACCAAGCAAGGAAATCGGTTTTGCTGGTCCCCTGGTGCGCAAGTAGCCTTTGAAAGGTTGAAGGAACTGTTCACCTCCGCGTCCATCCTGAAACACCCTGACCCTGTGTTGCCCTTCGTCCTTGAAGTGGACGCCTCAGAAATCGCTGTGGGGGCCGTGCTCTCCCAGCGACAAGGGGCCAAGGCCCTTCTGTTCCCGGTGGCCTTCTTCTCTCGCAAACTCTCTTCGGCAGAGAGAAATTATGACGTGGGGGACCGGGAGCTCCTGGCCATCAAGGCCGCCTTAGAAGAGTGGCGCTACTTACTGGAAGGTGCTGCACACCCCATCTTGGTCTATACCGACCACAAGAACCTGGAATACCTGCGGACGGCTAAAAGGCTGAGGCCACGACAGGCAAGATGGGCTCTATTCTTTTCCAGGTTCTTGTTCCACATTACTTATAGACCCGGCTCAAAAAATACTAAAGCTGACGCTTTGTCTCGTATGTTTCATGAGGTTGAAGTACCTCTACCCCCGGACACTATCCTGTCAGCCGGAAACTTCTTGCTACTCCAGGGGGACCTCCTATCCCGCATGAAACAAGCTTCGGTGGAAGGGACCCCACCCGTTGGAGACGAGGTTAAGATGTTGGATGGGGTGTTCTGGTATAAGGACAAGATACTGGTCCCCGAAGGCCTGAGGGTGGAGGTTATGGGACTCTGTCACGACCATAAGTTGGCCGGACATTTCGGTACCCGGAAGACCACAGAATTGGTGCAGCGCACGTTCTGGTGGCCGCAGTTGACGAAGGACTGCAAAACCTATGTGGAAACCTGTACCACCTGTGCCCGGAGCAAGACGTCCCGTGCCAAGACATGGGGCTTGCTAAAACCCCTGCCCGTTCCGGAAAGACCTTGGAGGATGATATCCATGGATTTTATCGTGGAACTCCCTTTAGCGGAGGGATTCTCCACCATTTTCGTTGTGGTCGACAGGTTGTCGAAGATGGCCCATTTCCTACCCATGAAGGGTACCCCTTCGGCCTTGGAAACAGCAAGGATCTTCGTCAAGGAGATAGTGAGGCTGCATGGAGTTCCCGCAAGCATCGTGTCTGATCGCGGTGTTCAATTTACCTCCAAGTTCTGGAAGGCCCTCTGCGGCTCCCTGGAGATCGAGTTGGCATTCTCGTCCGCCTATCACCCCCAGACGAACGGGCAGACGGAGAGAACTAACCAGACCCTGGAGCAGTACCTCCGCTGCTTCTCTGCCTTCTCGCAGGACGATTGGGCCTCGCTACTACCCATGGCCGAGTTTGCGTACAATAATTCTCTGCACTCCGCGATCAAGCAAACGCCCTTCTTCGCCAACTATGGCTACCACCCAACTTTCCTGCCTGGTTCCATACCTGAATGTTCTATCCCTGCAGTGTCCGAAATGATGGACTTTTTTCGGACCAACAACCAAGCGCTACAGGAAACAATGACTCGAACCCAGGAGTACAATAAAAGGATGTTCGATAGGAAAAGGCGAGGTGAGCTCATCCTGAGGTCCGGTGACCAAGTCTGGCTCTCAACCGTCAACTTAAAGATGGCTTGCCCCTCAAGGAAACTTGGCCCCAGATTCCTGGGCCCCTTTTCGGTCAAAAGGAAAGTGAATGAGGTGACTTACGAGCTCGACTTACCCGGTTCGCTGAAGATCCACCCAGTCTTTCACGTCTCCCTGCTAAAACCTGTTGTCTCTAACCCCTTTACCGGACGTAACACAGGCCCACCTGAACCTGTAACTGTGGATGGTGAAGAGGAATTTGAGGTGGAAACGATAGTGGATTGTAGGAAAAGGGGCAACCAAGTCCAGTACTTGATCAAGTGGAAAGGATATGGCCCGGAGGACAATTCCTGGGAGCCTGAAGACAACTTACATGCGGAGCAACTTCTGAGAGCCTTTAAAGTCACCCACGCTGATAGACTGGACCGGATGGGCATCCGGAGACTGCCCTTAAGGGGGGGGCACTGTCAGGGAACGTTGTCCGGTGGATCTGCTGCTGTGCGCCCTGGGGTGCGCCGGTGTGCGCCGGGGCGCGCTGGCGCTCGCGGGCGCGTGCCTGTGCGCGCTGGTGTGCGCGTGCGTGCGCGGGTGCGCGTGCGCGGGCGCGCGGGCGCGGCGTTTGGCGCCAATCGGCCTATTTAGGCTGAGTTCACTGGGTGCTCGGTGCTGTCCGATCGTCAGCTCCTAGTGTTCCGTTACCTGCTTCCTGTATCCCGTGTGACCTCCTGACCCCCGGCCTGATCCTGCACCTGTCTGTCTGCTGCCTGCCTGTTGACCTCGGCCTGTCCCTGACTCCGCTTCTGCCTGCTCCTTTGTACTACGCTGCCCGCTTGTTGCCAAACCTCTGCCTGTGACCCGGACTTGAACCTGCCTGCTCCCTTGTACCACGTTGCCCGCTTGCTGCCAACCTCTGCCTGTGACCCGGACCCGCATACGCTTCTCATCGGTACCGTGCCTGTGTGTGGAAGTGCTCCGCCAAGGACCTGCTCTGCACCTGCTGTCTGCTCCCCTCCATCTGGAGGACCACTGACTCCATCTCAGCAAACGTCCGGGGTCATCTCCCGGCAACGACCCGCCAGGCGCTCATACCACTCTGTGCTCTCGTGTCCCCTGTCCCCACTTCCAGGGGGCCGAGAACCAGATACGTACGGGAGGCCTTCCCCTGCTACATCGGGCTCACCTGTCTGGTGCGTGAAGCCTGACACAGAATTTGCTTGCTCAGCAGGGGATCTCTCAGCAGGCGGGTGGCAGGTCTGTGTCAGCTCCGCTATGCAGAGTGGACACAGTCCCGCTCTCCTCTATGGAGCAATCATGATGGAAATGCACCACCTGTCTGTTTCCATCCGATCTCATCCCCCAGATGGGTGGGGAATAGGACCACCACCCAACAGTTTTTTGCAGACAGGATTGGATCGGATGGCAGCGGGTGTCAACGGACATGTGTTCGCTGACATCCACAGCTCCATAAAAGAGACTGGAGGGTTCGACTGAGAAAGTGACAGGCGGAGCTGATTAGACAACCCAATGGGACAAAGAGCATGATGGGAAATGTGAAAGGTTGAGAAAGCAATGTTCCAATTACATAGTTCATTCTTTGACTTATTTATTACAGGTACTTATTTAGAGATGTTAATTTTCACAGCACTTTACATATACAGTATATTGTACATTCACATCAGTCCCTGCCTTCAAGATGCTTACAATCTAATGTCCCTAACTTACGGTCATACATACACACACTAGGACCAATTTAGACAGGAGCCAATTAACCCACCAGCATGTCTTTGGAGTGTGGAAGGAAACCCACATGGGCACAAGGAGAACATGCAAACTCAAGGCTAGTAGTGCCCGTAAGATGATCCTTCGACATTGGAAGGCGACGGAGCCTCCGACGATGGGGGAATGGATAACCCAAATGGGGGACACCATTAGGATGGAAAAGTATGTCTTTCAACATAGGGGACGACCGGAAAAGTTTGACAGACTATGGGCACCCTGGTTGGATACCCCTGGACTTTCTCCAGTTGATCTGGTCATGGATAGAATGCTGCGCTAAAAGAGGGGGGGGGGAGGGTAAAAGCTAGGGGGGCATCAGCTGCAGGACACCTACCGTAGATGACTCAGTATATATGTACTATAGCAGAACCATGATGTACAACGCCAAATCCACTGTTGATAGGAAGATATTGTACAGGGATATATCTGTGAAAAATGCTTGTTTTTTCCTCTTGCTGGAATGTATATGCTCCTATGGTATGACAAGGATACATGTTTGAGATGTGAGCTGTAAATTATGTTGTATGTTTTGTTATTCAATAAAAATCTGATTTAAAAAAAAGGCTAGTATTGCCATTGTTAGAATTCGAACCAACAACCCTAGTGCTGCTAGGTGGAATTGCTAACTGCGTAGCCACTGTGCTGCTCAATCCAATTACCATGGCACCACAGGAGGTCCTAATTGCTTAAGCTACATAATCTCATAATAATATCTGAAAATAACTTTCATTAAAAAAAATTGGAAAAGGAGGGTTTAATGCTGGAGGAACCTGTATTTTGTATGTCCTTATTAGTTTCACAGAAATATTTAGCCCCAGATAAATAGCTTTACTATTTATTATGATATTTTTGGTTAACATGGAGTTTCGTTTTAATGGGAGAAACTTCTAATATAGCATGTTTGCATAAATGAACCAGCCAACCAACCATCTTTAACAGATGCTACCCTCTAGATTAACAATAGTCCTCTCAGCTTTCCCTGCATGCACTGTGCTCATCGCTTACTCACTGTGAGCTTTCTTTTTTATCCTCTGCATTATCACATAGTCATGTGCACCAAAGTTGCTGACAGGAAATCCATTGCTTCAAGAGCCTGGAGTACCGAGGATTGTTCCCGAGGGCTCCTGTTGGCATACCCAATACAATAGGAATATAGATAACACACACTTGGCATTAGGGGAGTTAGCAGTTACTCAAATAGATATTGAGAACAGTTTTATGAGGATGTTTGTAGGAAATGTGGATGCTAGTGGTGGAGCAGACAAGCTTGGTTAACAAGACTAAAAGTACTTTGAGGTTGAAGGTGTGAAAGCCCTTCTCATTAGAGCTTTGAATACTTGATATCGTATTACTGTATGTTTTAATGGTATACCTGCAAAAACCAGAACCAGAAAATACTTGTGTTGTGGTGACATCTTTGTCTATTGATGTGATAATGTATATGTCACTGTTAAGTCTGTGGACATTGCTATGGTTCAGTGTTTGGACCCATCTAGTGACCAAATCTGGTATTGTACTGATATGATTATTACATCAGAACAAGCACCAAAGACTTTTACAGGAAGTTCTGTTGTTTTGATAAGAAGTTTGACCTTGTTACCCAGGAGTCTGTGTGACCTACCCATGAACACTCTCTGATGCAGTGCATGCTGGGTAGGAGATAAAAGGAGCCCGAGCGGCCATTTTAGGTCTCTTGGGACCACGTTGCCTGCATGTGCAGATCTGTGAGGAGGTTTCCCGGAGACAGCGACAGACAGTCATCACGGAGTGCAAATCTGCTTGCTTGCGAGGTGATCTGACGGAAACCAAGAGCCGGTGACCGGATTGACAAGACCCAGCGACGCTCATCAGGATATCGGAGGACCGGATCCATTCAGCAGAGTGACACCAAGCATCCGGCCCAGCTGATACAGAAGCAAGTTGCAGTTACCGGATCAAAGTCATCATCCAGAACTCTGATCCAGTTGGTGAGCGGGTTATGGCCCACCGTTTGTTAATTTGCTGCACGCAGTTAGACTCATTTACAGGCCCCACTGGAATCAGTAGTTCCACGGAGGAGCGCCAGAACAACTGACACTGAGCAGGCTTGAGGCCTACTTTACTTTAGTGCCCAGGCGTTGTGTATAAGTTCTTGGAGTTATACCTGGAGCACTTTAAGTTAACTCTCACCTACCTTTTGGATTACAAATATCAGAGGAGTCATTTCTAGCTAGCGAAGAAAGAAGATATGGGAGAAAGTACTTTTAGTGAGGCCTTACGTAAAACTTTAAAGTAACAGGAGCTCCCAGGTTTAGATGCATAGAATATATATATATATATATATATATATTTTTTTTTTTCATATTGTATTTATCTGTTGATTTATATTGTACCGACATCCTACATTGGGATGGCAGTGCAATCTCTGTAACCACCTGTTTTAATATACTTACAGTAAAAGCATTTCTGGTTAAGTATTTAGTTGTGTGGCGTGCTGTTTTCCCCACCGGGTGGAGCCAGAGGATCCTGAGGGTATTATACAGGTACTTTACACGGTTTTATTTTGTACTCTATTGCATTGCACCACAGCTGTGCCAAGGGGATCGAGATAGGTTAGCTCAGAAGAGTGCAGGCCCAATCCAAACTAGCAGCTCCTTCGGGGGTCAGTGCTACACTTGATATCATATATTTATAGGAAAAAATTCTGTAGTACAGTAATCAGAAGAAGAACTCTTAACTCAACCTAAGTAAAGGTATGAGGTGAAATTTCACCTTACTTGCTGCTGCCTCCAGCTAAATGAGCACAAGCCATTTATGACATACATACATCCTGGCAGTTGTGCTTCAAAACAATATACTTAAAGTAGAAGTTCACCTTTTCAGAAAAAATGAAAAGGCAAACTAACACCCTACAGCCCTCCCCCGGTCCCTGCCGAACCTACCTCTGTTGGTGATGAGCTGAATTGCCCCCACAGCCAGTGCAGTGGATATTAAAATTCCAGCACTTCTCCCTCTTCTTTCTGCAGGGCTTCTGGGATGGATCACAGCGATTCTGATTGATCTGCGCCAGCATTGAGCATAGCTGTGATCCATCCCTGGAGATCCACCCAAGGACCGCTCCACTGGCTGTGTGGTGTCAGGATCAGAGGGGTTAACAAGCAGCTGTGAGACAGTTCAGTCAACTTAAAAGGTTTAATTCAGCAAAAAACTAAAAATGGACAGGCTTTCTCTTTATAGGCAGTTCAAACAACACACAACCTCTTCTTAGCAGTATAAGACAGTCCTTTTAAATAATGCTCAGCATCCCAGCCACAGCATATAACATAGCAAAGTCCCAGTTCAGGCAAGCTCACCCAGCAGGATCAATTAGGAGGCACAGGTGTCCTTCAAGCTTCAAGCTCTCTTCAGCTCTGATAGCAACACACCAATTCCTCTCTGACCAGGTGCCCAATAAGCAGGCCCGAAAGGGAAGTACGTGCCCTGTTTTATTAACCTTCTCCAGGCTGACTCTTCACAGTGGGCACTGACAACTCATCACCCATGGAGGTAAGTACAGCGTGGATCAGGGTGGGGAGGATGTAGGGCGTTAATTCACCTTTTAATTTTTTTTCTTAAAAGGTTAACTAACCCTTTAAAGGCACTAGAAACCTTGATACCTGCACCTAATGTTTTCTTACCTGTATAAGTAGTGTAATGATCACCCATTTTTCCTCCGTGTTTTTTGTTCCTAGGATTTTATCCCATTTAATATCTTCTAGCAAGGGTCGTTGTTTAGGGAAGTTGGCTCTTCTGAAATTCAGTGTCTTTGTATTCCCCTTTTGTTTCCTATTTGTGTGATTTATACTAAAACGAATTGACCTGTGATCAATGTTTCCTAAATTGTCCTGTATTTCCACATCTGTGACCAGGTCTGTATTGTTGGTAATCAGTAGATCTAGTAATGCTTTGTTTCTGATTGGTGTGTTTACCATCTGACCCATGAAATTGTCCTGCAAGACATTTAGGAAATGGCGAGCTTTAGATGAGTGCATGGTTCCTTCCACCCAGTCTATGTCTGGATAATTAAAATCCCTCATTATGATGACACTTCCCATCCTTGCCGCTAATCCAAATTGTAATAGGAGGTCTGCCTCCTCCTCCTCCCTCTGGTTAGGGAGCCTATAGCATACTCCCAGTACTACTTCCCGTTAGTTTTCTCCCATTGTAGCTCTACCCATAAGGATTCCACCTCTTCCTTTGCTCCCTTAGTGATGTCATCTCTCACATTGATCATTCTTGAACAACAATATTTAAAACCTAATCAATGCCAGGAATATCCCTGAGCATGAAAAACTGGGAATACAGTCATAACACTGTTATACTTAATGTGTTAGATGCGCAAGAGAACATCTAGTTGTGGCATTTGTAACATAATGAAAATTCTTGTTTTGGAATGTTAGTAGATATAATTATTATTCTTTTTTTTTACCTGTAAAGGGCTGATTTGTTAGGGATGATGGGCCTCCCCTTATCAAATTAAATCAGTCTCTGATTATCTGTCTGTCACTCAGTGATAAACAAACTTACCTTACAAAAATCAGCTGGGCTTTGATCTTCTCTTTCCACTTTGCCATGCACTTGTAACTACTGAATCGTATGGCAGGCCATAGAATATGCAATTTTCTTTCCATCCACCATAGTCAGTGTTGATGGGGGACTCCTCCCATAGTGCTATTGTATACTGCCCGTGGGGAGCGTGGGGAGCCTTCCTTGCCAGCAGAACACAATGATTAGTGTTGGTGGCTATAGCTAGTGGCACTAACAATTGAGGAGAAACTTGACAGGCTGGTTAGACCGACTTGTGTACAACAAGGGTGCCCATACATGGATTGAAATTCATCCAATTCCTGCTGAACTGGCCTAATTTCGATCCATGTATGGATATCTTAAGTAGTGTTGTGAACTATGGATCACAATGGCGCTACATTAATTATTTAGAATGGTACCCTAAAACATTACGATCACTGATTAATTATAAAGATTAGTGGGCCATATCAGCAGAGTACTATGTCTGCATTGCAGATGGTTCTTTTTTTAATAAAGATTAAAAAGGAAATAGCTAGCACTTTAAATGAAGCACATGGCATACTGGTAAAATGATCAATACATGATAGCACATTTATATGTATATACATGTAGCGGTACCCCTGTAGGAGCTGCTAAGAAGTGTGGTTTGTCTGTCACCCTACACAGCCCTGCATTCTCTCAGGCACTCCAAGACATAAAGCAGTCATTGAACATTTTTATTTTGTTTTATTTGTTTTATTAAGGGGCAGGGCCGGACTTACCATTGGACTTGACTGGGCTCAAGCCCATGGGCCCTGCCGAGATACATTGCCGAGTGTACTCGGCTCGGCTCCGCTCACAGTCACATCCAGTCCTGCCCTATGATGGACATAACACAGAGACTGGGCGTGACTGTGAGCCAAGTACACATGGCTACTCTCGGCTCCGCTCAGGACTGCGAGAGGACCCGAGAGCCATTTTTAAACTTCAAGACTGCAATGACAAGGCTGCAAATGACACTGGGGGCAAGGTTGCAAATGACAAGGCTACACTGACAAGGCTGCAATGACACTGGACAAGGCTGCAGATGGATGGGCAAGGCTGCAGATGGACACTGAAAAGGCTGTATTGATGGGCATTTAAATGTAAGTTTTTTTTCCTTAAAATTCCCCCCTAAACTTGGGGTGCGTGTTATACACCGATAAATATGGCAATGTATAGAAGGTAGGGCCCGAAAGTGACTCAAGCCCAGGGGCCCCCACCACCCTAAGTCCTGCCCTGTTAAGGGGTATAACCTGGATGGAGATAGGAGATATGGGATGCCCAACATGAATACATAGCAATTCGTTTTGGGACAACTATATACACTCCTTTTACATACTCCTTCAGCTAACACTATTTGTTGGTGAGGCCTGATGCTGACTCAGCCGGGCTTCAGCAAATGCCCTTTGCAGGCTGGGACTGCGGGCCCCACAGGTGTAGCTTTGTCCTTGTGCCATCCGCCCTATATTGGGCTACTGATCCCAGTTTATTTATTTATTTATTTATTTATTACAGGATTTATATAGCGCCAACAGTTTACGCAGCGCTTTACAATATAAAAGGGAGACAATACAGTTATAATACAATAAAATACAAGAGGATTAAGGGGGCCCTGCTCAGAAGAGCTTACAATCTAATAGGGTGGGGGAGGTGATACAAAAGGTTGTAACTGTGGGGAATGAGCTGATGGAAGTGTTAGAAGATTAGTTGGAGACATGATAGGCTTCCCTGAAGAGATGAGTTTTCAGGGATCGCCTGAAGGTAGCTAGAGTAGGGGATAGCCGGACAGGTTGAGGTAGCGAGTTCCAGAGGATAGGAGAGGCTCTGGAGAAATCCTGGAGACGAGCATGGGAAGAGGAAACAAGAGAGCTTGACAGGAGGAGATCTTGAGAAGAGCGGAGAGGACGGTTTGGGATATGTTTGGAGACAAGATTGGTGATGTAGCTCGGGGCAGAGCTGTGGATGGCTTTGTAAGTTGTGGTTAGTATTTTGAATTTAATTCGCTGGGTGATTGGGAGCCAGTGTAGGGATTGGAGGAGAGGGTTGGCAGACACTGAACGGTTGGTAAGGTGGATAAGTCTGGCAGCAGCATTCATGACAGACTGAAGAGGGTGGAGCCTATGGAGAGGCAGGCCAATGAGAAGGGAGTTGCAATAGTCAAGGCGAGAGATAACAAGGGAGTGAATGAGGAGCTTGGTGGTGTCATTTGTTAAAAAGGGGCGAATTTTAGAGATGTTACGGAGGTGAAGTCTACAAACTTTTGACAGCGATTGGACTTGAGGCTGAAATGACAAGTCCGAGTCTAGGATTACACCGAGTACCCTGGCGTGAGGGGAGGGACTGATGGTTGCATTGTTGATTTTGACGGAAAAGTCAGGGAGGGGGGCACGGGCAGGGGGGAATATTAATAGCTCAGTTTTAGAGAGATTTAATTTAAGAAAGTGGTGCGACATCCATGCTGAGATGTCAGTTAGTAAGTTAGTAATGCGAGAGGAGACAGAAGGAGTGAGGTGAGGAGTAGACAGATAGATTTGGGTGTCATCAGCGTATAAGTGGTATTGGAAGCCGTGGGTGGTTATCAAGTGACCAAGGGAGGAGGTGTAGATGGAAAAGAGAAGGGGTCCAAGAACAGAGCCTTGGGGGACCCCCACAGAAAGGGGCAACGGAGAGGAGGAGACAGAGTTGTAGGTAACACTGAAGGAGCGTTGTGATAGATAGGCAGAGAACCAGGATAGAGCAGAATCTTTGAGGCCAAGGGAATGGAGTTTATTGAGAAGGAGCGGGTGGTCAACAGTATCAAAGGCTGCAGAGAGGTCAAGTAGTAGCAGTATGGAGTACTGGCTGTCGGATTTAGCAGTTAGTAAATCGTTAGTGAGTTTTAGTAAGGCAGTTTCTGTGGAGTGCTGCGAGCGAAAGCCAGACTGTAAAGGGTCAAGAAGGTTATTTTCACTGAGGTAGGAGCCAAGACGGTTGTATACTAAGCGCTCTAGAAGTTTAGAGGAGAATGGGAGCAATGAGATGGGCCTTAAGTTATTCAGGTTGGTGGGGTCCAGGGAGGGCTTTTTAAGTATGGGAGTGATCTGCGCATGTTTTAGAGGGGAGGGGAAGGTGCCACTAGAGAGGGAAAGATTGAATATGTGAGTGAGGGAGCATAGGATAGAAGAAGAGGGTGACCGTAGTAGTTGTGAGGGAACAGGATCCAAGGGACAATTGGTTAGGTGGGCATCTGAGAAAAGTTTTGTAACCTCTTCAATAGTAGCCAATTCAAAGGAGGAGAGTGTTGAATGTGTCGTTAAGCAAGGTATGTTGGGTGGGGAAGGTGTACGCACAGTGGAGGTATCCTCACGAATTGCATCAATCTTATCTTTGAAGTGATTGGCAATCTCTTGGGCAGTGAGTGAGTTAGTGGGTAGAGGGGGGTGGGGGACGAAGCAGAGAGTTAAAGGTTGAGAAGAGCCGACGGGGAATAGATGACAAGGTATTAATAAGAGAGACAAAGTAGGTTTGTTTGGCAGCATGGAGGCAGGAATTGTATTTTAGAAGGGCAGATTTATATAGGGTGAAGTCGTGCAGGCATTTGGTTTTACGCCACAGTCGTTCAAGAGCACGGCAATGTCTCTTGAGATTTCTAGTGTTGTCAGTTTGCCATGGTTGTAACGGTCGGGGCCTAATTCTGCGTGTGGTTAGCGGAGCAAGTGCATCTAGTGATGATGAGAGTGAACTGTTGTAGACAGAGGTGGCCAGGTCAGGACAGGACAGGGGAGAGATTTTGTCATATAGATGGTCAGTAGCAGAATAGAGAAGAGATGGGTTAAAGTGGCGAAGATTCCTACAAGTAATTGTTTGCTGCTTGGAGGGATGGTTGGTTGGAGGCAAGGATACAGTGAAACTGATGAGGTTGTGATCAGAGAGTGGAAAGGGGGTGTTCGTGAGGTTGCAGGGATTGCAGAGATGGGAGAATACAAGGTCAAGGGTATTACCATTGGAGTGGGTGGAAGTATGTGTCCATTGGGTTAGGTCAAAAGAAGAGGTTAAGTTGAGAAGTTTAGCTGTAGTTGGGCTGTTAACATTGACAGGAATGTTGAAGTCGCCAACAATTATAGTGGGTATTTCAGAGGAGAGAAAGTAGGGTAGCCAGGCAGCAAAGTCATCAAGAAAGCGCGATACAGGTCCGGGAGGCCGATAAATTGCTGCAATCCTCAGAGAAATAGGAGAAAACAGACGGATACAGTGCATCTCAAAAGAAGGGAGGGATAGAGAGGGAGGGATAGGAAGGACTTGGAAGGTGCTTTGTGGGGATAGAAGGAATCCAACTCCACCTCCTTTCTGTCCATTAGGTCTGGGGGAGTGAGTCCAATGGAGGCCACCATGGGATAGGGCAGCAGGAGAAGCCGAGTCCAAATTTTGAAGCCAGGTTTCAGTTATGGTGAGTATGTTAAAGCCATGAGAGATGAAGAGGTCATGTATAGATGTAAGCTTGTTACAGATTGAACAGGCATTCCAGAGGGCGCATGAGATTGGTGGGCTGCTTTGAGGAAGCAGTGGTATAGAAATTAAGCTGACAGTTAGCCCACTTCAGGCCCTGTCAGCCCTCCTGGCTGAAACTGCCCATTCCACCACAGTCCACACTTCTGCTTCTGCACCCATCTCAGACTGCAAGCTCCCAGTCCTCTCAGGCATGCCTCCCCAGTCCTCCTGACTGTGTTTCACTCACCAGCCCTCCTGGCTGTGACCAGTTGTCCTCCCTGGAGTCTCTTATCAGTGCTCTCTCCCGCTGCCCGCTTCTTGCTCTCTCTTGATCTCTGGTCCAGAACCTATTCATGTGTCCTTGACGGTGGTCCCGACTGCACCCAAGCCCAAGGTCACCCCCCAGACTGGGGAGCTCCCTCAAAAGCTCTGACAGCCTCCACACTCTCTCACTCCAGCCCTTCCACCCGACTGACCCTGGGTATTTAAGGAGTTCTGCCCCCTTCCAATCCAGGTTGAGGATTGGTCAGGGCTCCCTAAAACACCCCAGGCAGCTCCACTTCTCCTCTCCTCCTCTCTTTCCAGATTCTTCTAGAAAACTCTGAAAAGAAGAGGAAGGTCTCAGTGATGCTCCCTGTGGTTCATCAGTTGCTACCCTGAGCCACTCCCAGCCCAGATCAGATTAAAACAAACAGGCCTGGCTGCCAGCCAGGCCTGCCTAAATTTACCTGTCCTCCAAAAATCCTAACTCTTGCACCTACCTACCTAGAGGGTGGTACACACACATACATTTACAGAGTCTTGAAAAAGTATTCATACCCCTTGAGGTTTTCCACATTTTGTTATGTTACACACAAAAACATAAATGTATTTTATTTGGATTTTGTGTCATAGACTAACAAAAGTGGCACATAATTGTGAAGTGGAAAGAAAATTATAAATGGTTTTCAACATTTTTTACAAATAAATATCTGAAAAGTGTGGCGTGCATTTGTATTCAGCACCCTTTTACTCTGATACCCCTAACTAAAATCTAGTGGAACCAATTGCCTTCAGAAGTCACCTAATTAGTAAATAGAGTCCACTTGTGTGTCATTTAATCACAGTATAAATACAGCTGTTCTTCGAAACCCTCAGAGGTTTGTTAGGGAACCATAGTGAACAAACAGCATCATGAAGGCCAAGGAACACAACAGACAGGTCAGGGATAAAGTTGTGGAGAAGTTTTAAAGAAGGGTTAGGTTATATAAAAAATACCCCAAGCTTTGAACCGCTCATGTAGTACTGTTCAATCCATCATCCGAAAATGGAAAGAGTATGGCACAACTGCAAACCTACAAAGACATAGCTGTCCACCTAAACTGACAGGCTGGGCAAGGAGAGCATTAATCAGATAAGCAGCCAAGAGGCCCATGGTAGCTCTAGAGAAGCTGCAGAGATCCACAGCTCAGGTGGGAGAATCTGTCCACAGGACAACTATTAGTCATGCACTCCACAAATCTGGCCTTTATGGAAGAGTGGCAAGAAGAAAGCCATTGTTGAAAGAAAGCCATAAAAAATCCCGTAGTAGTTTGCGAGAAGCCATGTGGGGGACCAGGGCCGTCTTTAATATTGATTAGACCCTGGGCAAAGAAATTATTGGGCAACCCCCTCCATGCAACACTGGCCACCAATGTAATAGGAGTTTATACTGACCACTAATGTAATAGAAGCATTCACAATAACCACCAATGTAAAGAGGAATTTACACTGACCGCCAATGTAAGGGGGGCATTCACACTTGCAACTAGTGTAAATGAAAGGATTCTACACCAAGCATCAATGTAATGAGAAGATTTACACTGACCACCAATGTAACCAAGACATTTAGCCTGCGTTCACATTTGTGTGTGTCGGGAATGCATGCAAAATTGCTTTCTGACACCACAGAAACATGCTGCCCTTTAGCAGATACACAGCAGTGCCATTAATTGTTAATGACACCCTCACACATCTGGTGGCATATGCCTTGGCACCGTGTGATTTTGAATAAGGGTTTGGGACTTTCTTCTGCATGTGTAGTGCATAGACTTGCCCATTGAAATGAATGGGCTGCCCTACACATGACCTGCATCTTTATCCACCCTGTCAGTACACCTTTGCAATCCTAAAACCCCTGCTAACCTCTGCACTCCAAACCTCCCCCATCTTCTCCACTTTAAAGTGGAAGTAAACCCCCCTATCGTCTTAAGCCAAGGAAGCTGCCATCTTTGCCTCTGTTTAATCTTCAACTGCCACAGTGCTGCACATGTGATCCGTTATGACACCAGCCATTGGATGGTTTGACTGTTTGGTTGAGAGCACAGCCAATGTGCAGTTAGCATTCCCGGCATGCCTTTTTTTTTTAAACTGCTAACTCGCTGGATTTACTTCCGCTTTAACTCCCTTCCCCTTTAACTCTACCTGCCTCCTCTGCTCATCTTTGCACCCACCTTCCCTCTATACATCCCCTTCTTGCTCACCTGTGCATTTCAAACTGTAATTCCTTCTCTGCCTACCTCTGCACACCCCACACTACAGCCCCCCCCCCCCCACCAATTTGCTTACCTTTGCAGAGCAGGCGGATGGTAGGCTTAATGACCACAGTTGTAGGCAGGACCTTCAAGCATGCCCCTTTATCTCCCCAGTGGGCAGCATTCAGAATAGGTGATGGTGGATATGACCTCAGGGGGGCATGATATACATATGAGTACAACATCTATTTACATATCAATGCTGCCCGTATTTACATATGAATGCTGCTGCTATTTACCTATCAATGCCGGTATTTACGTGTAAACACAGTGTCTGCAGGTGAATCATCTGTACACAACAATAGGGCAGAGCTGGGCAGCATTAGTAACAGAACTTCAAACTGAGATATCAGGACAAGGCATGGGACTAAAACCTCAAGGAAGGAGGGAATTTAAACTGGGAGAGTTGACAAGTATGAGGCAGCTGCTTTGGGCCCCACAACAATGACAGGTCCCAGAGCAGCTGCCCTTTTTGCCCTACCTTAAAGACGGCCCTGTGGGGGACACTGCAAACATGTGGAAGAAGGTGCTCTGGTCAGATGAGACCAAAATTGAACTTTTTGGCCTAAAAGTAAAACGCTATGTGTGGCGGAAAACTAACACTGCACATTACCCTAAACACCCCATCTCCATAGTGAAACATGGTGGTGGCAGCATCGTGTTGTGGTTATGCTTTTCTTCAGCAGGGACAGAGAAGCTGGTCAGAGTCGATGAGAAGATGAATGCAGCCTAATACAGGGAAATCTTAGAAGAAAAACTGTTATGCCGTGTACACACGATCGGAATTCTTGTCAGAAAAGCCTTGGATGTTTTTTCGAAAGGAATTCCGCTCAAGCTTGTGTTGCCTACACACGGTCACACCAAATTCCAACTGTCAAGAATGCAGTGACGTACAATACTACGACGTGCCGTGAAAATGAAGTTCAATGCTTCCGAGCATGCGTTGAATTGTTTTCGAGCATGCGTCGGAATTTTGCGCATCAGAATTGCTAGAGACGATCGGAATTGAAAACATGCTCTCAATCTTTTGCTGGCCGAAATTGGATGCGGGTCCATTGACTTCTATTACATGCAAAACGTTGCATTTTGCATGAAAAGAAGTCCCCAACCCTTTCCAAAAACGCAGAGGCACAAAAATGCATTGATGTAAACATGTTCCATAGGAACCCATGTTAAAAAATTTCCCTGCATTTCTGCAAAATGCATAAAAAAATGCGCTAGTGTGAATGGAGCCTTAGAAAGGCCCAATCAAAGTTCAGACCTAAATCCAATTGAGAATCTGTGGCAAGACTTAAAAATTGCCGTTCACAGATGCTCTCCATCCAATTTGATAGAGCTTGAGCTATTTTACAAAGAAGAATGGGCAAAAATGTCTCTCTAGATGTGCAAAGCTGGTAGAGACATCCCCAAAAACACTTGCAGCTGTAATTGCAGTGAAAGGTGGTTCTACAAAGTATTGACTCAGGGGGGCTGAAAACAAATGCACACCAAACTTTTCACATATTTATTTGAAAAATATTTGAAAAGCATTTATAATTTTCCTTCCACTCCACAATTATGTGCCACTTTGTGTTGGTCTATCACATAAGATCCCAATAAAACACATTTACGTTTTTGGTTGTAGCATGACGAAATGTGGAAAATTTCAAGGGGTATGAATACTTTTTCAAGGCACCGTATATGTACGGGTTTCATCATAGCACAATACAATATATAAATGTCTTGTGTGGATTTGTAATATATATATTACTGATCCATATCAACAAGTTACATTAAAAAATCATTCATGATTACAGAAAGTTCATGTATATGGTTTGAAAAGCAAACGCATAATTGTAATAAAGCTGCATCCGAAAATCTTGACGCGTTTCATGCAATTCTCTCCACTTCCTCAGGAACAGGTCAGCTCTGAATTCAACATGTGGTACTGAGGACTGAGGGCTGCAGTACAGCCTGTGGAAGCCAAAGGCACAAATAAACAGACTTCCAGGGGAATGCAAATCCTCATATCGTGATCAATAGTGATGCAAATAGCAATTCAAAGGGTTTTCTTATAATCCCACATATTAAAGCCATGATCCAAAGTGTAGTGCACAGTATCCCAAAGAAAAGAGAACAGGAGATTTATTTAATATAGTTGTTAGAGAAATTTAAAGCAGAACTTCACTCTCCCAATCAACATTGACTATTTGTAATCCTTGTACTGCTATCATTAGTAAATAGATAGGAAGCTGTATTATATTTACTTGTTTTAAACTTTTTTTTTACATTTCTTCAGCTACTTCCTGTTTTCTATACCTAGGCAAATGATGTCATGCATCCCAGGAGTCTTCAGGAGAGGAGGATTCCAGGAAGTAAATGCTACATGAATCATCTACCCTTACTCAAGATGGCCACAGCCAGAAATGCTAAAGTAATGTTTTTCAAAGTGATTTCTCAGCAAAATAAAGAATAGAGACATGGATGGATGGCTGAGTTTGCTTTGAAAGTTAAAAATTAATTAAATTGCATTTTTGGTTTGTAGTCCATCTCGTCAAAGCAGAAACTCTCAGTTTTGTTCATTAAGCTGTTTATAAGAAATTCTCAGCCACCAGCAGATTCAGGGGAGAGGAGGGAATGCCAATAACAGATGGGCCATTGAAGCCTATGGATGACATTGCTGCTCCAGGCTTTACCAGCTGTCAAGCGCGCTCTCCCTGCAGCTGGCCACTGACTCACACAGGGGAGATCACGTGACTGGACTGCAGCGGCATGAAAATAGTTAAGAATACACGTCTTTCTTACTCTTTCTTAGGTCAACAAGCATAGGTGTTGGGAAGGGGGATGCAGTATTTTTAAGATTAGTCAGAGTTATCCTGGTATTCTACTTTAAACCCTTATTGCAGAACTATATTTTAACTGTAGCTGCACATATCTAGCTGTAAATGGAAAGATTTTTCCTTCATTTTGTTGTAAACCCATATCTCCATATCTAAGTACCGTATTTATCGGCGTATAACACGCACCCCAAGTTTAGGGGGGGATTTAAAAGAAAAAAAGTTTTAGGAGGGAAGTTTAAGGAAAAAAACCTTACATTTAAATGCCCATTAATGCAGCGTGGTCAGTGTCATTTGCAGCCTTCCATTGCAGCCTTGTCAGTCATTTGCAGCCTTCTCATTAATTTGCAGCCTTGTCAGTGTCTTTTTGTTTAAAAATGGTGCCGCCGAGGTACAGAGCGGATGTCCTGTGTATCTTGGCGGTGCTCGGTAGTTCTCGGCCGTTCTTGGCGAGTTTCAGGTATTTTCGGCCACACTCGGCCGTTCTCGGCTATTTTCGGCCGCACTCTCCCGTTCTCGGCGACTTTCGGATGAAAATAGCCAAGAACGGCCAAAGATAGCCGGGAGTGGCCGAAAATACCCTAAAGCCCCGAGAATGGCCGAAGATAGCCAGGAGTGGCCGAAAATACCCGAAAGCCGCAGAGAACGGCAGAAGAGGTTAGAAACGATTTCCCCCTGATTTTAAGGGGAAAAAAGTGAATGTTATACGCCGATAAATACGGTATGTCTGCGTTACCTTTTGCAAAAGAATAATGCAGCCATATCAAATAATGTGCAATATTAATAATGCAGTATGCAATAGTTGTTTATCAATAAGAATATTGCATGATTACCTTGTGTAGGCAGAATTCACAGCTTTAGCCAAGGAGATCTCACAGAAAAGGGTTGCTGTCAGTCTAGTGTCAATGGATTTGAAATGAAGGATGCGTGTTGATGCAGGGAGAATCAGCACATGAAGTTGTTCTGGCCGCAAGTTCATGCAATAGGATGGCTACACTGGGCTCCCACAAAGGCCCTGCAACGCAGCATAACTAACTATCCTAGAGATTAAAATGATATACACCAAAAGTAAAATACTGTTTTTAATTAAGAAAAGCTGTAAATTCTGAGATCTTATGTAAAGCAGTAAGCGCCACGGCATACATCCAGCAAGAGATCCAACAAGCAGATGTGATGTCACCAGAAGTCTTGTTCTACGCATTTCATCATCAACACATGCATCGTCCTCGTGAGCAAGCTTTTAACTTTTTTTAATAAAAAGCAGTACTGTATTTCACTATGACAGGTTCTTCTTTTTCACCCCACAAACTTACCATATGATTTTGGTCTGTATATGAGTAAATAAAGTTCCTCTAAAATCTACAGATTGCCAAGTGGGTGTATAGCCAGGTGGAGGTCCTTCTGGTACATTTTAACTCGCTTGCTAAACCAAGGAGCCAATTCTATATGGTAAGTGGTAAATTTTGGGGATACTGAGTAGAAGACATCTATATAAAGTTGTCATCTATATGTTGATGTCTTTGAAGTGGCAATGAGCATGATTACTTTGGACTTATTAAGTAATGTGGGATTTGAGTGTTTTGCACTGAAATAGAATTAAGGACATATGCCATTTTTCTTGAAAAATTGCTTTATTATTATTTTTATGAAATTGCTTTAATATTATCTTTGTCACAACACTGTGACCCGATATACAGTGTGGAAAATAATTATTTGTAAGTTTGCCCACCTACAAAGAAATTAAGAGTATATTATTTTTATCATAGGTGTATTTTAAATGATAGAGACAGAATATCAACCAAAAGTCTAGAAAAAACACATGATATGATACAAATTATATACATTGGAGTTGCTGTTCAGTGAGTAAAATAAGTATTTGATCCCCCACCAACCAACAATAATTCTGGCTTCCAAAGATTGGCTACAGTATGTGTTCATGTGGTACACAGATTAGTCCTGTTAATTTAAGAAGGTGCTCCTAACAACAACTCGTTATGTGTATAAAAGACACCTGTGAACAAAATCTTTCCTACATTCAAACCTCAACATCATGGGCAAGACCAAATATTTGTCAAAGGATGTCAGGGACAAGATTGTAGACCTGCACAAGGCTGGAATGGGTTACAAGACCATCAGCACAAAGCTTGATGAGAAGGAGACAACTGTTGGAGCAATTATTCTACAAATGGAAGAAATACAAATAACCATCAATCACCCTCAGTCTAGAGCTCCATGCAAGATTTTGCCTCATGGCATAAGGATGATCAAGAGAAAAGGGAGGGATCAGCCCAGAGCTACACGGGAGGAGCTTGTGAATTATCTCAATGTAGTCGGGACCACAGTCACCAAACAAACCATTGGTAACAAAATACGCCGCCATGGATTGAAATGCTGCAGAGCCTGCAAGGTTCCTCTTCTCAAGAGGGCACTCGTACAGGTCCATCTGAAGTTTGCTAATGAACATCTAAAATGATTCAGAGAAGGATTGGGAGAAAGTGCTTTGGTCAGTTGAGACCAAAATTTAGCTCTTTGGCATTAACTAGACTCGCCGTGTTTGGAGGAACAAATATGTTGACTATGCCCCAAAGAACACCATCCCTACAGTTAAGCACAGAGGTGGAAACATTATGCTTTGGGGATGTTTCTCTGCTAAAGGTACAGGCTGACTTTGCTCCATTGAGGGGCCAATGGACATGTATTGTAAAATCTTGGATGAGAACCTTCTTTAGAACACTGAAGATAGGTCGTGGATGGGTCTTCCAGCATGTCAGTGACACAAAACATACTGCCAAGGCAACAAAAGAGTGGCTCAAGAAGAAGCACATTAAAGTGGAGCTCCACCCAATTTTGAGAGGTGATCTTAAACGAAAGACCACCTCTCCACCCCTTGTTTTTGGATATTTAAAAATGTTTTCTTTCTTTCTCTAGTGCCTTTTTTTGGAAGTACTAAGAGTACTTCCGATCCAGCCGGGCCGCTGCCCAGGACGTCACATCCTCTTCTGCGGCGAGCCCCCCATTGTCTTCTGTGACCTGTGTGTCCCAGAAGATAACCTGGCCATTCACAAAGTGCCGCGCGACTCGCAACATGCACAGTTGGAAACCAGCAGTGAAGCCGCAAGGCTCCACTGCTGGTTTCCCTAAGTTGGAATGGCGGCGCCTGCACCCAATCCGATGGACGGATCGGTCTCGGGGGGCCGACATCGCAGGGTCCCTGGACAGGTAAGTGTCTTTATTAAAAGTCAGCAGCTACAGTGTTTGTAGCTGCTGATTTAAAAAAAAAAATATGTTGTGGCTGGACCACTGTTTTAAGGTCATGGAGTAGCCTAGTCAGTCTCCAGACCTTACCCCTATAGAAAATTTATGAAGGGAGCTGAAACTTCGAGTTGCCAAGCAACAGCCAAGAAACCTTAAAGTGGATGTAAACCCAAATCATGAAATTTGACCCAAGCACATATTTCTGTAGTGTTTCCTTATCTCTCTCCAAAGCCCTATGTCCTGTGTGTTTGTGCTGCTCTATAGCTCTGTTATCAGCATGATAACTTTTGACAAGCTCTCTGAGACTGGAGATAAAACCAGCCTGAAATGTGTGTCGCTTGAGGTTGCTATAAATAGATTAGCACAGAGCTTGCCTTGTAAAAGTAAAGCATTTTCATTCTTCTGCCAATGTGGAAGGGGGGTGCCTTTCCTCCAATCAGCTGTCACACAGAGAGTGTCAGAAGGACACTCCTACAGCTGAATGAGGAAATGAAAATGCTTACCCGATGTAAGAATTCTAAAGAATTTAGCAAGATGAAGACAACAGATATATGCATGTAAAACTTATGTAGGGAGATTTGTTTCCTCCCTGTGTATCATTTGAGGCTCTTCACTTCACTGGGTATATGTGAGGGTTTACATCCACGTTAAGTATTTGCAGAAGATCTGTAAAGAAGAGTGGATAAAAATCCATCCTAAAATGTGTGCCAACCTGGTAACCAACTATAGTATATCACAAAAGTGAGTACACCCCTCACATTTTTGTAAATATTTTTTATTATATCTTTTCATGTGACAACACTGAAGAAAATACACTTTGCTACAATGTAAAGTAGTGAGTGTACAGCTTGTATAACAATGTAAATTTGCTGTTTCCTCAAAATAACTCAACACACAGCCATTAATGTCTAAGCCGCTGGCAACAAAAGTGAGTACACCCATGAGTTAAAATATGTAAAAAATTGGGCCTAATTGGCCATTTTCCCTCCCCGATGTCATGTGACTCATTAGTGTTACAAGGTCTCATGTGTGAATGGGGAGCAGGTGTGTTAAATTTGGTGTTATCGCTCATACTGGTCACTGGAAGTTCAACATGGCACCTCATGGAAAATAAGGTGAGTAAGGTGAGGATCTGAAAAAAAAAGAATTGTTGCTCTACATAAAGATGGCCTAGGCTATAAGAAGATTGCCAAGACCCTGAAACTGAGCTGCAGCTCGGTGGCCAAGACCATACAGCGGTTTAACAGGACAGGTTCCACTCAGAACAGACCTTGCCATAGTCGACCAAAGAAGTTGGGTGCTTTGGGAAATAGACATTTGAGTGCTGCCAGCCTTGCTGCAGAGGTTGAAGGGGTGGGGGTCAGCCTGTCAGTGCTCAGACCATACGCAGCATACTGCATCAAATTGGTCTGCATGGCTGTAGTCCCAGAAAGGAAGTCTCTTCTAAAGATAATGCACAAGAAAGCCTGCAAACAGTTTGCTGAAGACAAGCAGACTAAGGACATGGATTACTGGAAATGGGACCAAGAAAAACTTATTTGGTTCAGATGGTGTCAAGCATGTGTGGTTGCAACCAGGTGAGGAGTGCAAAGCCAAGTGTGTCTTGCCTACAGTCAAGCATGTTGGTGGGAGTGCCATGGTCTGGGGCTGCATGAGTCCTGCCCTCACTGGGGAGCTACAGTTTATTCAGGGAACCATGAATGCCAACATGTACTGTGACATACTGAAGCAGAGCATGATCCCCCTTAGGATCCCAAACACACCTGCAGGACGACCACTGCCTTGCTAAAGAAGCTGAGGGTAAAGGTGATGGACTGGCCAAGCATGTCGTTAGACCTAAACCCTATTGAGCATCTGTGGGGCATCCTCAAACGGAAGGTGGAGGAGCAAAAGGTCTCCAACATCCACCAGCTCTGTGATGTCGTCATGGAGGAGTAGAAGAGGACTCAAGTGGCAACCTGTGAAGCTCTGGTGAACTCCATGCCCAAGAGGTTTAAGGCAGTGCTGGGAAATAATGGTGGCCACACAAAATATTGCCACTTTGGGTCCAATTTGGACATTTTCACTTAGGGGTGTACTCACTTTTGTTGCCAGCAGTTTAGACATTAATAGCTACATGTTGAATTATTTTGAGGGGACAGCTACTTTTACACTGTTATACAAGCTGTACACTCACTACTTTACATTGTAGCAAAGTGTCCTTTCTTCAGTGTTGTCACATGAAAAGATATAATAACATTTTTACAAATATGTGAGGGGAGTACTCACATATATATATATGGAGCTGATGAAACCTTATCTGCGGGCTACTGATGAAGTCCACAGAAGTTTCATTATTTTCCTGGCGGAAATTCCACAGGGAACCTTATCTTAGCCAGCTGAATTGTTGTTAAATGGAAAAAAGCCAGCCGGGGATGTAACACTAACCAGGTAGTGTTACTGAGCACAGAAGCAGGATGTAGAAAAGTACATTAAGAATAACCACAAAAGAAAATGAAGACGAGGTTAAACATATTGTTTTGATTTTACCTGAGCACAGTTTTCCTTTTACATTCATAATATTGCAGTAGAATGTCTTGTAAAATTCCATTTATACATGCAACATACATGATTGATATCATGATTTCATCTTGCTTCAGGTGAGGTAAATAACTGCTAGCATGCCAGAACATACTGTATGCTTATACAATGTCTTCTTGGTGGCACCCTCCACATTGTTCACGTTTTATATTTGCTGGTGAAAGTGATATAATTTTCTATTCTTCTATTAGATGTTCCAGAACATATATAGATAGTGTACTATTGGCTTAAAGTGGCGGGACACCCTGAAAACAAAAACTTTTAAAAATGTTAGTAACAATTTCAAATGAAAAAAAAAAAAATTTTTTTTTTTACTTATCAGAAATGGCTGTTGCTAGGCAGATTGTCCTAATCTGCCTCCTCCAGCGCCGCGGTGATCTTCTCTCCTTCCGTCTTCTAGTGAATGGGGCGCAGTGTGTTATGGGAACTGTGTCCCACAACACATTGCGTTCCCCATTCACAAATCCCACTCGCGCATGCGCAGTAGGCCACGCGCCGACGCGCGCATGCGCAGTAGGCCGTGCGCCGACTCGCGCATTGCGCAGTAGGCCGCGCAAAGCCATTTCCCTTACTGAGGATATCGGCGCTGGATCCGGAACGCCGAGGGACATCTCGGCCTCCACGAACGGCATCGTGGGTGCCCTGGGAGGGTAAGTGTACTTATTAAAAAAAAATAATTAAAAGTCAGCAGCTAAAAAAAAAGTCGCTGCTGACTTTTAATTATTTTTTTTTAAGCTGAAACACCGCTTTAAAGAGTAACTGTGGAAAACTGTGCCCAGAAAAGCAGGCAGAGTGCAAAGGACTAGTCACCAGCATTGCCCATGGGCTCCCTGCAGCTGATCTTTTCCCTATTGCCTTGCCATGCCCGATGTCACACAATGTCTCTGTGTAGAGGCAGCCATCTTATTAGAAGATCAGGGGTTTGCTTCCCCATATCAGAGCTGCCTCCCACGTGGTGTTTTCACATCATAACAATATAATATTCCTCACACTGTTATTATGAACTGGACTGTAAAAATCATACCAAGACTATTTGTGACATCATGATATATATGTTGGCATTATGATAGTGATTCTGATATTAACCCCTTTTTGCCCCGCCTGGTGGCCCTTTAACTGGGTCTAAATGCTGGGATGTGGGGAAGACTTCCCAAGCTACATGATCACTGTGATTGGCTGCCATACCTCATTATCAGCAGCCAGTCCCATCATCTCCTGTTCACAGAGACCAAAAGCATGCCGGGGATGTGCACAATGCTACTCCTCCATAGACAATAAGTGAGCGTTGTCATCCAGGGACTGAAAGTGTGTTAGTACCAAATACCTCTTCCTCCTCCATTTCTTTAGATTTCAGTGCAGAGGAGGTAGAGAGCACAGGAAATTACAAGCTCACTTCTGGCAGGAGAAGCTGTTTCTACAATAAAACTTTACAAACCCATACAAGTCACCTCATTTGGAAGTGTTCTTTTTGCCCTGGGATCTGTCTACCATCACCTGCAATATATCTTATCTAAATTTTTGTTCCATGGGAATTGCAAAATCTGAATATTTTGAAAGCCTAGACACCAAAAAAAGGTAATAACATAAGAGCTTGTTATATACAGTGCAACCGGAATGCATTCACAGTGCTTCACTTTTTCCACATTTTGTTATGTTACAGCCCTATTCCAAAATGGATTAACCCCTTCATGCCTAAGCCCTTTTCTGGCACTTGTTGCTTACAAGTTAAAATCTGTATTTTTTTGCCAGAAAATTACTTAAAACCCCCAAACATTATATATATATATAATAAATCAGGTGGGATCAATGCACTTCAATATTTATTCGAAAATTTCAGATTCCATTCAGTGTCAAATGCATCACGGTTTCGGGCTATACAGATAACGCCCTTCTTTAGAGCAAGACACATACATTAATAATGATCTTTACAAACGTATTTATACACTTCTGTCTCATATAGGATCAATTAATTAATCAATCATTCAATACCAATCAGGACAATTAACAAATAAAAGAAACATATAGGCATGTATGGTATCATGGGTCATCAGGCACTATCATTTTTCCTATTACATTCAATGTGCGCTAAGAAAGAACAAAACACATATAGTGAATACATGTATATAACCAGCTGAAAAAACGAAATATATATACAATGGAAAACATTTTTTTTTAAATAAAAACATTTTTTTTATAAAAGAAACATCGCTAAAAATAAAAAAATAAATCTAGGAAATAAATATAAATCAAAATCCATTGGGCCATAATGTATTAAAACGGTGTATCCATTGAATCTCCCGCTTTCTAATGCCGCGTACACACGATCGGAATTTCGGGCAGCAAGAGACCGATGAGAGCTTCTCATCGGAAAATGCGACCGTATCCCCGCCAGCAAAAATTTGAGAGCATGTTCTCAATTTTTCAGACGGAAAAGGTTTCTATCGGAAATTCCGATCGTCTGTAGCAATTCCGACGCGCAAAATTCATACGCATGCTCGGAAACAATTCAACGCCTGCTCGGAAGCATTAAACTTCATTTTTTTCTCGGCTCGTCATAGTGTTGTATGTCACCGCGTTCTTGACGTTCGGAATTTGGTGTGATCGTGTGTAGGCAAGACAGTTTGAGCGGAATTCCATCGGAATTCTGTCGGGAAAACCATCAGAGCTTTTTCCAACGAGAATTCCGATCGTGTGTACACGATTAAGGGTTAATTCCCTGTTTCTGCCACGTCTGTTCTTAGGTATACCATCTATAACCATAAATCTTAATTGAGAAACATTATGTCCTTTCTCAGTGAAAGTGATTTCACTGAGAAAGGACATACTGTTTCTCAATTAAGATTTTTGGTTATAAATACATTATGGCCCAATGGATTGAACTCTGATTTTAATTTATATTTATTTCTTTGATTTATTTTTTATTTTTAGTAATGTTTCTTAATTTAAAAAATGTTTTTTTTTCATTGTATATATATATTTCGTTTTTTCAGCTGGTTATATAGATGTATTCACTATATCTGTTTTGTACTTTCTTAGCGCACATCGAATGTAATAGGAAAAATGATAGCGCCTGATGACCCATGATACCATACATGCCTATATGTTTCTTTTATTTGTTAATTATCCTGATTGGTATTGAAAGATTGATTGATCCTATATGAGACAGATGTGTATAAATACGCTTGTAAAGATCATTATTATTGTATGTGTCTTGTTTTAAATTTTTTTAAATCTGCCACCTTTAAGTCTTCAGTAGACCTCTTCAGTCTTCAGTGATGTCATGACATCGCTTCCAACTTACTAGATCCGAGACCCGATCAAAGCCGATTCCGACATTGTTCGGGTCTCCGGCCCACCTGGAGGACGTGGCGGCTGGTCACTGGGGCCTTCCCGTGGGACGACGTCCCCTGCTGCTGCTTGTAATAACAGCTGAGCCGCTGTTTAGCCGCTTCAATTGTTATTACAAGAATGCCGACTTTCTGCTCTAAAAAATGGTACTGGGGTGATGCCTGCAGCTACAGGCATCACCCCGGTAGAACCCCTTGAAGCTGAAGGCCACATATTTGTGTTGCGTCAGCGTTAAGGGGTTAAATCTGTAATTTTGCTCAAAATTCTACAAACAATACCCAATAATGACAATGTGAAAGAAGTTTGTTTGAAATCTTTGAAAATGTATTAAAAATAAAAAATGAAAAAAATCACATGTACCCACAGCCTTTGCCATGACATTCCGGATGCAATGTAGTTAAGTGTTTTGTTGCACCCTTTGCAAAATCTAATTAGGCAGAGTGTAATAAAACATTTCAGATTTTGCTTTTCATAGGATGTGTTGTGTATACTTATAATTAACAGTCATCCACCTGTATTCGGTAAAAGACCGTCATACTTCCATTAATGCCACACACTTTCCTGCTATGCCAAAATGATAGATCCTTGTTGGCTGACTGCGCTCAGTGGATGCAATGCTGTTCACGAGCTGGTTCAGATTCTGTTTCACCGATAAGCTTCTCTAGTCATTTGTGAAATAGTCTTCCTTAATATAGCTGTGACCTGTGTGTATGAACCAGGATCACCCATGTGTGCTAATTTTATTGTGTAACAACCACATTATAGCTTTATGAATGAACAAACTGTAGAACCATACAAGAAAAATGACTGCATCTAACATTTACTTTATTCCTATGATAAAGAATAATAAAGAAAATATAAAAACTATCAATCACATGTATAACTTGCTATTAATAAACTGTGTTTAAATGGATTGATACAAACAAGAATGCAGATATTCATAATTTTCAAATTTAAAATGAAACCGTATTATTTAGCACTATTATAACAACCAAACAACTTTAGACAAAGAACTAATTTGTTTTCTTTTAATCTGGAGCCCCACCAACTTTCTTTATCCTACCCGAACTAATGATTGCCAGTATACCAACCTTCTTTATCATATCAGAGCCTATGGCATACCTCCCAACATTTTGAGATGGGAATGAGGGACACCTACCAGCAAACTTATGTAGGCATAGGACACACCTCCTGCCACACCCAGGAGAATTAACCAAAAAAAAAAAAAGTGAATTAAATCCACAAGGGCTTTTTTTACCACTACTATTCCTTTATATTGGCTTTTAAAATGCAGCAATTTAGAAATAGGATGAAAGGTTTAGCACCGGGAAAAACACTTTTTGAAATCTCGTTTAGAGGGCATTTTCACACTTCAAAGCTTATTATATTATGTGAGAAATTTATGTGAATTGGACAGGATGAAAATAACAAAGATGTCTTGCAATACTGAGATTGCTTAAGTGAATTCCTGGTTTTGAACCCACGTAGGCTTATATTTCCCTTGATGAATTATTCCCCCACCCTTCCCATACCAAAATATACTGCTGAATTAAAGGAGCTGTCATTTGTAAAAATAATATTTAAAGATTTTTCTCTGAGATGTTCAGGCATCACTATATAGCTTTTCATATTTGATCTCTTATCTCCTAGCAACATTGTAGGTGTTTTGTATATCTGTCTGGACTGAGCTCAAATTAGCATTGGTAGTTAACTGTTTACCAAGACATTAAAACTATTTTAGTGTGAAGTGAGTGATTGTTATATTCTAGAACTTCTGTGCTAGATTAGACTGAGTGGCTCCTGTCTAGGGATGGGCTGTCTGTTCGAGTCGAACATGAGTTCGACTCGAACATTGGCTTTTTGCCTGCTCGCCGAATAGCGAACAATTTGGGGTGTTCGTGGCAAATTCGAAAATTCGCGAAACACCCTTTAAAAGTCTATGGGAGAAATCAAAAGTGATAATTTTAAAGGTTTATATGCAAGTTATTGTCATAAAAAGTGTTTGGGGACCTGGGTCCTGCCCCAGGGGACATGTATCAATGCAAAAGTTTTAAAAACTTCATTTTTTTCGGAAGCAGTGATTTTAATAATGCTTAATGTGAAACAATAAAAGTGAAATATTCCTTTAAATTTCATACCTGGGGGGTGTCTATAGTATGCCTGTAAAGGGGCGCATGTTTCCCATGTTTAGAAAAGTCCCTGCACAAAATGTAATTTCTTAAGGGAAAAAAAAGTCATTTAAAAAAGACCCTTCAGGTCTGGTATGGATTTTAAGGGGAACCCCGCACCAAAATTAAAAAAATTGGCGTGGGGTTCCCCCCAAAAATCCATACCAGACCCTTATCCGAGCACGCAACCTCGCAGGCCGCAGGAAAAGAGGTGGGATAAGAGAGCGCCCCCCCTCCTGAACCGTACCAGGCCACATGTCCTCAACATTGGAAGGGTGCTTTGGGGTAGCCCCCCCAAAGCACCTTGTCCCCATGTTGATGGGGAGAAGGGCCTCATCCCCCCAACCCTTGCGCGGTGGTTGTGGGGGTCTGCGGGTGAGGGGCTTATCGGAATCTAGAAGCCCCCTTTAACAAAGGGGACTCCCAGATCCCGCCCCCCGTGTGAAATGGTAATGGGGTACATTGTACTCATACCGTTTCACCCAAAAAAGTGACAAAAAAGGTAAAAAAAAAAACACACTTGTGTATAATCAGCCTGTCCATGCACGGATCGAAAGTCGACCGATCCCTGCTGAACTGGCTGAATTTTGATGAATGTATGGCCAACTTTAACCACTTGCCCTCCAGAAGGTTTACCCCCCTTCCTGAACAGGCCATTTTGTGCAATACGGGACTGCGTTACAATTGCGTGGTCGTCTGACACTGTACCCCAAAAAAATGTATTTGCTTTATTTCCCACAAATAGAGCTTTTTTTTTGGTGGTATTTGATCACCACTACGTTTTTTATTTTCTGTGCTATAAACAAAAAAAGGCAGACAATTAAAAAAAAAACAAAAACAAAAAAACAATATTTCTTACATTATAAAAATCGAATTTTTTCATCAATTTAGGCCAATATGTATTCTGCTACATATTTTTGGTAAAAAAAATCCCAATAATCGTATATTGATTGTTTTCTGCAAAAGTTATAGCGTCTACAAACTATGGGATAGATTTATATATTTTTTATTTTATTTTACTAATAATTGCAGCGATTGTCGACTTATAGCAATACTGCGATATTTTGGCAGACAAATCGGACACCTTTTCAGGACCAGTGACACTAATACAGTGATCAGTGCTAAAAATATGCACTGTCACTGTACTAATGACACTGGCAGGGAAGGGGATAACATTAGGGGCAATCAAAGGGTTAACTGTGTTCCTAGAGAGTGATTGCTAACTGTGTGGGGGGTGCTTGTACTGTGGGAAGGCAGAGATCTGTGTTGCTGCTTAGCAGAAACACAGGATCTAGGCCTTCCCTTGTCACAGAACGGCGATCTGCCTTGTTTACATAGGCAGATCTCCGTTCTGCCTATCTCTTGAATGATCGGCGGGTCCCAGTGGACATCCCGTCTACCGGACCCGCGGATTGGCTCTCGCTTGTCCAATCACAGCTGGACAGGTCGCCGGCGACAAGTGTGCACGCCCCAGAAGTGCAGAATTACATATAGGTACATGTGTGAATTGAATGCCGCTAAGAGTCTGACACAGTCCTTACCCGGGTGTTTGGCAGATTAGGAATATCATCAGTGGCTGACCTCACAAATGCGCTTCTGGAAGAATGGAGAAAAATTCCCATAGACACACTCCTAAACCTTGTGGACAGCCTTCCCAGAAGAGTTGAAGCAGTTATAGCTACAAAGGGTGGGCCAACTCAATTTTAAAACCCTACGGACTAAAGCCCCATACACACGGTCGGATTTTCCGATGGATTCTGTCCTATCAGACAATGTTGTCGGAAATTCCGACCGTGTGTAGGCACCATCGGACAGTTTCCATCGCATTGTCTGACGGACAAAGTCCTATCTCCTGCTGGATAGATTTTTTGACAACAAAGTCCGATCACACCAATTCCGATCGTGTGTAGCGAATTCCGACGGACAAAGTGCTACGCATGCTCAGATCACATTACAAGACCAAAGCTATTGGCTACTAGCCTCTACGTAGTCCCGTCGTAGGCAACAAACGTCACCACGTTCAGAATGATCGGATATTCCAACAACTTTGTCCGACCGTGTGTACGCAAAACCAACATCGGACAAAGTACGATGGACATGATCCGACGGACCTGGTCCTCGGATAATCCGCGCGTGTGTATGGGGCTAAAGACTGGGATGCCATTAAAGTTCATGTGCGTGTGAAGGCAGGCGTTGCAATATTTTTGGTAATATAGTGTATATTAAATTACAATAAATATATACATATCATTTTAGAAGAACTTATTAATATAATGCTTTATACAGTATTTCCTCAGTACAGGTTTTCTTTGAGTGGTATGCAACTGGATTCCTCAACAGAGGTGTCAGACTTTCCCCTGCAGACTAATGCGGCACTGTAAAGCTGTTATTTGTGAGACAGATAAGAATTATGGGACTAAAGCAGGGTATGCGGTCATCCCAAAAGTAATATCTGTTGTCTGAGTGCTGAATTCTTGTGATCCACCTGTAAGTCACACATTGATAAGTATTGTTCCTTGAAGTAGTAAAGATTCAAGCTGTCATGTGCTGGTGTCTGTGACTCAGTTTTTGCACTCAGTAGTGAGGGCACCAATTACAGTAAATAAGGTTGACTGCAGGGTACGGCAGGCTGGGTACCCAATAACCTACTTGCCCAATAAAGTAACAGTATGGTACACTTAAAGCGGTTCTGCACACACTATTTTTTTTTTCTTGTAATGTTAAAATAATTTTTTTATTTCAATACACTCACATTTTTGGTGTCCGTTCGTTGTCCGTGTCCGTAATTCTTAAAATTCTGAACTTTTAAAATCTATACCAGCAGCAATGTCATTTTGCATTTGAAACCCACAAGCATTTACTTCCTTGTTCCCTTTCGTTATGGGAACCAGCATGCCTCACATCCGCGGAAATCTCGCGAGATTTCGGCAGGAGGCCCGTAAATCTTGCGAGATTTCGGCAGGAGGCCCGTAAATCTCGCGAGATTTCGGCGGATGTCCGCACTGACTCCTGGGATCAATGACACCAGATCCCAGGAGACAGTGCGGCATGACGAGGATCCCTGCACAGACCCCGCCCACCCCTGAAGAGACAGAGCAGCAATTACAAGGTAAGTGAAATAAAAAAAAAAAACACGCCATTTAGTACTCTTTGTCTGATTTGGAAGGCAAAGAGATTTACTAAATGAAGTGTGTGCAGAACCGCTTTAAAGTGATTGTAAGGGTTTATTTTATCTATCGCCTATTTTGTAGATGCTATAACTTTGCGCAAACCAATCAATATACGTTTATTGCGATTTATTTTATTTTTTTTCAAAAAATGACAAAAAAATTACAACTTCAAAAATCTGCCATGCGTCTTACTAAATACCTTAAACTGTCTACTTTCCAAAAAGGGGTCATTTGGGGAATATTTGTACTGTCCTGACATTTATGGGCTTCAAGAAACATCAGGACTGATCAATTTTCAGATATATACCATAGTTGATGGAAACGAACAGAAAAGCTTATTTTTTTCAGTCTTTTTTAATACCAGGCACTTTCGCCCCTTCCTGCCCAGGACAATTTTCAACTTTCAACGCTGTCGCACTTTGAATGACAATTGCGCGGTCATGCAACACTATAGTGAATTTTTTTTCATAATTTTCCACAAATACAGCTTTCTTTTGGTGGTAGTTGATCACCTCTGGGGTTTTTATTTTTTGCTAAACAAACTAAAAAAGACCGACATTTTTGAAAAAAAAACATTTGTTTTCTTAGTTTCTGTCATAAAATATTATTTTCTCCTTCACCAACAGGCACTGATGAGGCGGCACTGATAAGGTGGCACTGATGGGCACCGATGAGGAGGCACTGATATGTAGAATTGATAGGCACCACTGATATGCAGCACTGATGGGCCGCACTGATATACAGCACTAATGGGCACCGATAGGTGACATTGATGGGCATTGACAGGCGGCACTGACAGGCAGCACTGACAGCCACTAATGGACACTAATAGATGGCACTGATGGGCAGCACTGATGATGAGGTACTGACAGGTGTTACTGCTGGGCACTGATTGGCACTGTGGTGGGCTCTGGCACTGTGGTGGGCACTGATTGGCACTGACAGACTTTATTGATGGGGCACTGATTGGCAGCTGATGGGCACATCTGATGGGGGCTGTGGTGATAATCAATGTGCTGATTATCAGCACAGACCCCCCTCTGACAGGGACAGCCACTGATCGTCTCTCCCTGTCAGCGCAAACCGAGGTATGCAGCACCTTCGATTGCTACACGCCCCCGTGGGCGTGCGCCTGCATGTTATCCTGTTATCATATGACGCCCATTCAGGATAACAGAACCACCCCCCAGCCGTCAATCTGCTATAGGCTGGACGGGAAGTGGTTAACCACTTAAGGACCGGAAGGATTTGCCCCCTTAATGACCAGGCCATTTTTTGCGATACAGCACTGCGTCGCTTTAACTGACAATTGCGCGGTCGTGCAACACTGTACCCAAACAAAATTTTAAGTCCTTTTTGATCACCTCTACGTTTTTTATTGTTTGCGCTTTAAAAAAAAAAAAAAGAGCGATATATATTTTTTACTTTTTGCTATAATACATATCCAAATATTAAAAAAAAAATATATATATATATATTTTTTCCTCAGTTTAGGCCAATATGTATTTTTCTACATATTTTTGGCAAAAAAAAAATCGCAATAAGTGTATATTGATTGGTTTGCGCAAAAGTTATCCCATCTACAAAATAGGGGATAGATTTTTAGCGGTAACTGCGACATTGCGGCAGACAGATCGGACACTTTTGACTCTTTTTTTTGGGGATCTAAAAATAGCCACTGATTACTGTATAAATGTCACTGGCCGGGAAGGGGTTAACACTAGGGGGCGATCAAGGGGTTACATGTGTTACCTAGGGAGTGTTTCTAACTGTGGGGGGGTTGTGGGACTGCCTGGAGGAGGAGACCGATTGCTGTTCCTAATCAGTAGGAACAGCAGATCTGTCTTTTCTCCCCTGACAGAACGGAGATCTGTCTATTTACATTGACCGATCCCTGTTCTGTCTCTGTCAGGAGCGTTCGCAGATGGCCGCCCATGCGCATCGACTCTGGCATTGTGGGCGTGCGTGCATGCCCCCTAGAGCTCTTAAAGCGGCCAATGTACAGTTACGGCGATTCGCCCAGGGGAGCCAACCTGCCGCAGTATAACTGCGTCGGCTGGTCCTTAAGTGGTTACTGTCACCTTGCCAATGCAGAGCAAAGTGACATTAAAGTGTTACTAAACCCAGTAATATGAAAATAGTTCATCCGCCCCCCCACAGTGCCCACAGCTTATAAATCTTTGTTTTTCATTAAAATATTGCCACTATATACCCTTTTGGATGATCTGTATATCATGGTTACATGATAAACTGCACAGTTTCTCCAGTGCTGACAGTTCAGGTAGTAGGAGATTTCCACTACAGCCCGTATACACGCCCACATGTGTGATGTCAATATCTTGTGACAAGGCTAGCTCTGATAACAAGTAAATGTTCTCTCCAGTATAAAAGATCCAACTGAGCATTTGCAGGTCGGATACCCTGCCTGTGTTAGCTGGCCTTCCCCAGATAGACAGTGCAGGAGGGGGAGGATTTGTGCATACAGTATAAAACAAACTTTATACACAATGCAGAGGATTAACCCCTTAAGTTCCACAGTGAGTATAACAAGCATGCTATTCTGCATATACAGATTTTACTGTTGTGGGTTTAGTAACACTTTAAATCTGCAATGGGCACCCCCTGATATCCCTAAACTCACCTTACCAGCAGGTGGCACTAAAAGGAATGGTGTCAGTGCGCTCACTTCCCCAGCCATGTGACCGTGCTTGGGCTTCATGTCTGACCACTAGACAGAAGTATTAGTACAGGAGAATGACAAATATGGTACTATAACCTAATTTAAATCAAACAGTAAAGTGAAAAACTAGTCAAATAGTGTATAATTGATAGTCCATTCAGATTGATAGTTAATCTCCACTGTGCAAATATCACACAAAACACCCAGGAATCAGTGTTGCCAACCATCAGTATTTTTACTGGCAGCCAGTAAAAATTGTGCACTTTTCTGCTGCCAGTAAATGCCAGTGACAGGAAAAGGTTGCCAGTAAAAAATATGGCTGTGAAACTTGGCTTGCGCAGTTCCGGTCTGGGGCGGGCCCAAGACCATCCGAGTGCCTGCTACAGTGTGCTTGGGTGGCACCGGCAGGTGGCGGGCCTGGTGGAGGCGGTGCCTGAGCATGTGTCTGTGATGTCATGGTGCAAGGGAGCCGAGCGGAGCAGCTGGAGCCTTGCATGCGGGTTGGGAGCACAGAAAGCTGGGAGAGGGACTGTCAGTGCTGTTTGGACTGGAGTGAACTGAAGGGACCACCTGGTGTCGAGAGAGACTGTCACTGTGACTCAGGAGGGGACGTGTTGTGTTGGTGATCTGTGCTGCTGCACACTGCTGTCAGTGTCACTATGAGATTCAATTTCATGTGTGTGCGTCTGCCAATTCTAATTTCTAATTTCTAATTCTAATTTCTTGCCCTCCTGAGTACCTACTATATCGAAAATAAAATAAGAAATGTTTTTTGCCTTAATATCTTAATATCATTGCTAATTCCATATTGTACCGAAATACTGAAATTTGCACTTAAAACTATACTTTTAGTAAAACTGTCAGTAAAAATGTGCCAGTAAATTTTGGGTGTCTTGTCAGTAAATTTCAATCTGGTAGGTTGTCAACACTGCCAGGAATGGTGATAAATACACCCTGTTCCAAATTATTATGCAAATTCTATTTTAGTGTCACAAAGATTAAATATTTTGTTTTTCAGTTTAACTCATGGATGGCATTGTGTCTCAGGGCTCTTTTGATCATTGAAAACAATCTCGGACACCTGTGATAATTAGATTGCCAGGTGAGCCCAATTAAAGGAAAAGCTACTAAAGGAGGGTGTTCCCCATTATTAAGCAGAGCACCATTTTCAAGCAATATGGGGAAGAAAAAGGATCTCTCTGCTGCCGAACAGAGTGAAATAGTTTAATGCCTTGGACGAGGTATGAAAACATTAGATATTTCACGAAAACTTAAGCGTGATCATCGCACTATTATGAGATTTGTGGCTGATTCAGAGCACAGACTGGTTTCGTGCAGATAAAGGTACAGTGAGGAAGATTTCTGCCAGATCCATGCATCGGATCAAGAGAGCAGCTGCTAAAACAACATTACATAGCAGCAAACATATATTTGAAGCTGCAGGGGCCTCTGGAGTCCCACAAACATCAAGGTATAGAGTCCTCCAGAGTCTTGCAACTGTGCATAAACCTTCCATTCGGCCACCACTAACCAATGCTCACAAGCAGAAACGGCTGCATTGGGCAGAAAAATACATGAAGACTAATATTCAAACAGTCCTGTTCACTGATGAGTGCAGTGCAACCCTGGATGGTCCAGATGGATGGAGTAGTGGATGGTTGGTGTGGACGGCCACCCTGTTCCAACAAGGCTGCGACGTCAGCAAGGCGGTGGTGGAGGCATGTTTTGGGCCGGAATCATGGGAAGAGAGCTGGTCGGCCCCTTCAGGGTCCCAGAAGGTGTAAAGATGACCTCTGCAAAGTATGAGGAGTTCCTGACTGACCACTTCCTTCCCTGGTACAGAAGGAAGAACTATGCTTTCCGTAATAAAATCATCTTTGTGACAAGAGGGCACATGGAACCCAGAATCCCTTGGAAAGGTTGGGAAACCCATGTTTCAGCTCCCCATGTACCATCCTGGCACAGGGTGAGTGAGAAAATATATCTTGGATTACTTAAAGTGTAAGTAAGTATTATTTATCCACAGTATCTCCCAGGATATATGTAAAGACTATTCTTAGTTTGTTGATGAACTCAAGATGTTAATTGAGAGAGCTGATCACATTGTCCTCTGTACAATGTAGGAGACGGTTCCTAGTGGAACTCCTGCTATTGTGACAAAATGTCTTGTGGTTGTACTTATGATAATGTATAATCTACTGTGTGAAGCTCAGTGACAAGTCTGACCTGTAGTGAAATCCTGATGGGCACAGAGTCACATTGGCTGCTTAAAGGGGTAAGTTAATTTGTTACAGGTGTATTGTTAGAGTAATATGAGCAGGGGGGGAGGGGGGGATCTCCTCTTCTACTGTATTATAAATACTTGTCATTTTGGTTCTAATAAATTCGTTCATGTTAGCACTAAGCAAGTCTCGTCTTGTTTTGTGCTTGTGAGCGGTTGGAATATCTGATATCTATATTCAGACTGGGAGGAAGTGGTATATGACGAAAGCACTCAAGAGGAGTGTAGGGACGTTTCGTCACAATCTTCATACATGACAATGCACCATCTCATGCTGCAAAGAATACCTCTGCATCAATGGCTGCTATGGGGATAAAAGGAGAGAAAGTCATGGTGTGGCCTCCATCCTCCCCTGACCTCAATTTTATTGAGAACCTTTGGAGCATCCTCAAGCAAAAGATCAATGAGGGTGGGAGGCAGTTTACATCCAAACAGCAGCTCTGGGAAGCTATTCTGGCATCTTGCAAACAAATTCAAGCAGACACTGTCCAAAAACTTACAAGTTCAATGGATGCAAGACTTGTGAAGCTGCTATCAAACAAGGGGTCCTATGTTAAAATGTAACGTGACCTGTTAAAATGTTTAAAAAGTTAAAATGTTGTTCAAAGTTTGATTGAAATAGCTTTTGATTTCAGTAAATATGCTGCAAACACAACAAATGACAATTTTCTGTTCTTTACAACCTATAAGGTGTTTTGAAACTTACCGTGTTTAATAATTTGGAACGGTGCATTGTAAGTTTTTTATTTTGGAAAAAAAAATGTTATCATTAGGAGGTTTGTTCAATAAAATTTGAATTGTACTTTTAATAGCTGATAACATGAGAATTATGCTGACTGTTGTTTACATCAATTATTTAGGTAAATGAGAAAAATATCATTGGCATAATAATTTGGAACAGGGTGTAAATCAAATTTAATATAAATTCCTGGGTGTTTTGTGTGATATTTGTACAGTGGAGATCAATCAATCTGAATGGACTATCAATTATACAGTATTTGACTAGTTCCTCACTTTACTGTTTGATCATATTTAACCTACGAGCGCGACTTGATATTTTAAATTGTTTATTGATGTGTGTATCTTGCAGAGACGTCGCAGCTGTTCACATTCACTATTTTGAATTTAATCACTTATTTGGTGTCACTTATCGTTTTAGGATAGCGCAGTAATTATAAACCATATACATTAGTACAGGAGAGGTCATGTGGGCCCCCATACCTGAAAGTTCTGGAGATTGTGGATGACCGCGGAGGAGGAAGTGGTGGAGGAGTGCTGGTAAGGTGGGTGTAAGGGGGTTGGGGGTGCCCTGTGCACTAATTATTTAACAATACACATCCATATGTGATGTTAATTATTAATAGAATAAATAAACATATTCTTCAATATGTTTCAGTAATTTTTCAGTTGTTTTACTTACATCCCTCACATAAACATATAGATAGAGCACCATTAGCTACTAGATGGTAAAGTCATTTAAAAAATCTTCTTGGTGTTCATTCCTGGCCATTAACCTTTACACTGCCAGATACCTTTGCTGTCCAGGGCTTAAGAAACCAAAATGTATTGCACACCGGTGGTAAAGCAGTTAAACTAGACTGCTTGCTGATGCAGCCCAAATCGATATGTCTGCCAATACAAAGTGACTCTACTAGGTGTCAATTACACCCCTTCCGAATAAGTCTGGGGGGAGCAGCCTGGAGGGTCCAAAATTAGAACCTGACTGAATGCTGACAGCAGGAATTACATGTAATGTCCAACATGGCTCCAAGGAAAACATCCACCCAAACCAGGAGGGTAAGGACAGAGAGAGCAAAGCAGTGAAAAAAATGGCTGCTGTATTGTGAATCATCAGGTTGTAAAAATCAGCGGCACTGCCTGTTCTAAAAGGGATTGTTTTGTCTTTAAACATAGCTACATAGGATAGAGTCTTAAAACTGTAATGGGTTATTTCATGTAATGAATTACCCTCCTAAATAATGAATAGTTCTGCATAGGACACATTAAACCGTGTACTTTTATTGTGGTCACACCGATTGAGCATTAACCAGTAACCCCCCGCAATCTTATTTATTGAGACACTTATATACAGTGATGTAAGTAACTGAGTTAAAATAAACTGAGTTACCTAACGCAGTTACTTTAGAGGGTAACGAGTAATCTAACTGATTACTTTTCCCCTCATGGCAACTCAGTTCCCATTACTTTAGCTTAGTTACCCCAATTACATCTACCGCCACTAGATGGCAGCAGTGTAATTCCGGTGTCCTGCCGAAAAAGTTCCCCCGCCGGATAAGGACACCCTGTACTGC